>VZTF01008565.1:158-23199 GCA_013397755.1 Cnemophilus loriae | reverse complement strand
AAAAAAAAAAAAAAAAGACAAAAAGTCATCTGTCTTTTGTTATCTGGTATTACAGTTATTGCTAATTTGAAAAGAATCTTACAAATTCACAAGGCATTTCTTCCCTGCACAGAAGCCAGGGGAATATGTGCCCAATATAGATTTATTCATGTACAGAATTGGTTTTATCCTTGTTCTGACTAATTTACCAACACAGAAATTGGAAGGGTTTGGGGGTTTTCTTCGAAGTTCCCAAATTTCTCCTGTCTGTGATTAATTGATGTATTTATTTTAAATGTCTTTACATACATCCCCATCTCCTGCTGTGGCCTCAAGGCCACTTTAGGGAGCAGGGATGTGCTGTGTATCTGAATCCCTTTGGAATCCTCTCCTGGCTGCAGCCACTCAGTGCCTCACCCCGCTCACACCGTGGCTCTCGTGGGAAGGTTGCAAAACTCTGGAATTCATTAATTCATTAATTAATCACTTCCCAAACGCTGATAAAACTCCCATTTCTGAACACAGTTTTTAAAGTCTTTCCCCAAACTGTGAATCATTCTTGCTAGGGATGCATTTGGGGTGGGTTTTTTTCCCCTCTGGAAGCCTTTTAAAAATGTTATTCCCAGCCTGGAATATGGGGATGTTCTGAAGTGGTCTTTAGGTTACCTGCAAACATTTTACCTTTTCAGTTGCTTTCCTTAATGGCTTCTCAATCTTCTTTCTTTCCCCGTGATTGTAATTCCACTTCTTAAGTTAAATGTTATTATCATGGATTTGTGTTTTGACTTTTCAGCCTCCAAAAAGGTCAGATTTGAATCCTTTATGGCCTCCTTTGCCGAGAAAAAGTTCAGTGGCTGCATCTTGAAACAGGTCACATACTCTGCTTGAAACTAAATCAAGAATGGCTTTTCCTTTGTGGGTGTTGGGGCCAATTAATTGAAGACGCGATCCTTTACCGTGTTTAAACTCATACCGTCTTTCGCAGACCCGTTCCCCCGCTTCCCAGGTGTTTTTCTGTGCCTACAGAGCCGCGCACAAGTGCACAGCCACCAGTCGGAACGAGCTGGGAAATCATCTCGGAATCGCCGCGTGAAATGGACTGAAAAAGTCAATTTACGGCTCAGCTGCGGTCTTTAGGAACCACTTAGGAAGGCGGGGAGAAGGAAATGGGCGACACCACCGTGTCACCGTGAGAGGGCAGGGGTCAGCCGGTGCCTGGATGCCGTGTGCCACCCCTGCCAGCCCCGGCTCCTCGGGAGCGGGAGCAGGAACGCGCTCGGGCGAAGGGAAGTGCTGGGAGCAGGGAAGAGCTCCTCAAGGCGTCACTGAACAGAGCAGGACATTTCAGCTTGGGAAAAGGCAATTGCAAGGGGATCAGAAATCCTGCCCAGCAGGGAGAAGGGCAACGAGGAGTATTCCCTACTTCTGCCCACGCAAACCCCAGCACTGGCCCCCGGGAAGCATCGGTGGCCTGTCAGGACGAGCAGAAAGCAGCACTTTGTCACAAAGCCCCCGAAGTGAGTTGGCAAATGCAGACAGGAAGCTGCAGCCCCTCTCTGAGAGACAGAAATGAGGCTCCAGTCACAACCTTCAGATCAAGAAACGCCTGAAGTGCAGATTGCTGGAAATGGGGAGGGACAATTGCAGGCTGCACTTGCTGGGACGGTCTTTCCTTGAGTGTGCCCTTCTGGTCCCAGAGAAGCAGAAGAAGGGACAGGGAGCTTTTGGTCCTGTAAGGTCCTTCAGCACTGCAGCTCCTTGGAATAACGAAGGATGAAAATGAGGATTCAGCTCTCAGTGTCTCTCTGTTGCTGGCCAAGAGCCCTTAGTGGGGTGTTTTTGTTCTCCCTTAGCTGCTCTCTGTACACAACAGTGAAAACACTGCTTGGATGGGTTAGAGCTTTATGGCAAAAGCGTTTTCATCTGGAAATGAGTTTTAGCATTCTGGGTGGAAGAAATAGCCTGTATGTAAATATTTCCCTTGCAGATGGCACAGCTATGGACATAGTTTTATACAATTGGACCAAATGAGTTTAAGTTATGCCGTACTTGCCATCAGCTACCAGGTGTATTTGTCAGAGCTGCTGCTGAGACAGAGAGGAATAGGGTGAGTTCTGCCTGCTCCTTACCATAAACAACAAAAAAGGCACAAGAGGAGACGTCAAAATCGTGCGCAGCGTTTTGTTTGCAATAACTAAAGCAAAAGTGTCTTCCTGAAATGGTTCAGCACTGACCTGAAACTGAGTTTCATATCCCCAGGATTAATTTCTTGTTGCATCATTCCAACAATAGGCAAGTTTTTATTGTACAGGCAGATGTGGATGGAATTGGAATCAAACATGAGCCAAGGACCCTTCTTGCCATCCCCTCAGCACTGGTGAGGCCACGCTTTAAAAAGTGAAATAGAACAAACAGGATCCACTCAAAGGAAACACTCCACTAAAAAGCCCAAACCAACAAGGTGGCTTTAAAATGAAGGCTGGTTTTACAGCCTCCTTTAGACACATGAAGGTGAAGAGATGTGAACATTATGCTTTTGAAAAGGGGAAGATATCAAAGATTTATTTTGCTCTTTTCTGAAATCAGTTTCTTTGAGAAGCCACAGCTGTACCCGAGCTGGCAAGAGCACCCTCAGCTGTACCTTCCCTTTGAACTCAGCACAGCTGGCACATCAGGCTTTCATTTTCCATGGACACTCCAAAGTGCCTCAGTAACCCACTCGAGTGAGTTCATGCAGCCACACAAACGCTTCCCTCGCGCAGGACCCGAGGTGCAAAGCAAGTCTCCTCTGTTCTTCCAGAGAAGCTGGTGAGTGAAACACTTTCAGCCACCTGGGAGCTGAGAAGGGCTTGCAACTTGTTTGGAATCCCAGCTTGCTGGCACTAATGCTGCTCTCCTGGCTGTCATTCATCCCCCCTCCTAGGCCCTTTATAATTTATAAAATATTCCAGCTAAACATTCTGTACGTGAAAGGGGAAAGAAAAGGAGCTTTAATCTTACCATGTGTTTAAAAAATATGTGCAGCTTTGGGGCTTATTTTTTCAGCTCTCACCTGCATCACAGTATGGAAATGAGGAAACTGGGCTGTAAATGATTAATTCAGTTGCTTTTCCATTGTGCTGGGTTCCAACTGGAGCTGGTAGTTTGGCCTGGGAAGGTATCACTGAAATCAAACTGGGAAAGGAAAAGAGCAACAGCCAGAAATGAAGGAGCTCCACAGGCAGAGGAGGCAATGCCTCTGCACAGATGGAGAGGCAGGAGCCTCCCCTGGGATGCTGGGCACCAGCAGGATGAGCCTGGCAGAGCCTGTTCAAACAGCCATGAAAGGCCAGAGCGAGGATGGGGAATTGGAATCTACCAGGCCCTTCTCTCTGGGCTTTCATCAGAGATGAGCCCCTACAGCTTGTTTCTCCACAGCCTGGAGTTTGGAACTGAGGTTTGAACACCCAGCTCATGGAGCAGCTGACAGATTTCCTGGCTGCCTCGTGTGAGCACGTACCTTGTGCTTTTCCCATTCCCTGTCCCCTGGTGCCTTCCCGGGCTTGGTGATGCCTCGTGACAGATGTAATTCCTCCTCCCAGGAGTGCAGCCAGCTCTGGCTTCCATGTGCACACCTCCGTGATGCACTCATTAGCATGCAAAGCTCACTGCTCCCAGTCTCCACTCGGAGAAGATGGGATGGGTTGGAGCAGAGTGTCTCCAGGAGACACAGAGGGGATTCCAGGAGCTGGACCCGCCGTGGGTTAGCCATGGCACACTCCAGGAGCAAGCATGGGCTTAAACATGTGGCTGAATGTTTGCTGAGTGGGTCTCAAAGCACAAAAGGTGGGGATAGTTTCGTTTTCCAGCTACCCTTTTAAAAAGAATTCTGTCTTCTGTTTCAGAGAAACGCTGCTGTGAGGAGCTCTGGTTGCCTGCTGTCAGTGAGCTTTCCTAGCGTAAAAACAAAAGTGAGAAGCATGTTAAATGCTGCTTCACAGGAAATAATTATTCCAATGCATTGTCTAAGTGCTCCTATAAAAGCTGCAATTAATAAAAGTGCATTGAGTCGAGTCTTCTCATGCACAATGCCCAGTTCCTTCAGCTTAGCAGGCAGCGAAGCCTGTGCTATGAAACAGATTTCCACTCCCTAATTAATAACCTAACGATTTCTACCAGGTACAGCTCTTTGTTTGTAATTAGTGAAGCAAATGATGCTAATATTTGGTGCTGAACGACACCTTTTCCCCACACTGTAAATTATGCCGAGAAAAACTCTGTGGTTTTTTCAGTCCTAACCTAAACAGCCTCTGGATTGGGTTTAGTCCCTTTTATAGTGGAAGCTGTGGGCAAATGTGCATTCAACACTTTGAAATAAAGCAGTCCCCAGAGAGCAGGGCTGCGTGAGCAGAGAGGACCGTTGCAGCCTGAGACAGAAATAATGCCTGGATCCCGTTCTAGGCTGGGTTTGGAAGGTGTTCCCCTGCAGAGCACATTGCAGGGGAAGCAGCACCAGGTGCCTCTGTCTCCCTGCTTCTCTGAGGTCTGTGGTGGATAAAGCTGGGAATGCTGAGCCTGTGCAGATGGATCCACACATGCAGGCAGCTTTATTTCAGGCTGCAGGCTCCAGCTTTTAGGAACAGCCTCAGGCCCTGCCTCGGGAGCTCCTCTGTAGTAGCTTTGATGTGACAAATGTAGTCATACATGTGCTAAGACAGAAATTAAAGGGAACAGGGAGAAGAGTGAAAAAAGAGCCCTAATCAGTGCTCAGGATGATGGATTGACTCAGAATGAGACGCCAGCCCTGATTCCTATGCAGCAGGAGCCGTGCTGCTGAAGAGAGAACGTGGGGAAAAGCAGGAGCAGCTTGGGAAGCCCTCCTGCTCCCAAGGGACAGAGTCCCTGCAGCTCCTGGGGCATGGATGCCACCTCTGGAACCAGGCAGGACCCACCTCAGGCAAGAGCTGTGTTCCTTCCACAGGGGTTCCCAGAGCAGGCAGATCACGGCAATATCTCTGACCGTGGCATCACAAGGTCTGCTCTGAGCAGACCTCCTGTCCCGAGAGCCCAAGCACTCCCTGTCGGAAAGGGATTTGCCTTCAGCTGTGTTATCCTGAATTTATGGCTGAGTAAGGAACGTGCAGGACTCGTTACCTGGATAAATGCTAAAGGCGTCAAAATAATGTATTTCATTGGTAAAAGTTCAGAATGAGAAAAAGCTGATTTACAGGCAAACAGTGTTCTGGTCCCCTTCCAATATTTTTGCTCATAAATACAAAGGTCGACAAATGGAGCTTGCTTTTCCCGTGGAGACTACAACAGCTCTTGATTTAGTAAACCACAAAAGTCAATGTATTAAGGCAAATAATTTCTTAATTCATTGTAGCATTTTAATGACTCCGTGTTTATTTTGATTTAAAACTGTTTTTTGAGCCACCTCAGTTCCTTTTTACTCAGATAGAATAGATAATCCTCTCTGGCATGAAGCAAGCAGTGCTACATAGATCTAAAAAGATCTCTATAACCTTAAAACACTGCAGAAGATTCATTGCACTATTCCTGTACCCAGTAATAAGATTCAGGGGTCTCATGGAAGGTCTCAATGACCCCTGGCAGGAGCAGCCTGACCCTGGAAGGTCGCATTCCTTTTGGACAGACCTCAACATCATTTAGGGGCTCATAGTTCTTTTTCCAGCATTGTTTACCCTGAGGAAACGCAAATCAACCAAAGTCCTCTAGATTTTCCCATCATTCTTATTTAGGTAAAGCAAGAAAATCTCTGATTTCTGTTTTTTATGGCTTTAGAGCCTTTATTTCAGTCTCTAAATTCAGGCTCGCAGTCTGTACTTTAGTTTTGTGTTTCCAGTCTCCTGACTGTAGGTGACTTCCAGTGATTGAAAAATCCCCAGGATCAGCCGGAGGTTTGGGAGTTCCATGCTCCAGAATATCTGAAAAGACACGGAGAAGAGGTAAGTGCAAAATGTGCCTGTTTGTCCCACGAGGTGCAGTGTCCACCACTGCTGCTGCCAGCGGCGGGAGCAGCTGGAATTCTGCTTTCCAGGCAGGATGTGCAGGTGAAGTGATCTCCAGGGGGGTGCAAAGGGCTGCTGGCTCAGCCACAATCGTGGGACTCCTTCTCCGAAACAACAGACCAGCACTGACTTGTCACACATTGTGTTTGCAACAGCATCTCAGGCTTTGGAAGGGAAAATGTCAGCTCTGCTCTGGGCTGGGGGAGAAAACGAGCAGAGAGCAATTCTGAGGGAGCTCTGGGCCCACTCCAGGTATTCCATGAGTGGACATTAAGTGATGTTTTACCTTACATCTCACTGGACCCCCCAGCTGTGTGCACTGCCTCCACTTGTTCTCGATGTGCACCAAGACTGGAGCCCCAGGCACCTGAGTGCAGCCCTCAGCCCTTCCTGCAGAACTCCATTTAAAATACGACCTCAGAAATCAGGTTAACTGCTGTAAATTCAGTTCCTGGAATCAGCCCACGATGCCACATCCATCCCGAGTCCACTTCCTGACTTCAGTAGGAAGAGAATGGATTCTTTTTGCACTTGTATCTTCATTTTACTGAGTCTGGTTTTGACTGCATCCTTGTTTCTGGGGTTGAAGCTTTGTCCTAGCACATGAAATTGTAGATATTTAATTAACAACTGGAAAAAAAATTGAGCTAATCTGCCTTAGTAGCTGATAAGGATCTCCAGTCTATTGTCAGATCCTTCTGCTTTCCCAATTCTTTTGCAGCTGTGACATATGAATACAAAAAGATGTGTCCTTTTTGATTTTTCCCCAAAAACTCTGAATTAGCCTGTGATTATTTTTTTTTTACAGATACATCTGTGATCTTTCTAAAATCCCTTCATTGTCTTTTTGCTCTGTCCAGCATCCCTTAGTGAAACAATGGAACAGCATAAAAAAGGAGCAAAAATTTGGACAGCGCTGCACTTCACTTGGGGTTAGTTCAGCCTTTGACCTGCTACAATCAGAGGTGAAAAGCGTGGCAGGATATTCCTTTTTCTCCAAACTGCCTTAGGTTGATCACTCTTTGGCTTTAAAACTGTGTGTGTTGTTCAGACTCCTACAGCTGGCATTTAAAACAAATATCTTCATGACACAGCCTGCATGGGTGTCAAAATTCACAAATATTTGGGAATTCTGCAAGGCTTGTGTGGCTGAGACACTGTTTCTCAGCCCCCTCACGTGCAGGAATTTTGGGGCTGCAGATTCTGAGAGTTTTCAGTCTAAAATTAGCAACATTTTCCCATTAACAAGCAGGTACTTGCTTTTCCACACAAACTAGATTGCAGAGCTACAGCACATCTGTGCACGTGCAAGAACAAAATAGAGCTGATCGAGCAACAGAAACATTTTTATTTCCTGTGTTGAATTTCTTCTTTATGTCTCCTGGTTGCTTTCAAGGACATATCTTAAACACACACACACAAAAAGTCTAAATAGACAACCAGAAAGTCGAAAATGTGCAAAATTATTAGATGTCACTTCCAATAAGTGGGTGGCTGGGTCAGCAAATTAAGAGGCAAACATAGGCCAAAATTGCAGCATAATCTGCATATGCATTTGTACTGGTCTTTCTCCAAGTAATGTGCTGTCACTGAGAAGAAATGTGGCCTTTCCAATGGCCAGCTGCTTCCTTGGAAAAGATCATTTGTCAAATCTGAGCCTCAACATTTAGCAAAAAGGAAAAACATGTTGTCCTTCTTTTGAAAATGTTGGGTCTTCAGCAAGCCTGGGAGATTTATAAGGGTTATGTAGGTAATAAATCCCCAAATCCCGAAATGCAGCCACATCTGGAGCTTCCCACTGGCCAGAGCAGGGGGGGAATAAGGGAAATATCTAGAAATGGAAGGAGACTCACAGGAAAGGAAGGAATAACCTTATAAACTTCTGAACTCCTGAAGATAAAGTAATAATAGTCACATTTTCAGCTTTCTGTCCTGTTCAAAGGATGTAAAATATCCTGTGACCTAAACCACTCATTTGGTGCTGTGTTTACTCTATGTGACATCAGGAAAGGCACAACCAGGCACAACCATCCCACAAAGCTTTGTCTTCGACCGCAGGGAAATTCTTTTAATGGAAGGGATTGGGAGGTGCTCACTGAAAGGTGTTCACTTTGTTCACTTCTGAGAAATTCCAGCAGCTTTCCTTCCCCTGGCATTTCGCAGCCAGCACTTGGCTCCTCCTGGCCACATCCTGGAGTCAAGTGAGGCAGCTCTGACCCTTCCTCTTCCCAAGGAATCAGGGCAGCCTCAAAACCACGGGAGCAGAGAGGGAATGTGGCCAGCAGAGAGCTGTGGAGGGCAGCTGTCAGCTCTGAGAAGTGAAGATATGTTTATTTATGGGGGTTCATGTTTTTTTTTTCCTATTTCCTTGGATTCTATGGTGCAGCATAATTAACAAGGGGATCAAAGGGCATGGCAAGTGTGTGAATGACAAGGAGCTACCGGAGTCCAGTGGAGGCCACAAAGATGCTGAGGGTTCTGGAGCATGAGGAGACACTGAGGAGCTGGGAAATGTAAGGACACACTGTGTGTGTGTTAATGGTCTGCACAAACCCCACCCTCGTGTTCCCGAGTGCATGCAGAGACTGGCAAACACATTAATACATTTCTGACAGCCCTGTGACTCCTCAGCTGCTGTTGAATTGAAATTTGCTCTGTGAATGTGCTATGGAGCTGCAGCAGCTGCTCAGGCAGGAAGGGCTTCACCACTTGGGGAAGCTGAAATCAAAATGTTAAGTAATTACAACCTCTTGCAGTCACACGCTGCAGACAAAGTTCTGACAGCAACATGATGTTCTTTTCTTGCTTGATTTGCATTCTGAAGAGTCTGGGTTATTCCTTGGGATACAGCAACGTGCTGTGCTTTGTGCTCTACCCCCTGCATTGTCAGGTGGGTACAACAGAGGGTGCTTGTTCCTCTCAGCCTCTGTGCTCAGCTCAGGTCCTAAATCTGGGTGTTCCTCTGGGCCTTTGTGCTCAGCTCAAATCCTGAACCTGACTGTTCCTCCTGAATCCTATCAAACCGTGGGAGGCCAGAGCTGGGGAGAGAATGCTCTGGCCACAGGGGAGAAAGGGAAACCAGGAGAAAGCCCCTCTGTAGTGGTGGTACCGGGTGCAGGTTCCCAGCCTGCTTCTCCCCGAGCACTCAGGAGCTTGTCAGGTAGGGGGAAAGAGCAGAAACCCTCCTCCTGCCTGGCTGAGGAACATAAACCCACTAAATTTATTCTTGAGACACAGCAAGCTGGAGCAGGGCCCTCTCAGGCCTCTCACACATCTCACAATGGTGTGTATAATGATTTTAACAACAGCAGCTCCTTGGCTGTTACTCCATTCCGTGCACATTCACTGCACGGGTTTGCAGTGGCAGTGGGGGCTTATAGTGAAGAAAACCAGCTTTACAATTTTTAAAAACACCAGCTTTTGGCCCCAAGTGAATGTGTATTATCTCTCAGGAGGATGTCTGTTGGCTGCAAGGCACAATTCTGGCAAACAAGTGTAAGTCAGGCCTGCCTGTGATTTGGGCTCAGTGCCCCTGCCCACGTTTTCAGAGAGCTCTGGCAGATCTCGAGCAGTTCTAGGGAGGAAACGAGGTGTGCACACTCCAAGGCATTGCCCAGGCTGCAGGGAACACTGGAGGAGACAACTGGGGAATGCAGGATGCTCAAACCCTCTTTGCCCAGGGAGTGTGAGTGGAGAGCCAGGAACTTGTGCATGTTCACAGGTTTCCTTCAGCTGAGCTCCTGAGCATCCTGCAAACCTCCTGGGAACAGCTTCTGTTGCACTTGGGGGCTTTTTATCCAAACCCCCCTGTACCAGATCAAAACCATTTTCATTTTAAGCAAATAGAAATTTATGACTTTTCAGAATCGTGTATCAGTTTGGGCTCAGCTGCTTCAGTGTTTATTAAAAGGATCTCACAATCAGCTTTTTTCAGGGGTCTAAAATCGCTGCAGGGAGTGATGCCCCAGACATTCCCTTCCAATTACCCTGAACTGGAAGACTCAATTGCTCTGAGTCATTTCATTCTTCAATGACTATTTTCATGGATGTGATTTAAATTATGCCAAAGGTTTTTAATTAAAGTCACCCTTGTCATGCAAATATTTAACTTGGATTGGTATATTTTTAGCTATAAACCACTGTCTTGATTTTTGCAAAAGGATCTTTAAAATTCATAAGAGTGTTTTAATACAACACTGTGTTGCTTGTGACATAAGGTATCTGTCAGTCACTCACTCCCTGCCTGGCTGCTGAGGCTGGAGAGGTGAAATTCCAGCCCAGACTCTTTCAGAACAGCAGAGGTTGTTGCCAGGCTTGTGTCATTTCAGCAAAATATGAAAAAAATATTATTTCATAAAGGTGGCCTTGCAAAATCTTGCAGCTTTTCCTGAGCTGGTGGAGTCATCTCCCTGCAGGAACAGCTGAAGTCTTTTTCTGAAGAAGAATTCTGGTTTTACTGTTCAGCATTTTAAATAAGTGTTTTAGTACAAGAACTTTCAAGAGCCAGAGTCCAAAAAGTGAGCAGAAATAGCTTGATACAGTCTTTCAGCAATTGGATATTCACAAACCCATTTCTTTTAGTGTGGGCTCTCAATTGTGTCATAATAAAATTGATCTGATGCTGTTCCCCCCCAAAAAAGGAGTAATAAGGCCTTATCACTCTGCTCAGCCACTGAGGTTTACAAAACTCAGGGAAAATCCTCTCCCAAATGTGGTTGTGAACAGCTGATAGAGTCTGTATTTTTAAGGGACACTAACAGTGTCTCGTATTCACTGTCCCTCCTCTGAAATTCCAACTGGAAACATTTTGGGCTCAAAGCAGCTCCTATTTGCACTCAGTGCGTGTAGAGAACCAAGAAGATTTCAGAACATGTTCCTGTTCTGTTCAAAGATCCTCTCTCTTTTTTCTCAGCCGCATTTAATATTCTCTGCCTATCTATGGTGCGTTTAGACACATGGCATAATCAACCATGCTTCCCAAAAATGTGTGTGCTCAGAAGGAGAGCAGGCCCGCAGGAATGTGTGGCTGCACACACGAGGGAGAGGATGCTTCTTGCAGGCTTTACTCCAGGGATTTTGCTTTAGCTCAGGAAATCAGGTCCTCCCTTTGCTTTGGGGCACGAGTCTGACTTTGCTTTGCACAGCTCCCTTTTCCAGGTGGCCTTTGAGACGAGTACGGATAATGTGCTCTGAAAATATGTTGTTATCTCAAGAAGTGCTTTAGGAAACAGAAAACCTGCAACAATGTTGGTTTTTGATCGTCTACCAGCAAGGCAGAGATTCCCAGGATAAAACCAGTGGCACCCTTTGGTCTAATCAAAGGTTAATTGAGTTTGCACTGTCAGTCAAGCTGAAGGAAGCAGAGCAGGATTTTAGAGAGCAGCATCAAAAGCCCCATTTAGTGATCTGCAGAGGCTGTCAGCTGCTTGACAGGAGTGAGCTGAGCTCTTTTTAAAACAAGCTGCTCTTATTAATAATGCTTCTGGTTTCTCTAATTATCTTCTCATTGTTCTGTAACAGACTAAGCACATTTAGCATTCCAGCTAAGAAATCAGAATCTGCTGGTGTACAGCAATGTAATGTCACAGAAGCTGACCCCAGCACTATTTGGAACAGCTGGTGTCTCCCTCTGGGCCAGCCCAGACCCCATCTGCCTCTCCAGACACAGAACACGAGCCTGATTCCCTTTTCATGCATCTCACAGCATCTTCTGATGAAGCAGTCAGCTGGGTTGTTCCTCTGCTGCTCTCTCTGTTCTCCCAGAAACAGCGGAGATAAAATGACAGATATTTCAAATAAACCAGTGCTTTGGTTTGTAACAAAAAGCAAGAGAACCTTTTTTTTTTTTTTTCCAGAGAAAGGCAACAGGAGCACTTCATGTGCTGTTGTCTTCTCCTGTGCCTCTGGAAAGCCACGTGGGGGAATTAGAAGGTGATATTGAAGGCTGCCTTTGCCAGAACAGGAATTATCCCCATATCTCACCTGCCCAGTTCACAGGTCCCAGACACCTCTCCTCGGCTAGAATTGGCAGGAATTTTGGAATCTTGGATTTTTGGGATGTCTCCAGACAGGGAGACTCCAGGCCCTGCCCAGGCAGCTGTTACAGGGCTCTGCCCCCTCCATGGACAGAAGCTCTTCCTCACGTTGAGGTGGAACTTGTGTTTTAGTTCATGGCTACTGCTCCTCATCCTGGCACTGGCATCAAAGTTTTTTGTTTCTTGGCATGTTCTGGTTGGGGTTTTTATTCCATAATCAGTTTAAATGCAATGTGTCCCTTGTCCAAGTTAATTACATGGTTGGGTTAATGACTCATTGCTCCAGGCCCTTGAGTGGGGAACGTGGCCAGTCATTGATGCATTGGCCATTTTACTGCCTCTGAGCTGGAGTCTCCATCCAGAACCTCCAACGTGGTCCCTTCACCAGCCAGGTAAGATCCAGGCAAAATCTCTTCTCATGTGGAACTGCCACTGAGTTCAGGAGGATGAGTTGTTGGGCAAAGGAGCCAGCTCAGAGTCCAGGGAGTTATACCAATATCAGTGTGACATCAGGGGAGTTATATCAGATTGATATCAGTGTGACGGAGAGCCCAGTTCCCAGCCTGTCTGGGATGGCAGCTGCTGGCTGGAGAGCAGGGAATGAGACCCCTGGAACAAGCAGCTACAGCACCTCTGTGGAATACTTCACAAAGGAACTACCTGAGAACATGTTTTGGGCTGAAGAAACCTGCATAATTCTCAGAAACCATGAAAACCCCAGTGAGCTCGAGCCACAACACTCAGAGGGAATTGAGGAAAAGCATTTTAAGCTGTGATCTGTGGGAAACAGGCACTACTTTTGTTTCTGGGAGACAGATGCTCATCCATCGCTGTGATTCTCTGTAGAAGTGAACAAGAAATTCCCTCCAGCACCTTTGAAAATCCTCATCTCTTAAAAAAATAGATGTCATTGACCACTGGAGGCACTTTTTCCTCTGAGGGCGAGAGGAAGTGGAAGTCTAGAGTGCAAATTTCATTAGGCTGCTAATTATAAGTTCCCCTCCTGAGCTGGTTAGCAGCTATTTTGATTAGCTGATGTTCAAGACCACTTAGTGTCAGAATTCTGGCAGTTCTACCCAAATAAAATATTTGTTTCAGGCAGCTCCACTCCCCTGCTTAGGTAAGGCAGTTGTGTGCAAGCCTCGATGCATCTGTTTGTACACAGAGTCCCAAAGGCAATGTTTGTTTTCTTTGTTTGGCTAGAGAGAAATCGGTGCTCTCATGTTTTATTCATGGCAGTGTTTCTTGTGAATGTGGCCTCCGATATGTATTAGAGGCAAAAATATCACTAACAGTAATGCCGGAAAGACTCTTTCCTTGTGTTACAAATGGACACACAAATTAAATTACTGCTGTTAATGCGTGCCCACTCCATAATTGTAGCCCAGTTTGGAATGCTGCTGAAGCAATTATCTCCGTTCGCAATTGCAAATCAGGAGTTGGTTTTAATCAGGAAAGTAGGACATCTCATCCTAAACAAAGGCAGTGGCACAGGTCCTTCTGCACTGCCCTGGGAGCCAGGGAACGGGGATCGGGGTGGGTCAAACTCCCAAATTCCCAGAGTCTGAGGCCTGCACTGCCCCGGGAGCCGGGGAACGGGGATCGGGGTGGGTCAAACTCCCAAATTCCCAGAGTCTGAGGCCTGCACTGCCCCGGGAGCCGGGGAACGGGGATCGGGGTGGGTCAAATTCCCAAATTCCCAGAGTCTGAGGCCTGCACTGCCCTGGGAGCTGGGGAACGGGGATCGGGGTGGTTCTCCGTGGATGCTCAGGGAGAGGCGGCTCTGCCCCCGCTGCCTCGGCAGGCTGTGAGCAGGGAGCAGTGTTATCTCCTCACACCTGACTGCTGCTCCTGCAGGAACAGAGCCCCGCTGTCCCCGTCCAGCCAGTTCTGCTGGTTCCAGCCAAACAGGTTAGGGGAGCCCAGGCAGGCTCATCCCCTCTCGCCCCAAAGGCAGTGACACCTGGCAGACCCAGCCTTTGAGTGTCCCTTGTACCTTTGGAAACCTTTCCCAAACCCCTTTTGTTCCCGAGTTTGGCTCTCCACATCCTTTTGGCATGGCTGAAAACTCGAGATCCCTTACTGACAAACTGCGGTTTCTCAACAAATACGGTGCATTTTTATGTCCACACAGTGGGAAGGAAAACCAGTTTTTCATAGAGGAAGCTTAGTGCCAAGCCAGAGATGACATCCAGCTCCCACCCAAGCTTAGGTAATAACCTGGTGTGGCTGAAGATTTATTCATTTCATACCACCATCCTCATTCTTTGTGCACAGGAAACAGCTCACAGAGAAATCAGAGCCCTCTGTGCTGCAGGAACTTTTGGAGGCCACTAAGGCAAAACTGGGGTTTATTGTCATTGTGATGCTGACGGGGCCCTGGACACAAATTTCAGCCAAATATTTTCATGGAGAATTAAACTCTGCTAGAAATTCTGGCTATGCACATGCAGAGCATAAGGAAAGAGTTTCAGCTGAGGAAATGGGACAACTTTGGAGCAGGGATGTGTTCCCAGCTCTAAAAATATCGTCCTTAACAAGCACTCTAACACGGAAAAGCGTCAAGTGCAGCTCTCATTCCTCCCGAGGTTTAGCACAGGCCCTTCTACCTTCTTAATGCTATCCAAATATTTCACCTTTTGATATCAGAGCTGGAAAATTTTAAGTTCCCGGGGGAAATTAGTTTAAAATAGGGCTTTGACTAAGAATTTCTGTTCCCAGAGCTCGGCAAGGACCGAGGTGCACAGACAGCAGTAGCTGTTTGTCAGAGCACCCAGGCTCAGGATAGGGCATCTCATGTGAATTAGGAGCTGAGGAAAACCCTCCTGGCAGGCCCAAGCAGGTCCCAGGAGCAAGCAGAGGGGAAATAGCCTTTCCTGTCTCTGCAGGCAGCAGAGCAGCTGTGGATCCAGGCTTCCATGAAGCTCCAGAGCCACTGCAGAATGAACCAGTATTAAAGCTCTATTCCCCTGGTTAAACAGGAGCAGAGTCAGACAAAACGACAACAAAAACCAAATGAGCCCTGGGGGAAATAAACAAAGAGATCAGGAACTGATCAGGACCTTGATGCAAATATTCGTGGATTGTTTATGCCAGAGATGACATACACGACCTACAGGAATTCAAACCCAGAAATTTCTTTAAGGAAGGGAATAAGTTTTTTTATTACAGTTATGTGCCTATATGCAAATATATATGCATATATATACATACATATATATGAATTTATTACGCCAGCTATTAGGATTTACTTGAAAGTGTAGCTGTGTTTGATGTTCTTAAAATCCTTTGAGTCAATGGATTAAGGAAGAATCCAAACTTTTGAAGTTCTTCCTAACTTAAAACATAACTCCAGCTTTTATGATTTCATGCAAATTCATGAAGAAGAACCTAAGGACTTTGAGATCCAGAACGCATACAAAGAGTATAAGTCAGTCATTTGGGTTTAAAATAGGATTTTAAGCCAATTTGAAAAATTTCATGGTGGTGGCAAATAATTCCACACACTTTGGTGTCAGCAAGTGTGGTTCAGGTCCCAGACTGATTCCCAGGCTTCAGAACCCCCCATACTTAATGGTGCCAACATTCCTGTTTCTTTAGTTCCGTTTAATGTCAGAACTGAGTGTGTCCGTCTCCCCAGTACTGAATGCGAACTGAAGGAATTTGAGGTTCATGTGGAGTAGGAGACTTCTGGATGCTCTCCCAGGGAACAGCTACTGAAGAATGCCCCGTTTTTACTCCATGTTGGTGTTTATTTGCCTCCACTAGCTGCCATAAAGGACAGAGGTGGTTTGCAGTGCCATGGGCCCACGCAGTGCTCGGTGGCTCAGGGTGAGGCAATCTGGGCTGCTCAGACTCTCCCAGCCCTCCAACCTTCCCTCGTGCTCTGTGAATTTAAGCACAGGGGAGCCTCCTCGGACCTGGCTGAAAAGTGACTCTGCTTTTTTTACTGGATTAACTTCAGCAGCGGCTTTCAGCCCAGTGAACTCCCTGAGCTGGCCCAGGGGCCACACAGGAGCTCCCTGTGGCACCTTGATGATATCTCATGGAATCACAGGATGGTTTGGGTTGGGAGGGACCTTGAAGATCATCCACCCATGGGCAGGGACCCCTTCCACTATCCCAGGGTGCTCCAAGCCCTGTCCAGCCTGGTCTTGGACACTTCCAGGGATCCAGGGGCAGCCACAGCTTCTCTGGGCACCCTGTGCCAGGGCCTCCCCACCCTCACAGGGAAGAATTGCTTCCTTAATATCCATTCCAAATCTACTTTTTTTGATGTGTGAAGCCATTCCACCTTGTCCTGTCCCTCCAGACCCTGCAACTGTTGTCAGCTTTATGCCACAAATAAATGCATCTGTTTGTATTCCCCTGCCCTGCTTGAGTTACGATTCTTTTTAAGGCAACTGTGTGAAAACCAAATTATTTTTATCCCAGGAAATGGGGCAAAAGGACACTTTAGGAATTTCTGTAGCTCCCCATCCTATACTCCAGGTCACCCAAGGCATAGCTAAGTGCATCCTATTCCAGCTGCAGGAGCCAAATGGCAACCTGGCATCACAGAAAAATCAGAATCATCAGAACAAAATTTGGAGAGGGGCTGAAAGGCAGGGGAAAGCAGATGGGGAGGAGGACATAAAGGGGAAGACAGCTGGGGAAAATGCCAAGAGCACAGCTCCAGAAATCAAAGTGTACAGAACAGCCCAGGTTTTCTGAATCTTTAGATGAGAGACACCCAGCAGAAGGGTTGTGCTGTCTAGAGCTGCTTAGTGTGGAGCCACAGGGCAGAACTCTGCTCTAAACCTTCCAGGATGAATTCCTGCTACGAGGTTATTCAATGTTTGCTTCAGAGGGGCTGCCCTGGGTCATGACTTGCACTGTTGGCCACAGCTCTCAGATTAGACAAATGAAAAGCAGGACCTGCTGGGAGCAAGGCACTGCCACAGAATCCTGTTCCACACGTGGGACAGAGAACTCAGGGAAATGCTTAAATCCCAGCCGGGACAGTGGGGCTTCCTGTGCAGGCGGAGAAAAATCTCTGTCAAATATTAGAAAAATGCATTTGGAGGAAGAAAACAGCCCAAGGAACAGGGTGTCCTGCACACATGGCTGTGCAATACATGGGACAGAAAGAGGAAGTGGATTTAATCACTCTCCTCTCAGCAAAATGGTTTATTAATCCAGGACTGAAATCTGTGGTTTCACTTGGCTACAATAACTGCAGTATTTGTGTTATCCTGCCCCAATCCCCCTCCAAGCTAAGTGATGAAGGACAAACAAAGCCGGATATGCCTGTGGATGGGATTAAACTTGCTAAATTATAACTCTCCTGGTGGGCCAAACTCTTCTGCTCCTAAAGTCACTACAATGAGTTTATCTAGGACTTAAAACATAGGGAAACTATTTTTTATTTGTTTAGAATTTTTTTATTATTTGTTTTACATACAAAAGGATCTACCCTTTGAGTTTCCTAGAATGCAAGTGGCAAAGTATGTGTCAAATTTAGGTCTAAAACTGTGTCTCCTGCAGGGACACCTTCCACTCGACCAGGTACCCCAAAACTCATCCAGCCTGGCCTTGGATGCTTCCAGGGATGTGATTCTGTGATTCTGTGACTGCCTGCTGGATCATTCCGACTCCTACCCACATATTGTTCTTTTCCTTACAGAGTTCAGGATTTACCTCCCCAAATTCACTCGTTTCCAGCACATTTATTCCCATTTCTCCAACAGCTCCCTACTGGGTCTGGCAGGAGACGAGGCTGCCCAGTGTCAGTGTTCCCTGCTGTCATGGAATCTGATTTTCACTTTGGCTTCCTGGAGTGAAATATGAGCAAAACTTACACTTTTGAAGCACAGAAAGGGACCACTGTGGTGAAATTATCATTAAAATGTTTAAAAGTTCTTCTGCTCCAAGAAATCCACAGCCTGCTAATTTACATATTAATAGCATAACTTAATGCTCGGGAAGATAAAAAAATGCAATCTTTGGCCAGATGCAGAGAATTAATTACAGCAAGTGAAAGAATCCTATGAAAAGCACAAAGCAAGCCCTGAATGTTCCGAAAGAATGTTGTTGTCAGTCAAGTTTGGGTGTGTGTAGAGGGAGACTTGTTTTGTTGTTGCAGGGCTTTAGAGAGAGCCTGGACAGATATTTGGGATGGGCTGTCCCTTTGAGACACGGTACCAAAGCAGATAGAAAAGATAAAATGGAACACAGAGGGCCACTAAAACCAACCCCTGGCCATTTCTTTTCCTGTATTTCCTTCTCTTAAAATGGAATGTTAGTACTCATTTTTGAAGTGTTACTGTTGACATTAACTAAGGTTTTTCTCATAGAAGTTCTAGGAACTACATTTGCTACCACAGAAATAAGGTAGGGAAACATGGCAGCATCAAATCTCCTTAAACAGATGTTTTCAGCTCTCCTTCTCCTGAAAATTACTCTCTGAGGCTCTTCTCTCTGCCTGTCCAGCTCCTCCAGTATCTCTAGTACCTGTCAGCCAACTTCAATCCTGTTCCACAGGGGGTCAAACCTCAGAGATAGACTTGTAAGAACAGATTTCAGGGAAAGTGTTGACAGGGAATAATTAAAAGGAAAAAAAAAAAGGACAACATAATTACATAATTTTAAAAATCCCCAGATGTACCTTAAAGGGAGGGGTGGATTTTCAGTCACTTGTTAGGGAAGTAAATACACAGTGAGTAATCTCAAACAACCAGCCAAACATCTCCAGGGCTGCAGGGCATTGTCCATCCTCGCACAGACAACCAACCAAACATCTCCAGGGCTCCCGGCAGCTGACCCTGGGCAACTCTAACTGGGGCTGACAGGTCTGATCTTAAAAGATCAACCGGTCACAACAGGAACCTTTCCATGGCTCCAGTAACCTCCGACCTTCCCCCTCACTCCTCATCAGGAGTGTACGAAACAACCGGGGCATTTCTCTGCCAGCCCTGGCATCCCTGTGGCTTTGTTTCCACCTCAAGGGCTGTAGGGATGTTTTGGCTCTCCGTGTGAAATGGCACTGGCCTGCAATGCCACAGGAAGGCAGGTGAGCCACGGAGTTCTGAACAGGCTCTGCTGGAGCACGGTTTGTCGCGGGCACCGCTCGAAGGCGGATTAGCGAGTGGTTCGTTCCGGGCAGGGCAGGGTTTCCAAACCGTGGGTGCAAACAGCTTTTGGGTGTCACACAAACCGCTGCTGGCTGTGCTGAGCCCGGGGGGAGGAAATCACTGCTGCTGCCAGAGACAGGGCTGTGGCAGCCAGCACTGCAGCACCTTGCACGCATCCCTCGCTCCACAAACTCCATTTCCTGATGATTTCCAGGATAATCACTGCAATTTCCTGCTTTAAGAGATGTGCACTAAAGCTGGGAAGTGGAGGGAAGTGCTGCTGGAGACAAGGCACATCCTGGGGCAGCAGCACAGACATCTGGAAACCTGCACAGTCCCTCTGCTCACTGAGAGCTCGGGAACCTCTTGAATCCCAGAATCGTTTAGGCTGGAAAAGGTGGAGTTTGTGTTGCCAGTTTTTGCTGAATCCTGACTGAATGTGACAGTTGGGGTCTGGAGGTGATCTCCTATCCCCCAGCACCATCTGGCACGACAGTGGGAACTCCAAAGGAATGAACATTGCTCTGCCAGTCACCCCTCCATCAGACAGGAGCTGAAATGCTGGTGGACTCATCACCTTTGTCAATCACCACCTGGCAATCAGGGAGCACTTCATGGCAGCTGAGACCGAGATTAGGCCCACAGCAGAAGTGGGCAGCAGAGATTAATGCAGTTACTTTGACTGCTGCTGATGCAGGGAACAGGTGGGTTTGTGGTTTCTGTTTTTGAAGTGTCTTTTTTGCACAAAGGTGTTGGGTTTGTCACTTAAATTGCTGTGAGCTCTTTATTTTTTGCTGTTGTTCAAACGAAAAGAAATGTTTAAATTAAAAAAAAAGGGAACTGTATGATGTGTTCATCGATACACAGATGTGTTTGATTAAAATTATACCTCATAAAACTCCTCTCAGCGGCAAGATTTGTTCTGGGGTGTAGGGAGGTGCTTTGAAGAGCAGCATCACTGACACAGACTGGTGGGGCTTGCTGCCTCAAGTGCCTGGCAACAGAAAAGTAAAAGCACAGCAAAGTTTGCTTTTCCATAATGCCTTGAAACTTCCCATTGTTCAGGTGATGGCACATTCGAGTGTGGAGACTTTTTGGAGGGACAGGCAAATGATAGAATAAGAAGCCTAATGGTAAAATTAGCTCCCTCTTTCATTTTTAAAGGGCTGGGAGTGGAGGGCTGAGGTCTCAGGTAACCATTTGTGCTCTGCTTTTGTTCTGGTGCAGACAGCTGAGTTCAATATAGCATTTTCTCTTTCCCCCTTAATTGTTTTTAGAATGAGGCAATTGGTTGTATTTACTGTCACTGAGAACACACTGGCTTCAGTCTCTTCTGATCCCTGGAACGGAACAAACTCTGTGGCTGTGCATGGCTTGTTAACCCTGCTGTCACAGCCCTTTCCCCAGCCACTTCTGCTCCTTGATGCTGTGAAAAACAAAATATTTGTGCTTTTCAATACGTTTTGTTTGTCCTCATTGACGGCTGGAACATTTTCTGCAAGTGGCAACCCAATACAAGAAGCACTGACAGAAATCTCCAGCTGAAAATGTCCTTCCCTTCCCAGTACATTTCTTGTTTTCTCTTGCTCTTTGCTTCTGAGAGTAGTCAGAAAATGTCAAGTTAGTCTTGCTCAGACTCTGAGATTGGAATTGGGAGAGCAGAGTGTGTAAATCAGAGAGCATTTCCATGCTGGAGACAAAGGGAAGGAGTCGTTGATTTGGTGGGTCAGCCCTGGCCCAGTTTTCCAGGATGACGCAGGATCCCCTGAAAAGACCTCTTGTGCCTTTTCTAAAGGCTGCTCGCAGTCACTCAGGAGGACACAGTTGAGCTCCCACGCCTGACTGTGTGAGGCCTCACACTGATTTGCAGGAGAGCTGTGACATTTTTGAACATAAACTCATTTAGTCTTAATGCCCTTCACACCTCAGGACTGAGGAGTGCGTGCATTTATTTGTCTCAAAGCCTGTCCGACTCCTCTCTCTGCTATAATGAAGTGTTTTGCTAAGCCATTGTTTTTACCATAGATATATTCCCTTGGCTGCATCTTTGTGGTGGATTATTTGCTCCAGAATATTTTCTTTTCATCTCAGAGATGAATATACATTTCGGGACCAGGGTTTGAAATACCAGTTTGCTTCAGGAAACTTCTTATGAGCAAGTCTGGGAAGCCAGCACTAAATCACTTTTGTATATTTTATTTCCCAAGGAATCAGGCCCACTTTGTTTATTATCTAGAAAAACCCCAAGCAGAATGTAAAAACCGAGACTGAATCAGGAAGGAGCATTACAAAAATACTGAAGCTGTCTTTCCCTGGCAATGGGGAAATACATTCCTTCACTTTAATATGAAAAAGAAATGATGCAATGCTAAAGAAATAAAACCAAAGCCAACTGAAGAGCCTGAGAGGAAAGCTAATGTCTTTACAAACAGTTCTACGGGTGAAGCTGTGGGTGTTGACGTCTTTGAAATGGGTCTGAGTGTCTCTGCTGCCTTTGGGCAGCAGGTTTGTTGCAGGGCCCAGGCAGCTCGGCCCCTGAAACAGGCACGGCTCTGCACAAGGCTGAACGTCTGAGCTTTGGGGTACAGCAGTGGGTTCACGGGGGGAATGTGTGGCAGGCAGTTCGGGAAGGCCGCACCCTCCCGGTACCTCAGCCGGTGCGGCCGGGAGTTTGGGATAGAAGGAGGCTGCAACCCCGAGAGAGTGAGAGAGAGAGAGAGAGGAGGAGAGAGAGAGAGGGAGAAAAGGGGAGAGAGGGAAGGACAGAGAGAAAGAGAGAAAAAAACGGGAGAGGGAGGGAGAGAAGGAGGGAAGGAGAGGGAGAGGGAGAAAGAGAGAGAGAAAGGAAGAGGGATAGAGAGAGAGAAAGAAAAAGCCCCGTGGGCGTGTGCCCCAGTGGCCTCTCCCTTTATTCTAATAAAGTCACAGGACTCCTCTGTCTCCTTTTTGGACGTAAACCTCTGGCATTTGTGGATTTTCCTGAAAACTGGGGACTTGTCCGGGATCCTTCCACTGTCTGGGTCCGGCACGCGGCAAGGGGAGCTGGAGGTGCCTCACCCAGTTTGGGTGACCAGCTCCCTTCGGCGCTGGCCGGCACCGGGCGACTGATGGGGTACCCGGGACTGTCCAGGAGACAGACAGGAGGACCAGGGGGGTCTGGGAAGAGTCCACTGGACATGGATGTACAGAGGGGGCAGTAAGGGAAAGTCGAGAAGGGTCTCGGCAAATCTCAGCAGTGAGTGCAACTTTGGGGAATAAAACATGGCAGGATGCCCAGAGTGGGTGACAAAGGAAAGCTGAAAAAAGGGGTTGTGACTATAGTGATGGCAATCCCAAAATACCTCCGAGGGGTCCTTTAGGAGAGTGTTGAGGTGGTTTGCACATTCGCCCAGAGGTGGTTGAGGACATGGACACCCAGAGGGGCCAATAAATGATGGGTGGAAGGGGAGTGTGGAGAAATATGGTTAAAGCAAATAGCAGTGGGAGGCTGTGTGATCAGGAAAGAACAGTGAGGACCGGGAAGTTCTCTGCTTTGTCCTCAAAACCTGCAGCCTAATACAGGGCCAGCTGCAAGTCTTTTGTATTCCTCCTTCCAGGATAGGCATTTTTCCTACACTCCCACCCCTCCCCAGGCCATTACGGCACCAGGGTGGAGGATTTGGGTTTGTCCGCTTGCTACTGAGGACTTAAGGGGGTTCCTCTATAGTGAGGCGTGCCGAGGCCAGGTGCGGAATGCAGGACTGGCACCACGGGCCGGGGCCTGCGGGGAGGTGCGGGACCGAGCCGGGGCTGCGGGGCAGCCGGGGCTCAGCGCCGGGCAGTGCCCGACCCCGCCAGCCCCCGGGCAGGGGCTGCAGTGGCCCCCGGCCCCGTGAGGCTGCGGGACACCCCGGCCACCTGCCCG
>VZTF01008558.1:59517-91805 GCA_013397755.1 Cnemophilus loriae | reverse complement strand
GGGCAGGGGGACAGCGACCGTGGCTGGGGGGTGCTGGGCTTGCATCTCGTGTTCCAGGGAAGACAAAACCCAACAGAACCCAACAGGACCCAACAGGACCCAACAGAACCCCACGGAACTCAACAGGACCCAACAAAACCCAACAGAACCCAACAGAACCCAACAGAACCCAACAGGACCCAACAGGACCCAACAGAACCCAACGGAACTCAACAGGACCCAACAAAACCCAACAGAACCCAACAGAACCCAACAGAACCCAACAGGATCCAACACGACCCAACGGGACCCGGCAAAACCCAACAGAACCCAGCAGAACCCGATTGCACCCACGGACAGAACCCACGAGTGGGGTGCGGGCGTGCAGCACCCGGGGCCCCCCAGCTCCCTCCTGCCCCGTTGCTGAAGAGCTCAGAGACACCAAACTGCCTTCCAGCTGCCAACATCTGCTGCCTCCAAAGCACGGCATGGGCACATCCACCCTGTAAGAAACTAATCAACAGCACCGCTGGAAATTAACTCCCCATCCCCAAAATGCGTATTTGCAACTTAGGCTGACCGAGACAGTTCTTGTAGAGGAAACTAAACCGAGACTTTTGCTGAGGACAGATCCGAGGATCGACGGACGGGTTCTTGGAGGGCTTTGGTATCCGACAGCCGTGGCCACCACCCACTGATGGTGCCTGGGGCGGCCGAGGTCTCCAGCTGCGATGATGCTCTGGGTCCACTTTAGGCACAGCCAAGAGGGGACAGGGTTGGTGGGCGACTTCCTGCTGTGCATAACTCTGGGAATGGCTCCATGCTCAGCCCCTGACCCTGAGGACACTGCCCAGGGTGTGTGAGCCCACTGGGTGCCCTTGACCCCCTCCAGCCACCCATTCACAGGTGAGGAGTCAATAACCGGGATCCCCAAGGAAACACCCAGACCTGACAAAAAATGAGTTGGCATCCAGTTCCCCTAAGTGCCCTGGAAGATCTGCCAGTCTCAGTCCCCGAGTCTCCACTGTGGCCACCCCTGCACCTCCTCCATGGGCTCGGTCCCCTCTGCTGCTGTCAGCACACCAGGAACCCTCAGATGGTAGAAAATCCCTGCAGGTGACACCAAGGTCCTGGCTGGTCACTGGTTTCACTCCCAAACTCGGGCAGCTCTCCCAGACCCACACCAGCTCTGCCCTCTCTCCCTCTGGAGCTGCAGCTCCCCGGCATCCCTGCAAAAACTCTTGGAGACAAGGAGGGGAGCAGAGGGTGCCAGGACTGTCCCCAAGGGCAGCGGGGCCAGTGCAGAGCCCTGAGGCTTGGCTGGGCTAGAGCCAGACAGGGCAGGGACCGGCCCAGGGAAGGGGTGTCAGCCAGGAGCAAGGTGTGACCCACCTGGAGCTCTCCTCCTGCTGCTGGGGGGGCAAAAGCCAATCCAAAATTCCCAATTTCCAGTCGCTCATGCACAGAGGAGGCTGCCTCACCTCAGACTGGAGCATCTTCCCCTGGGGCACCCTGCGGGCAGGACTGGCTCTGGAGTTGTCACCCCCGTGCCACACCAGCCCACGGGGAATGGGGATATCCAACTCCACCCCATCCATGGGGACCGGGAGTAGCGGGGGCAGGAAGGCAGGGAGGGCAGGAGGTACCTGGAGGAGAAGCAAACATTAGTCGCTATGAAAAGCAAAACCTCCCCGATATTTTTCCTTTTAGGAAACTTGGAAACATCTCTTTTATGACATTTTCCAGTGGTTTTGCCTTGTTTTATAGCAATTGACAATATTTATATAATGACCTAAACCACCATAAAGCAGGGCAGCCGTGTAAATAGGTGCAAAGAGGAGGCTCCCAGGGCTGCTGGAGACACCACCCGGAGGGACCCAGCTCTGCTGAGCCTCCCCTGCCACCACAAGGCCCCCAGAATTAATCTGGGTATTAGGAGAAAAATCCCACCCTGGATATCAAGCAACTCCCGCCCCTCCAAGTCTGTGTTTTCTCCCCTTTCCCAAAATGGACTTGGTTTTCCTTATCTCGGAGCTCAAGGAGAGACGGTTTTGCAGCCAAGGGAAGTGAAGCCACCGAGTTCTGAAGGATAAAATCTGACCTCAAGTGTCTAAATGGAGGCTTAAAGCCCCAAAACAGGGCTTGGATGCTCTCCTGCAGCCGAGGTCAGCTGCTGCCAGGGAACCCCAGAGCTGGAGACAGCACATCCCCAGGTAGCTGGGATGTCCCCGCCCTTTGGAGACCCGCAAACGGTGCCTAAAACTAACGGGAGCCAAGCCAAAGCCAGTTCTTCACGTGGAGGGCAGGAAGGAAAGGCCAGGGGACGTGGGGACTTGGGAACTGCCCATAGCTCACCTGGACACCCAACGCTCGCTCCTGTTTCCCACCCGTGTCAAGCACAGCCGCCCTCCCCAGCACAGCCTGGACACCCCAAACCCCCCAGGGACACCCTCCAGCCCCTTCCCTGCTCCCCCTGGTCTTGGAGGCTGCAGATGACCCCCCCACCCCCTCATGCCACGGCCGGACCCCTCCAGGCACTGACACAGAAGGAGATGAGCTGGCACAAGAGCCCGGATCCTGCCACAGGAGGGAAGTCCCCAGCCCTGTCCCACCAGGACCTGTCCCTCCATCCCTGCTGGAGTTCTGTGCTTTCCAGCCAGACCAGGCAAACCCCCTCACCCCACCCACGCTCCCAGTGCCCTTCACACGCTCCCAGTAACCCTGCCCTGCAGGAGCTGCTGCTGGAACTGGTGGAACTGGAACAGCCTCTGCTGGGAGGGCAGAGCAGCCCCATTTCAGGGTCCAGAGGTGCAACTCTTCCCTGCAGCCACCCCTGCTCCAGGATATCTCCAGGAGGACACCTCTGCCTGGTCACCCAGAGGGACAGGAGGTCACCCAGAGGGACAGGATGCCCCCTAAACACCCGCACGGCCGGGGGGCAGCTCTGGGGGACCAACCCCGTTCTGACCAGCAACGAACCCAGCGCCCACCCATCGCCCTGGGGACAGGACTGGGGACCCCGAGGACAGTGGGGTGGCCGGGAAGGGGCTGTGGTGCCTTCAGAGAGGCTTCGGAGAGCAGCTGAAATGCCAAAACAATCATCACTGACCGTAGCACCCGACAGAAGTCGCTTGGTCTCGTTTCTGTTCGTTCCGTCGTGTCCGTGCCCCCTCCCCGCCCCCGCCTCATCCCCTCACAAACCTGTGTTCGTTTTGGGGTTGTTTTTTTGTTGATTTTTTTAAATTTTTATTATTTCTGTTAATATCTTGAACTGTAAATGTTGTTTAGTTATGACCATGGCAGACTGCTTTGGGCGATGTTTCTTTACAATGCATACTAATATATTATGGTTATTATATATGAATATATTTAATGACACGTGAAAAAGTTGTGGATTTTCTTATTGTTTTTCCAAGTTGTTTCTTTTTTTTTCCTTTTTTTTCTCCCTTTGTTTGTTTGTTCGTTAGATTGGCTGTAATTGACCTGAAGGAGCTTGTAACTGTTCAGCACCCCCTCGGTAGAACTAAAGTCAGAAACCAGTTGAATAAACTCTTGTAAACTGTAAAAATCTCCAGGAATTTCTGCTTCTTCCCACCCCATTGGTCGGTGAGCCTGTGAGACAAGGACCTGGGCAAGGCAGTGATGGTGTCCCCTCCATCCCCTGGGTCTGTCGGTGTCCCCTTGGCAGGGTTGAGTTATTTTTGACTGTCAGTCCCAGCCCTGTCCCTGCCCAGCACCCCCACGCAGCAGCCCCGTGGCCCTGGGGACAGCGGGGTCACCGTGGGTGGGTGGGATGGGGGGTCCCCACCAGCCCCTGTGGGCTCAGCTGTGCCCTGCAGTGGGACAGAGCCAAAACCTGTGGGACCCCGCCCAGAGCTGGGGGACAGGTGTGGGGACGGGGGACAGCCAAAGTTTGGAGTCAGGAAAGCTGCCAACCCCACTGTGCACCCGTCTGTGTCCCATCCAGAGGCTGCTCAGCAGTGCTGGCCCTTCCTGCCCGTCCTCTGCGGGGCTCGGGGCTCCATCAGCTCCATCCCAGGATCAGCGGGGCAGCGCTGCCAAAGCCCAGCCCAGGCAAGGGCTGGTGGCACCGACAGCAGGGAGAGCTGGAGGTGGGGGGGAACTGAGGCGGCAAAACGCTTCCAGGCACAAAAATCCAGGCAAAAGGTGCTGCCAAGTGCCGGGGGGTCAGCCCGGCTGACCTGAGCCTTCAGCCTCGCTGGGAATTTATGAATCCAAAAACATCCTGGGGGTCGGAAACCTCAGATCTTTATTGCAGAGACAAATGGGTCACAAGTGCCAACCCTCTGCTCCCACGGGCAAATGGGCTCCCCAGATTGCTCTGGCCCCGGGCAGGTGGCCACTTGTCCAAAGGTGACACGGTGGCTCTGGAAAGAGGGGGATGAGGCTTTTCCCACGGAGGGCTGGACCTGGAGTGGTTTTCCCAGCCTGGTCCCACCAGGCAGTGTGGAAGAGGAGCCATCCACACACCGAGCTCCCACCTGGAATCAGGGAATGGGAAAACACCCAGCAGCCTTCTGGGATCCCTGTTCTCATGTGGAAGGTGGGGATTTTTCCCAGGGCACTGGGACATCCAAGTGCCTGGGGCACGCACCAGACCTGCCCCCAGCACTCGGATTTTCGATGAAACTACAGCTGGAAGCAGCTGAACTCCTGAGCACGTCCTCCAGGACAGAAATGGAGGAGGTGGCAGGGAAGGTGAAGCCTGGGATGTCTCTGGGCACGTTCCAGGAAGACCTTTGCTTGGAGAAGCCACTCCAGGTTGGCTTCCCCAGCGCTGCTGCTCAGAGCCAAACCCCAGCGTCTCTCATATTTTAACCTTCCTCTCTCTTTAGTGGGGCGGGGAGACAGAAAAGCCTCCCTGCACACAGCAGATCGCTGCCAAATCCACTGCTTTTTAATAAAACTCCTCACCCACACGACACATTAAATGTTACCTAAAGGGCAAGGCTGAGAACAGCACAACGAGCAAATCCTGGTGTTTCCACCCTTCCCAGGCGCTCACAGGAAGAATGTGCTGGAGGGCCCAGTGGGTCAGAAAGTGCCTTTGAAAGCCTCGGTCAGAACAAAGTCCTGTGGAACGTTGATCAGGATGAGTTACACGTCCACCCTGCGTGTCCTGGGAATTCAAACAAAGCCGTAATTCCCTCCAGAACTGACAGTTTTAATTAGAAGCCCAGGCCCGTGGTGTCATCTGAACAAACCCCGAGTTGCTCTCCCGCTGTCACTGAAGATCCACGGGGCTGCTGCAGAGCTGGGAGTGAAATCCTGCTCCGGGCTCGGAGGCTGCTGCTGAGGAACAGCTCCAGGAGCGCTCCCAGTGCCGCTCCCTCCGCAGAGCTGCAGGAACGCACAGCTTTGGAACCCCTCTCCAAAGCCTTCCCTTGTTTCCAGCTGGAGCAGCCCTGCTTAAAGCTCCGTTTCTAATCTGCCATCAACAATGAGCTCATCAAACCCCTGCCGTGTCCTCTTGAACACCACAGAACATCAAACCACCTCTGTTTGCCCCTCCCCTCCTCCAACAGCCACAAGGTGAAGCATCTCTCCAAGAAAACTGACCAGGCACAGCCTGGGCTGGACTTGTAAAGGCTTCAAGGATTTTCTCCGTGGAAAGACACGGAAGACTCTGGAGGAGCTCCAACCTCCAGTCTCTCCTCCAGCTCCAAGTGTTGAGGATGGGCTGGGCACGGGCACAGAGCCCTGCCTGAAGCTGGAGGGGGCACAGCTGAATCTCTGGGCCTTTTTCTCCACCAAGGTCCTCTCTCCGCTCCCCGTGCCCTTCCCAGGAGCACAAAGACAGGGAAATGCTCTCTGGATCCAGGGGACAGCTCCCACAGCTGCAGGACACGGCACCACCCATGACAGGTGAAGAAGGGAAGCTGTGGATCCCGGGCAGTGTCCAAGGCCAGGCTGGATGCGGCTTGGAGCAGCCTGGGACAGTAGAAGGTGTCCCTGCCATGGCAGGGGTGGCACTGGATGGGCTTTAAGGTCCCTTCCCATCCAAACCAATCTGGGATTCTGTGTATTCCACGTGTCCCATGGGGTTCTCAGGAGCTTCCTGCCTCTGCTTCCTGCAAAACTCCATCTTCTTCCACGGTTCTCATCCTCAGAGCCTGGAGTGACGGGGTCCAAGCTCCAGCCAACACCTGCACCCTGCAAGGAGAGGACTGAAGGTGATCTGCAGTCACCAAATCCTCAACAAAGGGGGCAGTGCCCAAGTCCCAGTGGGGGGAAACTGAGCCCAGAAGAGCAAAATGGGTTTGTGCCAGTCAAGAGGGGACACAGCACCAGGACACCCTGGTTCCCACTCCCACAGCAGTGCTGGATGTGCTGTGAAGGCAGACAGAGAGAAATGAGTGCCAAAAGCCAGGTGAGAGATGTGAAAGCAGACACCACCAGGGCAGGTGAGGGCCAGCCCTTGGCAAGTCTCACAGATCTGTCATAATACACACCAAGTCTGACAGAAGCTGCTTACTTCCTTCTCCAAACCAGCTCTTAGGATATGGCAGCATTGGATAAATCATTCACAGACAACACAAGATAGTAGGAAACAATAAAACCCCAGGCAGAGAAACTGTATATAAATGGATCAGCTTTAATCAGTATTTATTGCTTGCTTTATTAATCCTGAAATCAAACTGGCATGTGTAACAAAATAATTATTCTCTTGGCCAGAAGCAAACATTTAATACTTCTTTTAGTTTTGAAATAGGTAATCCTTCCTCCCAGCTGCAGAAGTGTGTGAGAAGTTGTCAGAGGAAGAGGCAGAGCTCAGTTAGGATGTTAATTCTGGTGCATCTCCCGAGGCCAGGCTGGCAGAGCCCCTGGGGAGCACACGAGGGCAAAGCTCTGCACTCTCACAGGCTGGGCTGAGCCCTGCTGCTGTTTAACTCCCATCCCTGGAGATCAATAACCCACCAGTAACTATCCCTGGAGATCCGTAACCCACCAATAACTATCCCTGGAGATCAATAACCCACCAATAACTATCCCTGGAGATCAATAACTCACCAATACCTCCCCCCAAGGGCTGAGCACTGACCCAGTCACCAGCGATCCTGTGCAGCCCACGGGGGTCCTGCAGGGCTGTCGCTTCCCATCCTGTGAGAATCCAGATGCAGTCATTCCCCAAGACTGTTCCTTGAAAACCATGGAGCATTTCCAGCTGAAGGAAGGATCCCGAAGCAGGGGAACGTTGCTGTTCTCCAAACCACTCCTGGATTTGGGTGTTTGAAGGCCCTGGGATGTCTGAGCTCAGCAAAGCGGGCAGGGCAGCAGCACCAGCGTGTCCGCAGATGCAGATGCAGGAGAGATGGGTCCATCCTGCAGCTGCAGCTGCCTGAGAGCCAGAGGAAGGTGGGAAGAGTGGGAAGGGAGCCCTTTTCCCACTGAAATCCTGCAGACCCCGCAGAGCTCCTCAGCTGCGCTCCAGGGAGAGCGGATGTCTGGCGGACGCTGCTTCAGTCTGTGTGCGGAGCTCCCTCCCAGCTGCGGAGCTCCTTCCCAGCTGTGGAGTTCATTCCCAACGATGCAGTTCATTCCCAGCTCAGAAGGTCCCTGCACACAGGGGGTCCCTCCTGGAGCCCTGGTGCTCCCCGAGGAGCAGCTCGGGGTTAACCTGTCGGCCAGAGCGCGACCACGGCGATGGCGATGAGCAGCAGCACGATCACCACCAGCATCCCTGCGGGAGGCACAGCAAGGGTTAGGCTGCTGCCTTCAGCACTTACAAACGGTTTTCTGTGATTAAATTCCTCCTCCTCCTCCTCCTCCCCCCAGCTGGGACCGACTCCCCCTGCCCACCCCTGACAGGCCCTGCACTCTGGTGACCTGAGCAGAGACCTGGAGCCAAACCCCACGCTGGCAGAGCGGTTCCTTCTCTTCCTGACCCTTCAAATCAGTATTTTCAAGCAGTGCCTGTGGGGTATCTTCCTACCTGAACAGCTGCCATGGAAGCATGAAGGGATGTGTTTAACTCAGCCAGGCCAGTTGAGCTTTGCCAGAATCCCTCTGTACCATCCCACTGGGGCAAAGGATTATTCAGGAGGAAATCCAAATTGCACCAGGAAATTGTTTCCAACACAAAGCACTCCTGCCTTCAGACAGAACTCCGTGCAGAGCTGGGCTTCCAGGCATGTACCTGACTTGGGAAACAGGGATCATCCAGCTCTGGAGAGAATCCCACAGTGCCCTGCCCCACCTCTGCCCGTGGCTCCGTGTGCCCCATCCTGCCCCAAAACCCACTGGATCCCTGCGGAGGTTAATGACAAAGGAGATCTTACAAAATGGGCTCCCCTCCCTTCTCCTTAACTCCCCGTTTCTCAGCAGGAGCTCTCCCCTTTCTCTCCCATCTTTTAGCGGAAAGGAAGAAATGTTTTAGTGAGAACATCCCGGATCCACCTCCCAAACCACCCCCACTAAACAAACTCCTCACCCAGCTGGATCACCGTGCTGGGCACTGGCATCGCACCCAGGGGCATCCCCTGGGCTTAAATGATCTTTTAATTAAGAGGCTTTTATGTGTGCTCAGTATCTGCTCCATGCTGTCTCCCTGCCCGAGCTGAGGGAACACGGAGGGTTCCAGGAGTGGAAAACCTGTCCCTTCCTCTGCTCTGCTCACAGAGGACTATTACTCAACCACTTACAGTATTTACCAGTCCAGCTCATGGCAATTAAAAAAGGATGTATTAAAATAAACTCCTCTTTCCAAGCTGGAAAAGGATATTAGACAGTGCTTTTTGTAAATAGTGTCATGTTTTCTGTGCAGAAACTGTTTCTCTGCCAGGGATCAGGATTTTTTTTCCAGGGAAATAAGAGTTGCCACCAACAGTATTTTTTTTTCTCTTATGCTCAGCTGAAACCATTTGTTATCCCATCCATCCCTGCCCTCCGGCAGTGGGAAGCCATTCCCCTTCACTCCATCCCTTGTCCCCAGTCCCTCTCCAGCTCCCCTGGAGCCCCTTTAGGCTCTGAAAGGGGCTCTGAGCTCTCCCTGGAGCCCTCTCTTCTCCAGGCTGAACAGCCACAACTTTCTCACCCTTTCAGTCTCGTGTTTTTTACACCTTAATATACATTTTGGAGTTTTCAACAGAGCCAGAAGCAAATAATTTGCCTAAATAGGGAAGAAGTAAGATCTGATAAAGCTGCCACATTCCGATTCTCTGTTATGTTTTGCACTGGAGGGAGAAGTTTTAGAGGGTGCAAATCCTTCGCACGGTTTCAGCGTAACAGAGTTTATGGACTCCAGCAATTAAGAGACAACCGAGATCAGCTGCTTGGAAAATACTCCAGAGGTGTGAATTAGTAATGATACAGAGGGGAGTTAATGGGGTGTAATTATTCTTTGACAAGTCCCAAGAAAAACTGCACATAAACCCCAAATTATTCCCCAGCAGGAAGAGGGGAAGGTGGGGGACCAATAAAGGATTGCTAACGGGCAATGCTGAGTGAGGGAACTGCAGGGCACGGGCAGGGCAGTGAGGGAGGGACAGCAAAATGAAACAAACCTCGTTTTGTTCCTGGAAAAAGACTGGCACTAAAAACCTGCAGCCACAAAGCAGAGGGCAAGTGCTGTCCTTGTCCCAGGGGAGGTGGGAGCAGCAGAGCCCAGCCCAGGGACACCAAAGCAGGAGCACACGGACTGCCCACAGCACACACATCTCACAGCACCTCTCGCACGACACAGACCAGATGTTACACACATTTCTCCCCCTGAACCACAGAACAGCAGATTAGAAGGATCTGAAGGTTTAAAACCTGGGTGTTTCACATGCTTTCCCCGCAAAAGCTGTGGACAGGATCTGACAGGAATTCTGCATCCTGGGGTCCCTGCCTGCTTTGCCTTTTTTTGCTCAAATGCTATGAAATATAAATATTCCCCTTGACAAGAAACCCTCAAAGAGAAGTTCAGGAATCAAAGCCATTCTTAAAGTCAACAGGAGTCGGAAGAGAACAAAGAAAAGATTCTCGTGCAAAAGGAAACAGTGCCAGGAATACAAATGCAAACCGCATCTCTCAGGGAAAGGTGGGAGGCAGAAATCTCTGTGCAATTACAGAGCAAATAATTAAGGCAGGCTGGAGTAAATGCCACGCTCCTGCAGCTCCCTCTGCTCCAGGCTCTGGGGTGGTGCTCCAGCTGCTGATCCAGCTGCTGATCCGGCCCTGGGGAGCAGGGCAGGAATGCAGGGAGCACGCTCCCAGCTCGCACCGAGTTCCAGGGCAGGATGGGGATGTCCCCAGCACTCCCGGGAACACTGAAACTCACGTGGCCCTGCCAGGGGTTGATGTTACTGCTGAGCTCAGCTGCACCTCTGCTCATCCCCCAGCCCCTGGCTCAGATGGGTTCAATACTCCAGATCTCACCAAACCTTTTCCAAAAGGAGTTAAGATCCCGTTTTCAGATACAAGATGGAAAGAAAAGGTTGAAATACATGTAGTTTAGGTTAATATTGCTCTTTGGTCTGTCTCAGCTGCTCTGTGCAGCTCTGAGAGCAGAGGGCCTGGGGGTCTCACCACACCCCAACTTCCTGGGGTCACCTGGGGCAGCCCAAGGCCCCAGTCCCTTCCCTCTCCCCAGGACTGGTCAGCTCCGAGGGTCACTGGTTTGGGGTTCCTCACAGAGACCCTTCCCTGTGCCTGATTTACTCCCACCCCGCCAACCTTCCAGCTTGGGTTCGCACAGAAATGCCAAACCTCGAGGTCCAGATGCAGCTGGAGGGCAGCCAGGAGAGCAGTGTCCACCCCAGCTGGCACCAGGGCCAGTGACCAGGGCACATGCTGGGGGGTGATGTCCCCTCTCCAGGCCTGGATTCTCTTCCAGCCTGGCAGCAGATTGCTGGGCAGCCCCTCCCCACAGGGAGCAGGAACTCTCCTTGGAGACTGGGGACTGCAGTAAATTCTGATTTCAGCCCATTAAAAAAACTTTCTAAGGCATGTCCGTGTGCATGTGTGTGGCCAAGTCCCGACTTCAGAAGCTGCAAGGTTGCTCCCATGGCCACTCCAACAATGTCCAACTTGCATCTGGCAAATCCCACCCCAAAAATGGGATGTGCCCACGGCAATGCCCTGTGCCTGCAGAGGAGGTGCAGGGAAAGCAGCCCTGCAACGAGCCCTGAGCATCCCCCAGCACCCTGCTGGTGAGTATTTCTGGGAACAGCAGCTGTCCTTGGGGTTTTCCCTGCCTTTCCTGCTGATCTGAGTGTAGTGTCGTTCCCAGGTTCATTCCCAGGTTCAACACTGGTGTCTTTTACAGACGATAAAATAATAATAAATAGCATGCTATAACTTTAAAGAGCCTGTTACATTATCTGGAGAAAACAGCTTGGTTTACGCCAGGGAAGTTATATTCCCACAGAACTGTCTACCCAGAAGTTTATGGATAAGTCTTCTTTTATAAGGGACACGGAGCAGTAACTTATAAACACATAATCGTTGTTTTATAGGGCAGCAGAGGCAGGGCAAGGATGGGAGCTTCAGAAGGGGCTGCACAGGCCTGGCTGCTTTCCTCCAGGACTTCTATTTAATATCACGGTTTTAAAGAAACCAAATTTTATCTGCTGTTTCAGTAAGTTAATTTTAAGCCCGTGTTGCCAGATATATGGCAGAAACCCTGCCCAAATCCCTTCACAGCCCTGCTTTTGGAGGCAGCAGAGAACCAGCTCGGAGGCTGGCTCTGAACCCTCTGCACATACCTAAAGCACTACTTTCACATGGCAAGCACCCCAAGAAATCCATCTTGCTGTCCTTTATGTTCCCTAAAAAAGAGCCAAACCCTTTCTCCCCCAAAAGCCATAAAAAATCTTTCCCTCTAACGTTTTCCCCGTGCCGGGTATCCAATTTGTGTTGCATTAAGAAGCACTTGAGCAGAAATCCCACGCTATTAAGCTGGCTTGTGTGTAAATACAGCCCCGATTCCTACACCTGCAGCACTGAACCCACCTCTCTGGAGGTTTTTCTTTATTAGTTTTGTGACAGCCAAACGTTTTCTTGGGCGAGAGGGCCGGGGAAACGCCGCCTTACCCGACGCCCCCGCCCGCCCGGAGGAACCTGGCCCTTATTGCTTTTGACCTTCCTTTTCAACTGCTCTGCCTCGAGAAATTTAACACTACAATTGTACCTCTCAGCCCTGACATCAAAATCATTGGCAGTTCTCAGAGAAATCGAGACCAGGCTCCGCGAGCGGTTATTAAAGGCTCCGAATGTTCATGTGTTTCACTGGGTCTAGAGGAGGGGAAAAAAAAGACACTTCTCAAAAAAGCTGAGCTCGCTGGAAACAACAACTATTGCATTATTAATTCCTTATTTGGAAGAAAGGAAAGCCCAGGTCATTCCTGTGTAAGATGAAAAAACCCTTGGTCTGTGAGTTATTGCACATTTGGAGCTGCTCACGCGATGCCAGATCAACCTGAACAAACGATTTATCTGAGGGAAAGGTGCAGACCTTGTTTATGCACATTGACTCCTCAGTCAACATTATTTCACACGCTAGAAACTGCATTTTTGTGGGGTTTGGTCAGGGTTAGGGTTGGAGATAGGATTCCCTTCGGGGCGCACAGATGAGTTTGGTGCTAACACCGAGCTTTGGTCAGGGTGTGGAGATACCTCACTTCCCTGACAGAAGGGCCTGTGGGCAAACAAAGGGTGGCTAAAAACCAGCAGGATGAGAACCATCACCATCAGAAAACAAATGCCAGATTAGCCTCAGAAGCAGCGTGGAGTGAGTTTATACCCAAACCTTTATGACTTCAGCAACCGAATAATCCCAAACTTCGGGTCCCAAACCCCACGTGCAGCCTGGCTGAGGGAAGGGAAGTGAGATAAGTGTTTCTCTTAATCCATTATTGTTATACTTCAATTTGCTTCTTTTTTAATCTATTTTTCAAATTACAGACCCATGCCAGGTAATGCCCTGAACTGCTTCCAAGCACAACTGCACCGAAATCCCAAATTCCTTCAAAGAGAGGCACAAACCCAACCTCACCAACAGCTCAGGGCTTTGGTCACAGCCTCCAACTGCTGCTCACGTTCCAGCACCCCTGATGCTCTGCTGCTCCATGGGAAGGTCATCTCCTGCCTTTGGAAGGCTCAGCTCCCATGGTTTGGGGTGGCACATTTGCCTGTGTGTCTATGAAACGATTCCTGAACCTCCTGCACTGCCCCAAGAACCAGAAGTCAGGAAAGGCAGCTCAAAGGCAGGAAAGTTTCCCATGGAAATTAGGAAATTTGAATTATTTTACCTTCTGAGCCACCAGAAGCGAAGCTCAGAGACAGGCAAGACATTTGTTTGGAGCTGAAGACAAGGCAAGAGCACAGCAAGAACTAAACTGTCACAAGTTTTAACTTCCAGAGGAGTCTGTGGGAAAGGGAACACTTTGAGCTAAATTTGTATCTCCTTTAAATAGCAGCAGGTAGTTGGGAGAGGACAATGGTGGAGAACTGGTTCATGTACCTCTGAGACACAGTGACTGAACCAGAGAGCTTTAAAGCAATCCACACCCAGACCCGAACACCTTCTGCAAAAACGCTGGATAATAAAATCGTTTCCTGGCCTCACCATCGCATGAAGAGCAGGTGTGAGAGGCAACAGCTTCCCCAGGTGAGTCCCCATCCCAAAAACCCCAAATCAACCCCGAACTGGTAACCTCAACCCATCTCTGCCTGTTCTGAGGGGTGGGCTGGGGCAGAGCTGTGCAGATCACCCAGCCCCCAACAAGCCCCAAACTGGAAACATCCTCACAGTTTTTCCTTTTGTTCTTCTGGAGTGACTTCACAGACTTTCCTTGCTTGGCCCCACACCATCACCAAACTCTTTCCAGCCCCAAAGGTCATCGGCAGATGTGGTTACTGGATTTCTTTGCATGTGGCTTTTCTTTCTTCCCCTTTTTTTTTTTTTAATTAAACAAGCACACACACGCAGTTTCCAACTGTCCCTCCTCCAAACTCTGGAGAATCCTTTCCCTTACATCAGGGACACCGAGGAACAGGAGCAGTCAAGGAACACTCTCCATTTCTGAGCAACAGAGCTACAGCCTGGAATGGGACCTGTGCAAGTTTCACAGACCTCAATGTGCACTGAAGGTTTCCCAGGAGAAAGGAAGCAAAACAGCTCAAACAGGAGCACAAAAGTTCTAAAAATCCCTTAATTCAGGTGAGGGTCACTCAATTCCCTCACGTGAGCCCGACCAAGCCAGAGGTGTCACCTGAGCCTTCTTGCTCTGGAGTAAGCTCAGAAAAACCAGCAGGAAGGGTGAGAAAGCAGAGGTTTAACTGGGATATCCCCAGCTCCACCAGAGGATATCCCCCCATGCCAGAAGGGTTTGGCACAAACTGTGCCATGAAACGTGGTGGGGAGAGCAGCCGGGATCAGGGTGTGGAGGACAGCCAGGGAAAGCTCTCCCAGCAAGAACAAAATCACCTCAGAAAGTCCAAGGGTTTCCCATGGAAAATCCAACCAGGTGGGACCTTCAGCAGCACAAGCCACAGGTCACTGAAGAGACTTCTCCCTGCACTCCAAACGTGGGAGATTCACCAGCCCTGGCTGCAAGGAGCCCCCAGCCTGGGCCAAGTTAAATCCCAGAGATGCAGCAGAGCCCTGAGGGCTGGGGTTCCTCCCAAATCTGTGCCTCCATGGACCTTCTCCAGCTCAGCTTCCCTCCCCAGCCCGACTCCAGCAGGGGATGCAGAAGCCCAGCCCAGCTGGCGAACTCCAAAGGGTTTTCCTGAAAGGAAGGGTCACAGCCCAGCTCTGGTACCTGCAGCAGGCTGGGAACAGGCAGAAGCTGTGACAGATGATCTCAGCAGGGAACTGGTGTTCCTGCACCACTTTCTCCAGTAAAAACAAATGGGGAAAGAAAAAGAATGAAATGAAAGGCCAGCTCTGCTGGCCTGGCCCAGAAGGGGACATCTGCCCACGTCCATCTGCCACCAGCCCCACAGCCCCGCTTTGTTTTTGGTGGGGTCGCTTTTCTGCCATTGTAGCTCCCTGAACTGCCTCACCAGGACACCAGGGCCAGACAGGGGAAAAGGTGGGAACTGGGGAGAAGGAGCAGGCAACCACCAGCTCTGCGAGGCATCACTGAATTGGCCCATTAGGCTCTTAAATCACTTGGGAAAGGGTTATCCTTTGCCTCTCCCTTTGTTTTTCACTCTGGCAAATGCTGGGATCACTCCCTCCCTACTTACGTGGATGTGTTACAGCACCAAAACGCCTCCAAAATGTTTCAAGCATCACATGAAAAAAATAAACAAGAAATTAAAATAATCACAGTTCAGTCAAACGAGCGTAACAACAGCAGCAGCAGCAACATCCCAGTTTTACTGATCCATCTGAACCTGAAGTACAACTTCCCCAGCCAGGCACTGATCAGGGAGAAGAGGCTACAGCACAAAAAAAGATCATATTCTGTTCCTATCAGCCATTTAAGGTCAGATTAAGTGTTCTTGAAGGCTGGTCCATGTGTCTCCGATTTTCCGAAGTGCCCTGCTCACCCAGGAATTGTAGGAACTTTTGGAAATGGGCTGCTGGCTCCCAGGTCCCCGGGATGCTTGACTGAGTGGTCAGGAGGGCTGAGATTTCCATACAAATTGCAAAGCTCCTAAATGGCTTCCTCAGCACAGGGCCGGGGGTGGAAACGGGAGAATATTTAATGATTAGTTCCTTATGGCTCCCACATTCTTGAAGCATATTTCTTGCAGTCCCTGGAACACTCCTGCATTCTTGATTGCAAAATGGCAATAAGTGATTTCCTTTAAAAGCCTTGTCTTTTATTGGAATACTAAAAATACCCCACTAGCCCCACTGCACTGCACTCTCTCTCCTTCCTGGACAGGCCCCATCAACCCTGATGTATTCTATTTTGAAGACAGCAATAAACATTTCAGCATGGGCCGTTCACTCCACTTCATAATAGATCTTGCATTTCCAGCGGAGCCCTTCTAGCACCATAAATCATCTTTACACAGACTTAAGTATGAGAAACTCCAGCTCAAAAGCAGCATGGATTTTTTTTTTTCTTTTTAGAAATTAATAATGGGCACAAACCAGTCAAGAATTAAATGTGTGACAACTTTAAACATGAAACCACTGGGCCGACCCTGTAAACCAGGGCTGCAATGGTCAGAGGCACACTGTGCAGTGCTGCTCCAGTCAATCCACTCGACACAAACCTACCTTGGTGGGGTGAAGTTCAGAAAAAATTCCCTGCACATCCACTCCATCAGAACAAACACGGCTTTCAGATCTGGGAGACTCTGGCTGCTGCTGATTTTAAAAGCCACAGATGAAGATTAATGACGCTGCACGTCTGAACTGCTTCCACACACCCAAAACTCCTTTTGTTTTGCCAGTCCATACGGACTGGAAGCCCAAACTGTTCTCCCCTCCGCTCATGATGTCTCTCTCCATCTGCTACAGACCTTGGAGAACAGCTCAGAGATAATTCCAGGTGCACAGCAGGGAGGCTCCTGCCTGAGCCAGGATTGATGTCCTGGCTGAGCCGAGGAGCTTCTCCAGGAACAGCGGTTGAGCAACCGCGACCAAGAACTGCGACGGGAGCGGCCAGCCCTGCTCAGCCTCCACCACCAGAGCCTTTGTGTCCCCAGGAGCCAGCAGGGGTGGAATTCCGAGCCCCAGCAGTGCAGGGTGCCCAGCCCAGCAGAGGTGGGTGTCCCCAGAGAGGGGAGGTTTGGCTGGAGGAGGTGCCCGAGCGGCTCCGAGCCGTTTCCCCACCACGGTCACTGCGCCCCACACGAAGGGGCTCTGCTGGGAACCTGACCTCAACCCTGCTGCTCACACCTTCACCCTGCTCCAGCAATCTTCCTCGAGTCCCTCCACACCCTGAGCCACAGGCTGATCCCCACGAGCTGGATCAAACACAAGCTGCAGCCTTCACCTGAGCACAGCCCAGCACAGGCGGGACGTGGTCGCTCCTCCACAGCCCCAGAGGAAAGTGACCCTGGCTTTGGTGCTGTGGCTGGACAATCCCATCGCTGCTGCCACACGGGTGGCAAACTCCCTGTGCCACGGCACCCAGCCAGCGACAGGCTTTGCTGGGCATCAGCTTCCCTCTCTTGGGTGAACCTCTCGTCACCGAGCCCTTCCCCACCTGCAGCCAGGCTCAGACAGCAGGGTCTACAAAACAGCAGCTGCGTCTGTGTCAGGAATTCTCCCGGCACGCTGACAGACCTCTGCAGAAACTGGGCTGAAACCATTTGTCCAAAGCGGTATTGGTGTTAAAATCAATGAAGTTTCACCTAAATGTTTAAAGAGCCACATGGGAAGATGCTAAGGGTTTTTTTCGAGCACCGATTTTCAGTTGACTCATTCCATGAATTTTATCTGGCGAATCTCCTGCTCCAGCAGCAGGATCTGGTGACCACAGCAAGGACAGGCTCTGCAGAAAGACACCCGGAGTCACCACTCATAAAAACATCCGGAGGAAATGGATCACGGAAGGTTCCAGTACAACTCAGTGCTCCAAGCAGGGTCAAGCTAGGGAGCTGGGCTTGATGATCCTTGTGGATCCCTTCCAACTTGAGATATTCCACGATTCCATGATTCTGAGACCGGGCTCAGCTTGCTCAGGGCTTTGTCAGCCTGAGCCTTGGGAAGCCCTAAGGACACACAGAGCTGTTCAGGGATTGCCCTGGAGGAAACCCAACCACAGATGTGCCCACTGTCCCCACCAGCCCGTGCTGCTCTGGGGAAGGCACTGCCCAAGGAACCACAGCTGCCCTGGGAAGCCCAGCACAGCAGGGAAATGCTGGAGTGGGAAAGTGCTTTTCACCTCAAACACAACCCTGGGGAAAGGGACAAAACCTTGGCATCTTCCTGGCTGGATCTTTAAACATTCCGGTGAAACTGCCTTGATTTTAACACCAGTACCACTCTGGATTAAGAGTGCTTCACCCCGGTTTCTGCAGGGGTGTAGCAGCCTGCCTGGAGAATTCTTGACACAGATACAGCTGTTATTTTGTTGAGAATTGTGTTTTCACAACTCGAAGAACAATCCTGCTTTTAGAAACTTGCTCAACCTTTGGCAATGCAGCCTAACCAGCAGAGAAAACTGCAGAAACCAGCAACAAAATACTCCTTATTAATACCATTTACAGCTGCTAACAACTACAAGAACCTTCTAAAAATGCCAAGGGAAACAGGGTGGGTGAAACAATCCCTTGCAAACAACTGAGCCAATACATACAAGAATTGTGATAAGAAATTAGGTTTGACTTGCATAATCACTTTAAAAGTTTCTGGAAAATGGAGTCTGAAGAGCAGGAGGCTGATAAAATAACAGAGTTCAGTAGCAATGTGAAAATTTCATGCCGGAGAAGTAGGGAATTCAATCCTCGCTGAATTCTTGACATCATTTAGATGTTAACAGAAGTTTCGTCTCCAAAAAAAGAAGGCAAGGCATCTCTTAAAGCCCACACACAGATCTCTGACTCCTATACACAGAGTACTACACAGAACTATTTTGGTTTTGGACGACTGCATTGTCTCATGTGTCAGGATGACTATTTGATTTTCTTTTATTTTTTAATTTCAGCCTCGAGCAGAGCCAAACCTGTACAATTTATGCACGTGCAGTGCAAGAGGTCCCCTCTCATTTTGTGTTTAAAAAAAAAAAAAAAAAGAAGAGAAAGGAGGAGGGAAAAACCACAGTATCATTTCATCTCTGTACCTTCCTAAAACCTGAGAAGTTTGTAAGCTCTTAACTCCAGTTCCCTGCTTTTGCCTCCCCACATGACAGCTCCAAGCTGCCCCAGCAGCTGCACAGTAAAAGCCTTCAAAGGAAATCAGGAAATAACTGCTCAGAGAACAAAGTGCTGGGGACCCCCTGGCCTGGTGACACGAGCAGGGCTGCGCCGGTGACGCTGCTGCGGCACCGTGGCACTGCCACGGGCACAGCTCTGCACCCCCACTCCCACTGGGGACCTCTGCTCGACAAACCAGGAGAGCACTGGGAGAACCAGGATGGTTTGGAAAACCTTCTCTGGTGCCCGGTGAAGTTGTTGATGCCCCACCCCTGGCAGTGCCCAAGGCCAGGCTGGACGGGGCTTGGAGCAGCCTGGGACAGTGGGAGGTGTCCCTGCCCATGGCAGGGGTGGCACTGGATGGGCTTTAAGGTCCTTCCCAACCCAAACCACTCTAGGGTTCTATATTTTGCATCCTGTTTTCCTTTTGGAGAACATTTCCCTTTTTCAGCTCCTTAAGGTTATTCCTAGATACGTGTGGGGACTGACAAGAGAAAAAAGATAAACATTTAAAGTTAAGGAAAAATCTGAGTAAGGATTGGAGCCTGGTATCAAACAAACAACCAGCATAAAAATACTTGGGAGCCATAAGTTGCCTGATTTACTAATTTCTTGTCTTTTCCTGGAGTCTAATCCCTCAGTTAAATCTACAGAGCTTTCCCCCTCACACTTCCAGGGGGAGAAGAAACCCTCCCAGCAAAGAGGCACATAAATCTCCCCGGATCATTTGTCTGAATCCTGCTCCTGCCCAAACACGGGATGCTCCATATGCTTTTGCAATTGCTCTGTTTTGATAGAATTACCAGGACTGTCCCTTATTAATCATGTTGCCACTACAAGTCCCTCTGGAGTGTTTGCTTATCCTATACTTTTCCAAACCCTTCCAGTTTCCTCTTCATTTATTAAAAGCTCGCTGAAGATGACCACAGTCACAGCAAACTCATGCTACTACAAAACAGAAGGGGAAAATCACCTTTAACCACGACTTTTCCTCCATTCCCAGAAGAACCTCCCCCAAAAGCTGGTTCAGCCTTTGTTTCCCTGGCTGTGGAGCCCGAGCCGTGGCTATTTAAGGTAGCATTAACATTCAAGGAACACTTTCCTGGATGTTACTGTTTGAGCCGGGATCATTGGAAGAAATTTGGTATTGGCTCAACCCTTCAGTGCCCCGAAATCAATGAGCTTATTCCAGGCTGCAAAGTGTTCTCAGAGCCAGGCTGAAGTGCTTTGCTGGCCGGGGAACAAAGCCCTTGGCACCCCGCGGGACTGAACCCTGCTGAGGTGCAAGGCGTTTCCAAACACTCCCAATTAACCAAAAGAATCCACAATTAAGGAAGTCGCAGTCCCTGGGCTGACAGAAGAAAGGGAATGTTTAGCACAGCACGCAGCCCTCCACAATCCCCGGCACGGGAAGGGGAGCGTGGCCAAGAGTAGGTGGGGGATGAAGAGCAGGAGTGTTCCTGGGCGTCCCTGGGGAATTCGGCAGCCTGCTGGAATTGCCCCAGGTCCCTGCTCCGAGCCTGGGAGCACCGTGGGCGTGGAACTGGCCTGAGCTCACCTGCGGCCCCTGCCCTGCTCCCGGGAGGCTCCGTGGAGCAGCCACTGCTGCGGGAAGGTTCTGCTCCCTCCCAGCGCTGCCAGTCCCCATTTCCCATCCCAGATCTGAGGATGGGCTCCACAGGAAGGGCAATCTGCAGCGCAGAGAAAATGCTGCCTGTGAAAGCCTTCCACCGACTCCACGCGGGCTCTGGTCGGGAAGCTCCCCATTTATCCCCCAGATTTTACATCGTTTTGAGGACTCTGCTGTCTGCAAAACATTAACTCAAACCAAGTGATACAATTCTGCTAAAATTACACTCCTAAGCCAACAACGTCTTTCTGAGTCACAAAACAAATATGCCTTTCCATGCACTTTTGGAATTGCAACATGGATTTCATTCTGATTTTCTCCCAGCTCATGCAGAGTTTACATAAATGATTTTTCATGTTTATCTTTCCTCATAAAAACCACGGATCGTGTTGGTGCTATGCTAACAAAAGCCGGGCTCATCCAGGCGTGGGGCAGCGGGGAGAGGCCCCTCGGCTCTCCGGGCTCTCCCTGGTGCTGCAGACAGGACCCTGCAGCCCAAGCAGCCTCCAGCTGTGCTCGGATGGGCTCCGCTTGGATGCAGCCATTCCCACCGGGAACCGGAGGCACAGCCCTGGGCAATCTGTGCAGAGGACTGCAGAACTCTCCCACATGCAGAACGCCGCGTGGGCTTTCCACCTCTGGTCCGAGGCTGCTTCCCAGGTGTCCGAGGACAGGGGCCAGGAATGGGGCTACTCCAAGGGGGGTCTGAGCTCACCTGGGGGGCTGGGAACTGCCCAGCACAGGGGCAGCAGCAACAGACACCCCTGGATCCCTGGGAGTGTCCAAGGCCAGGCTGGACGGGGCTCGGAGCGCCCTGGACAGTGGAAGGTGTCCCTGCCATGGCAGGGGTGGAACGGGAACATCTTCAAGGTTCCTCCCAGCTCAAAGCATTCTGTGATTCTGTGAAATCCAAAATAGGCTGGGAACCAGAAAAATCAAACCAGCTCAATTTTAAGAAGGTGGAGCCGAACCCCAACATCTGCACCCACCTTTGCGGCAGCTGGAGACCAGAGCAGGGGTTTGAGACAGACTCGCAAAGGACTCCCTGCCCTGCCAGCACCAGAAGCTCTCCAAGACGATCCCACCTCGGAGCCACCGAGGGGAGAAGTGACACCACGACTCCTGCCTGGTGTCACCCTGCCAGGGCTGTGCGTGAATGGCTCTCAAGTCATGGTAAAAGAATTTTTTTTTAAGGTTCCATCAGCTCTTGCCTCGATCACTTCAAAAGCTCCACGCTGCACACGCGGCATTAGAGCAGGAACAAAGTCATCTGCAAATGGTTAATGAAATGCATATTAGGTGCAAACCACTGGGGCTGCAGGGAGATGCCTGGCAGGGTTTGATTTCAAGCAAGCCACAGAACATGACAGTAATTTAAATAAAACCTGAACAGTTTATCCAGTGCTTCAGCCCCTCTTTCTGTCCCTGTTCCCATCCAAGCCAGCACAAGCTGACCACGTATCACAGAGCCCATCTCCAAGCTGGAATTTTGCTCACAGTGTTTGGCTTTAAGAGCAGGCAAATTAAAAACAGAGATGAAGGGATGCTTATCCTTTTATTTTTAGCACAATCAAGGTTTGGTGGGAGGGAATCCTAATAAAATTTAAAAGACAACACTTCTAATGGAGCATCCTTCATTTTAAAACGAAGAGGTGGATGCAGTGATTAGTTTTTGCTTGCTAGCAGCTTTTTTTTTGTTATTTCAATATTGTTCACTGTGGTTTTCATGGCTTTGAGGGGAGGTTTTTAGTAGGACCAGCTGCCAAGAACATCTCCCAGTTGCTGCTTTGGTCATCAGTCAGTAGCTGCCATTAGCACAGCAGTTTCTATCTGCAAATCCAATAATTCTAGAGCTACCAAACATCGCTTTCCCTCAAGATTAGTTCTGGTGGAGAAAAACATCCTTTGGAAGGCAAACCAATTTTTTTTTAAGTGTTTTAGCTATCAAAACACATGGTGCAGCCCAGAATAGAGCTGCCCATAAAAGCTCTGCTCCTCAGCCAGCCTGCCAGTGAACATGGGAAACCACCAACTCCAGCTGCTCCAATTAACTCCCAGCATCTTCCTCAAAGCCCAGACAATCCCGGGCTACTTGTCATGCAAACAACCTGGGAGCTTCATTCTCCTGGCAAGGCAAGAGGAGGGGTAAATGACTGAGTTAAGTAGATTACTGGGGAAGGAGTCACACTCAGCAGCCTTATGAGATGATTAGACCCTGAGAAATTCACACCCCAAATCCCCCGGCCCTGATAGTGCACATTCATTACCAGCTCCAGGATCCACCGCAATCAGGAACCTTCCCTGGCAGCATTAAATATTCATTTCCCAATGAACTTCCATTCAGCTGTTCCACCCCCCACCCCCCGCCAAAAAGGAACATTATGTTAAAATTTTACAGGAGAGTTCAGCAAGCCAGCAGTTCATGCTGAAACAGCTCTTTCCAGAAAATCCTCAGCGTTTTTGGAGCCAGACTGGGACCAGCAGCATCACCCAGAGCGGTGATAAGAGGCTCCACGGGCACCTGGGGCTGCACAGGAGAGCAGCAATTACCTGCCCCGAGCACTGAACAAAGCCAACACAGCACAGCAGCTCCTGCGACCCAGAAAGGGGGGAAACAATCCCATTTGTGGCAGGAGAGCCAGCGGCCGCTGCGCTGCTGGGGACGGGCTGTGCTCCTGTGGCTTTGAGACCCCAGTTAGGGTCTGGCTGCCCCCTTGGGAGATGGGCGATGCCTCTCTCTGCACTCATCATGACCTGACAGAGCACAGGCACTGAGGGTGGGGATTAATTGCCTGAATGCTGGGAGAACTGGCAGCAATCCTGACTTTTTGCCAAGTCATGACACCGTGAGGAGCGACAGGTTCTGGGAGAGGCTGTTCCACAGACACGGCTTTGTAACACTTCACGTTACAAAAGACTCCAAGTTTAACAGGAGTCTATACAGCATTATTCAGCAAGCCTCCATTATCTACAGAATTACAAATCCCCCATTTTCTGGATCTATATAAAGTAAAGGGCGTAACCCCATCACACTGGAGAAGGTGAGTGTGCCGAGAGTTCTCCCTCCTACCCGTGCTATTTTTATCAGAGATGTCTTTAAAAATATCTCTCAAAGAAAGTCTCTTATGCAAGAAGTTCGACAGCTGAGGACTCCTGAAGAGCAGGCTAGCTCCATCAAAGGCAACTCCACCACCAGGGATGGCTTCACCCCGGTACCTAAAAGGATGAACTGCTGAAACCCAGCGACCAACCTGCTGAGAAGGGCTCATCTTCCTGGGAGCTGCGTGGTGGGACAGCTCTGAAGAGGAAAGTACAAGGCCGAGTATTCCTGCTGAGAGGCTTGAGGTTGTTCAGCCTGGAGAAGGCTCCAGGGAGACCTTAGAGCTCCTTCTAGCGCCTAAAGGGGCCCAGAGAGAGCTGGAGAGGGACTTGGGACAAAGGCATGGAGTGACAGGGTGGGGGAATGGCCTTAAGATGAAAGAGAGTAGGGTTAGATGGGATATTGGGAACAAATTGTTCCCTGGGAGGGTGGGGAGGCCCTGGCACAGGGTGCCCAGAGCAGCTGTGGCTGCCCCTGGATCCCTGGCAGTGCCCAGGGCCAGGCTGGACGGGGCTTGGAGCAGCCTGGGACAGTGGAAGGTGTCCCTGCCCATGGCAGGGGTGGGACTGGATGGGCTTTAAGGTCCCTTTCCCAATCCAAACCACTCTGTGATTCGCTAAGGATTCAAGAGCAGAAATGACACATTTCCTGCCTCCCTGATCCCCATTCCTTTCCTGACTAATGCTGAATGAAGGCGTGAAAAGGAGATGGGGTCCCCCCACTGTCTCGGGGTCTCGGGTGAGCCAGACCACAGCACAGGCAGGCACTGAGCAGAGCCCAGCCAAAGCCACCCCTCACCCCACGCTGGGCTCTCCGTGCCCCGTGCCAAATCAAGCAGGAAGCAGACGACTGGAACTTGTCCGCTGTAAAACTTGATTCAGTCATATCCCATAAAAATACCTGAGTGCCCACCTACGGACACCATTCCCTTCTGCGAGCTGCCACCTCAACTTCCAGGCCATTTAACACCTAAATACTCCCCAGTTCCAAGCCCTCTGATGACTTAACCATGTCCTTACTGCCAGAATTAGCAGGACAGAAGATGGCCACCAAAAAGCCACCAGCATCACTTTGATCTTCATTCACACAGCAGCAAAGGAGGATCAGTTCTACCCTTCCTTCCCAGGAAGATGATCCCCAGTGCTCCCTTGGCAGCCAAAATACAGCACGGATACTGTAAGGGGAGCAAGCCTGGGCATCCTGGAATCAGGGCATCACGGAATGGTTTGGGCTGGAAGGGACCTTTAAGCTCATTCCCTCCCCTGCCATGGCAGGGACACCTTCCACTGTCCCAGGCTGCTCCAAGCCCCGTCCAACCTGGCCTTGGGCACTGCCAGGGATCCAGGGGCAGCCACAGCTGCTCTGGGCACCCTGTGCCAGGGCCTCCCCACCCAGGACTGTGGGCAGCTGCTGAGTACCTGAACTGAGCTTTCCCTGTCTCCAGGGCTTGCACAGCACAGAACAAAGCGAGCCCCCACATTCACCAGCTCCCGAGTTCAGGCAGAATCTGAAGCCCCAAAGCCTGACTGTGCTGCAGGGACACCAGCACAGCAGCTCCTTGGATGCACTCTGGGCTGGAGCAAATCCCGTGGCAGAGGGGTCTCAGGGGAGGATCCCGGCACAGGAACAGCTTTTCATCACTGGGCAGGACTGGCTGATCCGAACTCCAGATATTCCTGTCCGAGACAGTTCTCTGTTAACCACGAAAATTCACACACAAATATGCTGTGAATGCTCCAACCAGGACAGAGGAGCTCAGGGGAGGACTGAGCTGATCTCGCATTCATGGGCAGAGCTGCATCCAGAACAGAGCAAACAGCATCTCCCGAATACCAAAGGTGATGGCAAACAATTAAACCACTTAATGATGGAAGTGGCTCAGAGGACAGGCAAAGTAACCAAGGAAATGTTAGTGATGCTGCCATTACCACAAGAACCAGTAAAGCAGAAGCAGTGACACTGGGAAAGGTGCAGAAGTGAAGGAATTCTCATTCCAGCAAAGGGCTGAGGGGCAGTGAGAAATCTGAAGAGCCACTTCACCCCCACAGCCCCCATCCAAACCTGCAGGTCTAACAAAACCTGGAGATCAGCTTTAAGCCTCTACCCAGTTCCCAAGGCATCTGAGTGTCTTGTCCAAACACACCGTGCCAAATGGAGTGTTTCTAGGTCTGAAAACACAGAATGCACAATTCACAGGAAGAAATCCAGCCATCCCATCTCAGCAAACTGGGAATGTTCCTGTTTATGGCACTGCCTTGCCCCATGCTGTAAAATACCCAGCATGAATCATTTGGCACTGCTGCTGTTTTTCTAGCAGGCCTAAACACGGGGCTTTTTCCCCTCACTTCTGAGTCTTTAATTCAATATCAAGGTGGGAAATTAATATTTTTGCATTTTACTTAAATGCCAGAAAAACATTTGCTGCTTTTCTAGCAGGAATGAGTCACTTTGGCTCCAATAAGGTGCTTTCCCAAAGCTTTTAAGCAGCACTGTCACCTCGCTAATGCTCTAGAGCTAAACACAAAAAAATTGTCTGCTGGGATCCCCCAGACTTTATAAACACTGCAGAAGAACCAACCCACCCAGCCCTGCAGGAGCTGGAAACCCCAGAGCTAAACAAAATCTCCAAGCCCAGGGAGAAACATTAAAGCCAGGAGTATCTTCACGTCTGGAGAGGTTATACCTTCCAAACTCCTTGAATTAGGTAGATTTGGGACAGTTTTTCAGATATGCCTGTGATGTTCAAAATCCACCCCTCATGACACACATTGTGCTGTGTAAACCACTTGTCTTCTCTCACAGGCAACCAGCAACAAGCAGCCAAGGGGCAAACACCAGTAAAACTGCAAATTTCCTCTGCCCCTGCCCACGCTGGGGCACAGGGAAGGGCAGGAGAAAGCAGCTCCCACCTACATGTAGGGACCCACCTCACAGGACAAATGTAACATCTCAATCACAGCCACGACCCCGGAGGTCCTCAGCTGAGGCATTAAAACAGGCTGGCAGAAATGAGGGGTGGGTGAACGGTATCCCCATGCTGCTCTGCTCATATTCCACCCCAGATCCCAGCTGGCCACTCTGGGAGCCCTCCCCAGCTCCCTCCACCAAGCCTGGACCAGCAGGTGCTGTCCCACGTGTGGAAGAAGTTCCTTATCCTCAGCATCCATCACCAACTCCTGGCTGGGCTCAGATCCCCAGGCAGCCCCAGCACCTCCCTGTCCCATCCCAAATGGGTACCAAGGCTTCTCCTGGGGTCCATCTTCAGTTTTCCAAAGAGGTAAATGGTGAAGACCGAGTGTTTCAGTGTGGATCCAGGGAGGTGAGGCTTCTCCAGGTGGCAAAAGCCACCTCCAGCTGCTCTCCAAGGACTTCTTAAAGACCATCTCATTCCACCCCCTCCCACGGTCAGGCACACCTTCCACCAGACCAGGGTGCTCAGAGCTCCACCCAGCCTGGCTCTGAGCACCTCCAGGGATGGGGAATCCCAAACTCCTCTCCACATAAATGCACACCCAGGCACCAGCTCCATACAAACCAGTGCTTGCGCCTTACTGGAGCAACCTCTGCCCCTCCATTAGCACAGATGAAGGATCCTGCAGGGACAAAACCCTTCCTACCCCCAGGAATCACTTTTGTTTCCCCACACAGGCAGTGGGTTGGCGTGGGGGCTCCAAGAGGGGCTGGCTGTGGCTGAGGCAGCTCAGCCCCACACCAGGGATGCCCTGTGGCCGTGCCAGCCCCACACCAGGGATGCCCCGTGGCAGTGCCAGCCCCACACCAGGGATGCCCTGTGGCAGTCCAGCTCCCACTCTCTGCCCTGCAGTTTGGCAGCAGGGCACAGAGGCACAGAAGCTGTGTCCGTGTGCGTGTCCCCTCCAGCCCAGCCCCTCTGCATGGGGGGCCGAGCTTCACACGTTAACAGCCCCCTCGGGACAAAGCCTGAGAGCTTCTTAATTAAGCCCAAGTGAAAGGCAGCCCACAAGCATCCCACTTACATCCCGGGAGGAGCTGTGTCTGGACTTCAAACGGCCGGAGCACTGCCCGGCAGCCCGGCCTCAATAGCTGCTCCGGGATTTTCCTCCTGTGAATGGGAATGCCCGGCCTTCTCCCGGCCTCTTCAGCCTCCTCTCATTTCCCTCCACTTTTAGACGTGTCTCTGGGACAGAGAGGAGGGAACAAAGGGGCTGCTTGTGCACCAGGAGCCCTCGGAGGGGCTGTGTTTCAGTCCACCCTTCTCCAAAGCAGGGCAGTGTCTGGAGAGCTCTTTAGGAGTTTTCGTCTCATTAACATTTCCATGAGAGATGAAAGAATATATTAAAAAATATCTAAGTACAATTCCTGCTACGGAACGGGAATATATAAAAAAACCTGCTCAGATGCCTTTCCCTGATCCCTGGCATTGTTGCTGGGTAATTGTCTCCTCATGAAGCCAGCTTTTATTCCCACCGAAAATCTCAGCACATCCATCCCACCAAGCCCCTGCTCCCCTGCACGTTTTCCATCGTCAGGGCCGAGCTGCCCCACACAGATCCCGATCTGTTCCTCCCAAACAGATCCCGGTTCCTCCCTGGCAGTAGGGCACCAGGAGCAGGAGCTGCTTTAACGCTGCCCCTCGGAGCAGCTGCTGGGGTGGGCTGGGAGCTGGGATGAATACTAAGGAAGCACTGAGGCATCGCAGGGGGACGGGGCAGGATCCTCTCCTGGGAGGAAGCAAATCAGGGAGCTCTGCGTGTCCCAGACGAGCCTTTTCCTTCCTCCTCCTCCTCCTCCTCCTCGGGTATCTCCTGGCACCAGCCCTGCCCGTGTGGGAGCTGCCACACCTGGAGCCGTGTCCGGCCCCACACGCGGCCCCATCCCCGATTCCTGCCCGGCTCATTAGGGATGCCCAGCAACACCCCGCGGACAAAGCCACGGCAAACAAAGTGTGGGGAGAAGGGGGGAGAAGGGGATTTTTTCCCTTTTTTTCCAAAGAAAGGAGTGCGGAGGAATTCCTCATTCACTGAGCTGTGGAATACACTAATATCCCAAGTGTTGGCACAGCCTCCCATGCTTGGGGGACCAACAATGCGAGCAATGACTCCGAGTCTGGGATCTTCAAATAAACCACCCCTGCTGTCATGGCCACCAGGAAAGAGAATAACAGCAATATTAGCTGACCTTCATTTTGTTGTTTCCCCAGACCTGACTGCTGGACCTCTGTTTGCCTGTTACTAGGATTTCTTGGCTGAAAAATGTGAGCATTTCCTAGACGATAAAGAGGCAGTTTATTAGGTAAATAAACCAGGCCCTAAGCAGCCTCTGCTGCTTGATAATGAGGAGGGAAGGAAAGGCCCAGACCTCCCTGCACCACCTAAAATAACCCCAATCAAGGCTCTCTAACTACCACCACACGCATATTTTTCAACAGACAGTTAATGAACAAGAGAAGGTCATTCCAGCCGAGCCAACCCGCGCTCAAAACCATTTGCTGAGAGAACTATAGGCCATAAAAACCCCAGCAGCCACTGTTTGCATCCTATAAAAATGTCCCTCTGTGGAAGCAGAAAGAAGTTTAAAATAAGTGTATTCTTTCAGGCTTCTGACAAAAGAAAGCATCGAGGGGAAGATGTTTACAGAGGAGGGATGGGAAGGAGAGGCCAGGGACACCCCGCACCATTCCCTGCTCACCTCAGCCCCAGGAGCCACAGTGATAAACAGAATTAATTATCAGGCACACAATGACCCAAGGGTGAGGTGCAAGCCCGCAGCACCTCCCTCAAAAGGCTACTGCAAATTAGAGGCAAGTTTTCCAAGTTTTCCCAGTGCATCTCACAGATAAATGTAATAACCGGACAGATTCAGAAAGCATGGCTTGGAAAATGAAGTTTCCACTGAAACAGAGCTAGTGGTGCTCTTTTCCTTGCCAGAAGAGCAATGTTCTGGTGCAGGATTTTTGAATATTTAGGAGATAAGTATTACACAGGAGCTACTGCGTGCTCCAGTCCATCTGGGGACGCGGTACAACACAAGTACCGTGCAGCCAGTGCCCCCCGAGTCACAGCCTCACGCCTGCAACTCCTCTGCAGAGCCCAGAACCCACCAGAATGCCACACCAAAGCCACAGGCACAAGCTGATCACCCTGCAGCAGAAACAAACCCCTTCCCTCCCCACCCTACCTTTCTGAAGCAGACAGGCTGCATATTCCAGCAGCCAACCCCAGTGTGCTGCTGCAGACCTGTGGCAGGAGCACTCCTGCCACCAGCGTCCAGCCGGGTCTGCAAACAAGTGTGACATTCCAGCGCCACTCCTCTGCTTTCCCCAGGAAGGTGTGGAAGTCACTGCAAACAGCAGCTCCAGGGATGGAGCCCCGTGTCACCCCTGCGTGACATCCAGCACCCGTCACCTCCGTGTGACGCTGAGCAAAGGATGCAGAGCCCACCTGGAGCCTGGGCAAGCAGACAGGTAGCCCAGGTGACAATGACATTGAAGGGACCTTCCCCAGGGCTGCACTCACACCTTCAGCAGCAGCACAGTGAGGCCAAAGTCATGGGGTGTAATCTGCAAAGATTACCTGTATTTAAATAATACTTAAATAAACCCTTGTCCCCAGTCCCTCTCCAGCTCTCTGGAGCCCCCTTAGGCACTGGAAGGGGCTCTGAGCTCTCCCTGGAGCCTTCTCTTCTCCAGGTGAGCACCCCCAGCTCTCCCAGCCAGTCCTCTGACCATCTCCCCTCTGGGCTCTCTCCAGCAGCTCCACGTCCCTCTGCTGTTGCTCCCCAGGGCTGGGGCAGCTCTGCAGGTGGGGTCTCACCTGAGCGGGGCAGAGGGGCAGAATCCCCCCTCCCGTCCCTGTTGCCCCTGCTGGGGATCAGCCCTGGACACAGAGGTGTTCCTGGGGCCCAGAGAACACGGCCAGGGAATGCTGAGCTTCTCATCACCAACACCCCCAAGTCCTTCTCCTCGGGGCTGCTCCCAATCCATCCCCACCCAGCCTGTTTTGGGATCGCTCTGACCCCTGTGCAGGACCCTGCACGTGGCACTGCTGAACCTCCTGAGGGCCCCATGGGGCTGCTCCCCCCCGAGCCCCACATGTCAGCCATCCCACAGGGCTCCCAGCAGCCCGAGCACAGCCCTGGAACACGGACACTGCCCGGCCCCGGCCGCCCCTGCAGCCGCGGCTCCCGGGCCTGGCCGGACACACAGATCCCTTATCCTGTCCCAAAACAGAACCGCCCGTCCCAGACGTGGGATGAACACGGCTTCGTTAGCACTCTGCTGGAAGCAGGGCTCCCGTGTTTGAATGCCACGAGGTGAACGCTGCACAAACATCCTGATTTTCACCTTAAGTCAATACATTTTCTGAAGCAACACCAGAAGAGCCCTCCTGCCCCCAGACCTGACAAATCCCCCACAAGGGCAGGGCTTTCTTACTGCTCTTCCCATGTGCCTGAGGACACTTTCCCTCCAGTCCACTGGCACGACGGCAGGAATCCTACTGCACTTTTGCAAAACAAGAAATATTTGAGATCCCAGCCCCTGTTGATTTATATCCCCGGATTCTGGTGGGATCAGCATCCTCCATGCATCTCACAAAGCCCTGAAGAGACAACATAATCACTCGTCCCTAGCAGACTAATTTCTCCATTGACCACATCCTCCGTGCATTGTTGTGTCCCTGCAGTGCCCGGGGCTTGGGAAGCAGAATTCCAGATGCTGGACCCTCGCTCTGCCCAGGCACTGTGTGCTCAGCACAGCTCTGGCTCGGGGTGGATTCAGGGTAACACGACCAAGAGAGGCTGCAAAAGGCTCAGCATTTGGGAGCCAAAGATTAAGGCAGAATTTCAGTCTGCAGGAATTACTACAAACATTTAACCCAGAAGACTTCCCCCCTAATTTAGGTTTCAACGTGGCACAAAATCCCCGAGCCTGAACGCCGTTGTATTTCAGCTCCAGATCGGGGAGAGCAATTATTTTGTCATTGAGCATATTAGGAAAGAAAAGGCAGAAGGAGGCAAGTTTGAGCCTCTTTGGTAATGTACAAATTAACACATTTCATCACCATTTTCAGAAATATAAATTAATGATTTAATTCTGCAACATGGATCCTTGGAAACCAAGCTGTAAGCAGTCGCCCTTGGATATTTCACACAATTCCATTTTTTTCAATATAGAAATACAATTAATTGTTTGGCCTTTTGCAGTGATGGACAGCTTGGGTGAGCAGGGTGCCCAGGGGCTTATTTTACCACCAGATTTGTAGGATCCCACTATGTGGGTTGACAACAGCTGCTCTAAATCTCCTGATAGGTATGAACAGGCACTGGTGAAGTTCAGTCTGTTTGAACAGCTGCATATGCAAATGTAATTAAGAAGATGTCGATTGCCTTTTGCTCCCCCTCTCCCCTCACCCTGTCTCCTGATAGGGAGGGATGGCATTTCACAGCTCCAGGCTTCAACCTCTGCCTGATTTACATCTCACAGCCCAGTCCCAGAAATGCCACTCTTGGGGTGTCCTTAAAATCAGGGCTCAGCTGCTGAAGCCAGGATTATTCTGCAATCTCCGTGCCCTTGGGAAGCAGCCCCTGGGCAGTGCACCCCAGCAAAGGGACATTTCCCCACCTCGTCTGACACCTCTGTGGCTGCCCTTCGGCCTGGGTTTGTCCCACGCCTGCTGTGCAGCCTGGATGAACCATTTCACTCCTGTCTCTGCCTGCCACCACCACCCGGGGAGATGCCCTTGGGTCACCACAGATGGAAAAGGGCACATGGGAAGGGTTTGGGGACAGAGTGGCTGCAAGTGCCTGCTGGAAAAGGCCCTGGGGGTGCTG
>VZTF01008558.1:0-41264 GCA_013397755.1 Cnemophilus loriae | reverse complement strand
TCCATCCCTCCATCCTTCCCTCCCTCCAGGGTCCTGAGCACCCCTGCGATGCCCTGGAGCACGTGGGATCCATCACTGATGGATCACCGCTCCCTGCAGGACAGAGGAGCCCTGGCAGAAGTTTCCCAAGCGCCCTTGCATGAAATAAATCTCATTTCTCAAAACGTGCCCACGAGACAGCCCCAGCTCCAGGGTGGTTAAAGGCACGGTTATAAATGACTGGTGTTGTTTTGCCCCCAGGAGAAAAATCACCGGATCGTTTGGCCCGGCTGGGAAGAATCGCCCGGCTCCATGGGCAACACCTTCAAAGAAAGGAATACTGGAATTCCTGGGATGTCTGGCAGGCTGAGCAGGATGTATAAACTCATTCCTACTCAAATGAAAGCAAACTCAACCCAAAAAGCAGGATCACACCATCCCCCACGTGTTAACTGCAAGGCCGTTCCCAAGCCACGAGAACGCCCCACATTTTTCACATTAAGAAGCTCCAAACCAGTGAAACACTTCATTGCTGCCACGGCCCCTACAATGGAGAATTATTCAACAACTGCAGACTACGTGCTCTTGGTTTCGACGCGGATTAAAGAAGATTGGAGCAAACGACCAGCAGCGCTCCTGCACAGCTGGAGAGCAAAACGCGGAGTGCAGCTTGAGGAGCACAACGGGGATGGAGCTCAACGTGCCCACGCGATGCTGACTCCAGGGACTCAGACTGAAGGGCTGCCTTCCTTTCCTTCCAGTTTCACCCATTTTCACAGCAGGCAGTGCCCCTCTGCCGTGGCACAGACACAGGGACCAGCAGCCGCCACATTCGGGAGGGTTTCTTGAGGTGACCAACACAGGACAGAGCTCATGCCCTGCCACCCTCACCCTTTAAAGGAAAATGGGGCTTGGTGTCTCTTTTCCTTTTTTTTAAATGAAAATACACTCTAGAAATCCAATGAGCACCTTCCCCCAGCCAGACCAGCCTGACCCTACACGCTGTGTCTGAAAGAGTGACTCAAACACGGTGAGTTCCCCATCAACACCCTCTGCAGAACCCCAACACCAGGCAGGAGCAGATGCAAAATTTAGGGTAAAAAAATTCCACCGGTCAAGTCGTGGCTCTTACTCATGGCTAGGCTGCCATCAGCCTCAGAATTCACACAGCTTTTGGAATTCTGGGAGTCCACACAGCCTCCTGAACGACCCCAGTGTACAGAGCCAGGGGAGATGCCGCCCTGCAGCCCATTCCCACATGATGACAAATCAGTGGCAAACACGGCAGAAGAGGTCACGAGGCCAGTAGGGAAGACCTTCCTCACCAGCCCACCCCTTATACCCACAGGAGCTGAGAACTCCAGGAAAGTTCCCCAAAACCACACTCAAAATAACCAAACACCTCTGCCAAGTGCCAAAAGCTGATTGCCACAGGTTCTGCTGCTCTGTCCATCCACTCTGCACATCCACAGTTAAACCTCTCCTAAAATACCTCAGCCTCACCTGAGCACTGAGGGACTTGTTTCACTCTGCTAAGATACTGAGAGCAGAGGAAAAGGCAGAATCATGGATCAGAGGGATGTCAGGCCTGCAGAACACAACTGCCATTTTAATAAACACTCGCGTTGGGAAGGAGCCAGCAGAGCATCGGAGTGTTCACCACAAGAGCTTCATGCTGTGGACAGCTGCAGGGCATTATCCTCTTGGATCACAAACGAGGAGGAAAGCCACTTCAGAATTGGGCTATCAATCATGGGAGGAACCAGAAAACTTGCAAGTGCTTCATGGTTACAGTATTGAAAGCAGCTGATAAAGCTAAGGTCAACCCAGGCATCTGGGACTAATCTCCAGCTGACATCCTTCATCAAGCTCTACTGGAATCAGTGATAAATTGAGCAAATTAGCAAGAGGAATACATCACCTAACAACACGCTCAGAGCTGGGCAAACAGCAGGAATTGGGTGCCCTGCAGTGATGGCACTCCGTGGATCTCGCTGGCATCAGCGTCCTGCCTGCCCAGCCACCTGCCCAGGAGACTGACAGGCCAAAAGCAGAGAGACAGGTCTCCAGAGCTGATGGCTCACAAATATTCCATTCCCAGTCTGCAAGCACGGAAAAAGCTCTGATTACTCAGAGAAGTGGTTAAAACAACAGAAAGGGGGGAAGAAGAACTTCCACAGATAAGAGGACCTCGAGTCTACGCATCCCCGTCAGCCTTAGCTAATGATTTTCTTTCTTCCCACTTCCTTCCACCCAGAGCTGTGCCAACTTTCCACATGCCCTCCCATGGATTTTCCGCAGATGTGGCTGAACTCTCGGTGTTTGGGGTGGCTCTGTGCCCGTGGGTTTCTGCACAGCAAGGGGAGGCTGTTACGCACAGGGAACCCTTCCGCAGCTGCTCTGCTCCTCTGTGATTTTCCCCTTCCCGCAGCTCCTTTGCTGGAAGGACCCAAAGCGATTCACTGGCACGAGCTGCGCCAAGCTGAGGGGTCGGGGCCACGCTGCCACCGGGCTGGGAGAGGCTCGTGAGGCTGAACCCTGCTCTGACCTCCACACACGAGCCCCGAACTGCAGCGCGACGAAGCCCAGCGCAGGAAGGAAACCTCGAGCCTCCGCTCTATCAAGCTGCACAAACAGAGGGTTTATCAAACTGCAGAGATTGCTGGGGCTCGTTGTGCCTCGCCTGCAAGTGTGTGCAGGACTGCTCTGATGGCTCTCAAGGCACGGGAACAAGTGAGCACAGGAGCTGACTGCAGCAGCCGGAGTTCAACACCAAATAACATCTTATTAGCCAAAATACATCGTTTCCAAAGAGATACTAATTTTAAAAAGTGAATTCGTACAGAGCAAAAAATTAACTTCTAGTTCTGTGTAAGTATTCTCAAAATCATTATTTCTAATTAGTCAGTTTAGGACATCCTGCTTTAGAAAAAAAAATACACTGATACTACAAAAGGCAGTTTTAGCCCAGTTTTTGTCCTGATTTTTAGGAAAAGCAAAAGCCATTTCTGTCATTTGTCAAGCCTGTTTTTTAGCGTGCTTGTACTCATCTGTTGTTCCACAGCCTGGAATAGAAGCAGAGACCTTTCTGAACAGAACAAATATCAAATATCTGAGTGTACAGAACGTGCCTCTGCTACAGCAAAGTCGCTGTTCTGCAGAGGCTTCCTGAGCCTGACCAGAACAGAACTCCAGCAGGATTATTAGTCCCAAATAAAGAGCCACAAGCTTTTTACAACTCCAGTTTTAATAAATCCCAATAAACTCCATTCTATTTCCCAAGGCAACTTGAGGATGACCTGCCCTGCCCGGTCTGCCCTTTCTACCTCTGAGGCTACGAGCTCAATTTTAAGACATCTGGTAGTACAGACTCCTCATGTTTGCTCTTCCCGTATGGGCTGGGAGAAAGTTCTGGATGTTTTCATCATTCCTCTGAAAGGACAATGAACTCTTGCTGCATTGTTTCCAACCCAAATAATTCTGAAACCCAAATGGGCATTCATGGGCAGATGCATTGTACAAATCTTCACGAGCACAAAGGATCACATTCAATGGCTTGGCTCAGGCCATTGTGTTTCTCTCTTTAAAAAGATGTTTTGGACATTAAACACCACTATTAAACCCTGTTCCAGTTCAGCCATGACCTTATCCCCTGGTCAGACCCTTCCCCCTGCAACGGGGATGCTGGTGAACAAACCTGCACCACCTGGGCCTTCCTGCACCCCCCTGGAAACAGGGATAATTCTGTGATCAGGGAAAGTGTCAGTTTGTCCAATCAGGAAACATGAGCTGCTGTCTCTGGCTATGAAAATCAGGGAAACGTGGTCAGTTCCAAGGGAGCACCCCCAGCTGTCCCCACACTCCACAGGTTTTAGCAGGAGCAAACCCAAACCACTCTTTCAGCTGCACTGATTGCATGAAGATGCATAATTGGATTCCTTGACGTTCTGTAAAACCTTAGGAAGCCCCAGAACAGGCAGTGTCAGGTGCTCCAAAAGCCACAGGGAACTCCCAGCCTGGCCACACTTCCAAGTGTCCGGATTTTGAAGTTTCACATCCCCAGCAGTATTTCAAGACTTCAGATGGTGGGTTCGGGGCCTCAGCCTTAAATTATTTTTTTTGAAACCCTCTTAAAACGCGTTTAATCCTTTGTTTTCTTTGCGAGGAGAAAGGTTTCACATCTGGACTGTCAACCTGCATTCCACAGCATTAGCCTGGCAAACCAAAGCAGCTGAGCTGTAAATCTCCAAGAAGAGAACTTGTCATGGAAATCGAAACTCAGCATTAACTGCGGGCCCAGTTCAGCAGGAAAGCCAACATGAAAAGCCAAAACAATGCAGGCAGCCCCAGGACAACTTTGGAAATGAATCCTGCTGTCTGCAAGAGCAAACCAACCTCATCTAACACCTCAGAGCGAAGCAGCATCACCCACCTGCGCTTGAGCCCAAACAGACACCCAAGAGCCCACTGAGAGCAACTTACATACTTGAATTTTGCACCATTTTCTACAGCAGCACCCCGATTTCAGGAGCAAACTGCAGTTTCCAAACGTGCCTTGTGAGAGCTGAATGCTCAGCCCCTGGGAGCTCCAGCTCCCTGTTCCCTTGGGCTCCCACTCTGCTGCTTACGAGTGTGGGGACACAAGCAAGGAGACAGAAAGCAACAAGTTGAGCTCCAAAGATACAAATTCCTCCAGCCAGACTTCAAGAGAAATCCAAACGCCAGCACTGCAATATGCAAAACTGATTCAGCGACAAAAGGGTGTAGAACAGTAAAAATAATAAAAGTATCAAAATCATCCCAGGACAACAGCACATTACCAAGTGTCTCAGCTAAGGTCATAAAAAATGTTAATGTAACATTTTTTGATCATTGCAGCATGTATTTGTTAGGTTTTTAGATTTAAAAGTTAGCTGCTAAAAAGAAATCGATTTCTGCCAATAATTTGTTTCCTTTAGAGGGAAAGTAGTTTTGGAAAAAGACAAACTTGAGGTTAATTCAGCTCTGGAACAACCTGGCAGAAAGGCCTGGCTGATGCACAGAAGATCCTGCGCACCAGGGGTGTGCTTGGTTCACTCCTCTGTCAGCACTCAGCTCCCAAACACCCAACAGCCCAACTCCGTTATTTCTTATACTTTATACTACAGCACTTTATTAAATCTCTCTTCCTCCCAAACACACAATGCAGGGCTTTGTGTGCTGGGCTCTGAGGATCATTTCAATCCTTCAGCTCTAGCTCTCTGTGTCTCCACTGGTCGAAGCCCACCAGGAACGAGTCCATCACTGCTGAACTCCATGGCCAAGTCCCCTTTTTCCAAAAACGGGACAAACGCTCTTCACAACCAGCTCCATCCAGTTCTTCTGCTGAATTAGCAGCACCACCACAACGCTCTGCTGCTGCAGGAAGGCTGCCAGGAACTCCCCTCACCTGTAAGAACCATACCTGTGACCCAGCCAGCTGACACACACAGTTACCAAACCCACACTGAGTCTCTCCCGGCTGCTTCCTCAATGAGCAAGAAAACGCAGCAAGTTTTTCTCCAACGTGTGACACAATGTGATATCTGCACCTGGACACCCAAACCACCATGTGGGAGCACCTTGTTATCCCCCCCCCTCTGCTATCAGCATCCTGAGCCACCTCAACCTCTTCCTCTCCTGTTTCTGTGCTGGCACCCAGCAGCTTTTCCTGCTTCTTGCTCCAAGCCTCCTTCGTTCCCTGCAGGATTCCATGCAGGATGATGCTGCACCTGTGGATGCTGAGAGCAGCTCCCAGCCTGAGCCAGCAGCCCAGGTAGCCACCAGAGCAACCCTCTCCAGGCATCTCGTCCTGGGCTGACAGCACTGTCATAATTCTGGAGCAAGTGAACCCCCACCAAAACGGGCTCTCGTTTTCTGCTGGTTATTGGCTGAGGTAATGGCTCGGAGCTTTCACAGGGCAGAGCACACTGGGTATAAAACAACCTTTTGAAGTCCAGCAAGAAAAAAATAAAATAAAGAGGGTTTTGTTGGGTTTGTGTGGGGTTTTTTACCCCCTTTCTTCTTTTTCTGAACGATGTGATACAAACCAGCTTGATACACAAATTAGAGGTGATCTCATCAGTCCATTGGGACTAAAGCAAGACCATCACTTGGGAGGGGATGTGCTGGCCAGATAGCACTGATTGGCCTGGGAGCAGCATTACCGTGGGGCTACAAATGCAGCCTTCATTACAAAGGCAAGGCATGGCTCCCAGCTTTCAATCCCCCCCTGCAAACTGCTTGGCTGCATTGAAAAGTGGGATTTGGGAGCAGCTCCCACACTCACCGCTCCCGCCGTCAGGCACAGCCCTGCCACCTCCGTGGATAGAAGGAAATGACCTGCAGACATCTCATGCCTCACTGACTCACACCAAACACTGCCTGGGACACAGCGGCAGTGCCTGAAAGCAGCGCAGGAAAGGCACTTGAAAATTCCCTAAGAATAGTAAAATGTGGTTTAGAGGCTTTCGCCTTTCATTTCTCATAAACTGGAACTCCATCACATCTTTCCACCAAGCTTCCTTGGATTTCTTTGTTGTCAAGCTAACAATGCTTGAAAGCGAAGAAAGTCTCATTTCTGAGATGTTTCTGTTTTCAATCGAGCAGCAGAACTATTTATTTTCCTAGCAGTGATGGAATTAAACAATTTGTCTTTGAAAACTCTCTAAGCCTTCACCGTGACATCCCCCCATCTGCTTTTGAGATTAAGGTACTTTGATTTTTACCAGCTAAAGGTTTATGAACTGCTGTATAAACCCAATTACTCTCATAGTAAATTATGTAAAGCTTACATGTTATTTTTTAAATTTTCCCCCATGGAGTACTCTGGAGATTCAGAACAGGAAAGGCTCACTGAGGCATTCTGAATTAAAAACGTGTAACAGGGAAAACCACGGAGCTTCCAGAAACTTGGAATAAAAAAGAAAAAAAACCTCAACATCATTAAGTGAGGATGAGAGACACCCCAGAAGAGGCTTTTCAGGGGAGGACTGTTAAAAAAAAAGGAAAAAAACCTCAATTTCAGTGGGAGAGAGTTCTTTAAAAACAGATTAAGTTTCATCTGAGGTAGTATTTATTCCTCAGCTGCTCTCGGCCTCGCTTCCTGATTGAAACCAGGGATGGGAGAGATCCCGGTGTGCTCACTTTGGATGTCAGCAGCAGAAAGCACAGGGTGGACAGTTTGATTTGAAGGAGGTTTAAAGGAGAGCTGCCCTTCGTGCTCACTGTGTCTGAGCTGAGCCCACGAAGGGACGGATACATCTCTTTTCCTCTCTTCACAAGCCTTTTTATTTTTGAAAAATGGAGTATTTTGGTTTACTTGGTGCACTTCTCTTCCACTCACCTCTACCCACCAGACCTCCCAGTGCTAGCAGGAGTCAGGCCACATGAATTTAGGACACCAACAGAATTCAGCACTTTCTAGACCAGGAAAGGAGCTGATGGCACTTGACCCTCTGACCCCAGCACAGATCCACTCTGTATTAAATCAGTTTTCCTGCCTGGGTTCCCTCTGAGCCCGAGTCTCACTGCAGCCAAGGACACTGGTCTGTGGCAATGGCTCACGTACTTGCAGGACTGACGCACGCGTGTCAGAAAATCTCCAAACCTTGTGCAGGACACCGTGCGTGCTTACCACACTTTTAATGTGAGCCCTGACGTCATGTTTCCCAGAGCAGTTCCCTCCCGCCAGAGCAGCCCTGTGCTCGTGCCATTAATGTTGTATTTGCAGCAACTCACAGTTCCCAGGAGCTCAGATCCCAGGGCTATGGGACCCTGGTGCTCTGCCCCAGGCCGGACTCCCAGCGAGTCCTTGTCACCCTGAGCGAAGAGCAGCGGGCTCTGCAGGGCAGGGAGCTGTGCCAGCAGCACTCACAGCTGCCCAGGCTGGCCGCAGCCACCACCTGCCCTCCTGCACCCACCAGTGCCCAGGACTGCTCTACCCCCAACACTTCAGAGCTCTGTTTTCACTTCAGGATCCCCTGCTAAAGCTCCCACCTTTTTTAAGGCTCCTCCCACCCCACACTCCCGGAATTCTCTCCCCTCTCCCGTTCAGATTCCTCTCTCCTGGACTACGGTTTGCTACAGGATAAACCAAGTACTCAAAAGTACATTTTGCAACACGAAGTTGAGATGAATCAAGCATCTCTGTTACACAAGCATCGCGATCCTGGTGCCAAACGCCTCTGTCAGCTCCAGCATCCGCGGGGATCTCCCAACCCAGCCTCCTCTCAAATCCCAATTCGTTCCGGGAGGTCCTGCCCATGCCTCCCTTTGTCTGCTCTGCTCACAGGGGTGTTTGAGGAAGCTTTAACAACTCTCTGCCCTGGCAGTGTCAAGCTGTCAACATGACCACAAGCCCACTCCGGTTGTGAAAGGGCTGTGCTGTACAACAGGCTCTGCACCGAGGCACCGCCCAGGAGCTTGTCAGGAGCCCCAGACCCCAGCAGTTCCTGGCCATAAAACCACTGATCAGCACTGTGCACTCAAAAAAACCTGATACAGGCTGTAAGGAAGTGAGAACACTCCAAAGATTTCTGAAAAAGAAAATAAAAGGCTTCTGAGCTCGAACCACAAAGAGATTTGGGAACTGGAATGTCCACAAAGTTTGGTGTAGCTACTTAAACTTAACAAAACGTTTGAAATAAGCTGTGTTTTACCTGGGAAGGAATTCCCACCTCAGGGAACACTGAGCTGTTGGGGCTGAAGGAGTTTTACAAAGAACCCAGCTCTGGTGTGATGCTGCTCGGGGCAGCCAGGCAGCGACAGCAGCTCCAGAGCTCCTGCAGGGGCCAGGCAGGGACACGGAGCAGGACACACAGACACACTGCCCCCAGCACCACACACCTGAAAAAATTAAAATACTGCAACCAAAGCAAGAGGAAACAGGAACTAAAAGTAGTAGAGATGGCAGACTAAGAGAGGACTCCCCCTCTCCTTTTATTTTCAGCGGTTTTTCCCTTTTGGAGAAGAGCAGGAAAGTCATTCCCTGATGCAAGATGTTTTAATTCACATTTTCCTTCTGACATCTCCTTCACAGGCCCACCAAAACAACCCGGGGAAAAGGTCAGACACAGCTATACATTAAGCAGCAAGGAAAAACAAGGCACATCCCACGCTGAGGACACGCTAATGGCTCTTTGGAGTCAACACTTCCCTAATTCACTTTTTAAGACTTTCAGTTGCAAATTTTTTATTCAGCTTTCACAGCACAAATAGCCACAAGAAAGCTACCCAAAGCCCCAACTCGCCACGTCAGGATTATTTGATATGAAGGTCACTTCCTCCAGCCCCAAGCAAACTCCTTCAAACCCTTTAAGAGACACAAGGAAAAAGGACAAGGAATACTTGTATCGATTTTAGGATATGAGACACAGGTCAAACACTGAGTGCACAAAAATAATTCCTGCTTCCAGAGGAATATAAAAGCACTGAATACTCAGAAGTGCCCTGTGCTGGCATCTGTGGGGTGCAACAGTTAATTTAGTAAGACAGATTAATGTGCCCACAAACCCTCCAGCCTTAAGGCAATTGTGACCTCTCCAGATTGGCTGCCAATGTGATATAGGTCCAAAAGAAATCACCCTGTTCTGCTGCGACAGAACAATAAATCGGCTTCCTCGAATACAGTGGTTAAAGAATCCAAGTTCCTGACCTTGAATGTTTCCCTAGTAGGATGCTGTGCTGTAGGGAACAATCAGGATGACATTTGCTGAAATGTGTGGGATTTATGATATAATAGGTTGCACGTATGTGCCAAAAGAGAAAAAAAAACCTCTTAAATCCAAGCAAATCAAGATTAATTAGCTATTAAAATAGCTAAGAGAACACAGTGCAGTACAGGTGGTACAACAAAGCAGCTCCCTCTCCGTGCACAGCGACTCCGGTGTTCTCGGGGTCACGCCGTCCGTGTATCTGCGAGCGCACTCTCGCTGGGAAAAGCAAAAAGTGCTGCTCCTTTGTCAGCTCCTGCTCTCTGCAGTTCTCCAGGTTTGCGCTTCCACAAACAAACCTGACGCAGTCCCTTTATAGGAAGTCCCCCTCGGAGCACAGGAAAATCCCGTTCTGCCTGGCTTTGATCACCAGGACAGGCTGAGGACGGAGCCGGGTGTTTTCACAACGCTCCTCGTGCTGAGGAGAGGCCGCGCCGCTCACATCCACCTCCCGGCTCCAGCACATCCCCTCCAGCTCCCCACCTCCCTCCAGCCCGCACACTTCTTGTTTCCTTGCTGCTAATTGCAATTACCAGTGTCCCAAAGCCCACAGCCTGACAGATGCCTCACGCCTCAGAGGCCAGCGCTGTGCCGGGACCGTGCCTGTCCGGCAGCACCACGAAGCGAACGCTCCCCACCGGGAATCACAGCAGCCTCACTCCTCCGTCCCTTCCCACCGCCCCAGGAATGCGAACAAGTTGTTAATACCCTGCAATCTGCTCGGTTTCCCTCTTAATCCCGGTTTTAAGCGAGGCTCTGCTCGCAGGAGATCCCATCAATGCCTCCACAACGCGGGACAGAGCCAAAGTTCTTGTGAGCCTGAGGTGGAACGGCTCGGCTCCCAGCTGGAGCTCCGTTTGTACAAGGAACCAGCCAGTTCTGCTCGAGCAGGGGGAACCACTTCAAACGAGCCAGGCTCCCTGCGACAGCCAATCTGCCTGGGCTGTGGTCAGCCAGGAGCTGCTCCCACGCTGAGCCTGCCCTTCCCTCTCCACGGGGCAGAGACTGAGGCATACATTCCCCCTCTCCTCCTGCACAGCTCCTCACCCCACACACCTTTATCCAGCTCTCCGCATCCACGGAGATTGGGAACACGACGTGGGAAAAGACTTTCTGCAGCCACGGTCTTTGTGCGCATTAACCCTGAAAAGCTGAGCCACATCCCTCCTTCCAGGTGAGGGATTCTCTCTATCCTCCCTCCAAAATCCTTATTCTGCAACAGGGTAACCTACCATGGGGTTTATTTTCACAGCATTTTCAGCAGTTCTCAGGTGCCCAGCACCCACACAGTTGAACTCAAACACATTTCCAGCACCAGCAGCAGCGCTGGGCATCCCTCGGTTTGCTGTGCACAGCCCAGCTGCAGCGGACAACAAAGCTGAGGCTGATTTACCACTGCTCCACACCTGCATTTGGCATGGAACCCCCTTGTTACATTACCCCCAGCCTGGGGAAACTTCGGTTATTGGCAGACAAAATTATAATGAACGTGAAAATAATTATTGACCTGGTAGAGAGGCAAGGACCAGCTGCCACAGGGCCACGTAGGTACCAAAATACTGAACCTTCGGCAAGAGGAAGACCCTCCTCCCCAGGCTTTGGAAGCTTCCTTTAGTACTTAACTCTTTTCACTCAGCTGTGTCCAGGACATTTGAACTGTTTGTTAAAGACTCAACATCCTCTGCCACTTATCTGGAGAGAGGAAAAGCTCCTTGATCCACTCTCGTAGTACCAGAGTTCCCTGAGCAAACTTCGACTTGCCTTACACAGAAAAAGGGGCTGCTCAGCAGAAGCCTCCCACATGAACACCCTGATCCCAGCTCAGAACACTGACACACAAAACCAGCAGGGAAAAGCTTTGAATCCTCCCCAAAACTCACTTCTGCAAACGCTTCGCTGCTTAGGGAGAGATGAAAGGGATGCGGTCAAATCAAACACCACTCCATCACACGAGTACTGGCAAAACACATTCTCAGGGCTTTGCCTGTTCCAAAAACACAACCCAGAAGTGAGGGAAGGTTCCTCTTCCCTCAGTGTGGCCGTTGCAGCGGCCAGGGCAGAGCAGAGCTGTGGCAGTACCTTACCCTGGGATTACAACGTCGTTACTCCAGCATTGACGGACGGATTAATTGGAGACAGCTGCAAGGAGAACTCTCCTAACGACATGATTCATTAGTTTTCATAGATAATTACATCTGCTCATGGCCTCACACTGAATCATTCATTTAGAGAATTTTTGGGGCATTAAATTTAAATGCAGTAATCAGATTTGTTAATCCGTGGGACAAGGCAAACCAAACACAGTTTGATTCAGGGGATTGTTTATACTTTCAACATTGACATGGATTCAGCAGCAGGAAAAAATTAGCAGCATAATGTATGCTCACGAAGGTTAGGAATTATTAATGGTAATCTCCCTCACTCCCCCAGTGCTGGTGACCAGACTGGGACGATTTCTTCCTTCTTCTGGACTGCAGGTTCCTTCCCTGGATGCATCTTTGTGCCTTCCACAATCCAGTGGCCTTCTTAGAATACACAAAGATCTTTTGATAATTTTTTGATAATAAGATCGTTCCATAGAATGAAAGAATGAAAGTAACGGATACTTGGGTTTGCCACTCTCTAGATTCAAAATACAGCCGGTTTTTCGTTGCTGGTGTATTATACATTAAATGATCACTTTTAAACACGGTTTAGCTGGTTTTATTACTCTGAAATAGCAGCACATATTCTCAGACAGAAACCCCAGAGAGAACTGCAGATCAGGCCAGTTCCCTCCCTATCAAGTCACAAACTTTTTACTAAACTGAACTCCACCTCAAAAACTGGTAATTTTTTGCCTATTTTTTCTGGACGCTCCTTTGGGACTTCTCATCTCTCAGTTGAAAAAAGAAAAGTAATTTTCTCATCTGTACTATTTATGGTCAATTCATTCCCATTTTTTTCTTGAACCAATATCCTTCTTCATCTTCAGCAGTTTTTTCCCTCCCCAATATTTTACTGCCAAAACACGAACAGAAAGCAAACCATTATCTCCAATCCACCCCCAGCTGGCCAGACTGCACAGCCCAGACATCAGAGCCCTCTGTGCTTTCCCACTGACCTCCACAGCCCTCACTTCTTCTCTGGACCTTCTTCCCCTCCAATTTATCCTTCTGAAACAAGAGGCAGAAAGTTCAGAGAGTATTTTTCACAAAGCTGTGTCCAGGTCAGTGACTTGTCTCGGTCCCAGGCACAGTTGTCACCTGCTCCACCTCATGCTGATTCTCTTCCCACCAAACCAGCAAAGACTTGATCAGGTTTGGGATGAGCTCAGGACATGGTCAGTCCACTGCTGCAGCTCAGTGGATCAAAACAAACTCAGGGCTTCATCCTCACAACATTTCAGGAACTCCACCCTCATCACACCCTGACCTGAACCACGCTGAAGAAAATATGAAGGATCTGGCAAGAGGAATCTCATGGCACATCAAAGATCCCACGGCTTTCAGCAAATCAGCTTTCAGAGAAGAGCAGCTCAGGTTCACCAGCACCAGCACAGGGAAAACACCTTTTTGGGGGGCCTAGAAACAAAGGGCAAGGTAGAGAGCCCTGCCCAGAACCACACAGTGAGTCCTTGGGCAAGCCAGGAATGCGACCACCAGGCCACAGCTGCTCGAGGCAGCCACAACAGAGCTGCTCCCGGGTGTAGAGGAGAGAGCACCTCTGATAGCACAGCTTGCACTGCTCTCAGTTCACATGCTACTGCTGAGAACCTGACATTAATGTGCAACTTGAGATCTCCTCCTCTGGTGAAGCTGCACCTACGCAGTCGTATTTATTCCTGTTGAGGTCTGGGGGACGCGGGGTTGCTCCATGGAAGCTGGAACAAATTAATATCGCCCTGAGAATTATTATTTTAAGAGAGAGAAGCAGCAGAAGCACAAAGGTAAGCCAACAGCTTCTATTTTCTTTCAGTGAGGCGTCTGACAACACACAGTATATTTTGTCAGGATCCACCCCAAACGCCACGCAGTGATAAGCTCCTCATGAGGCTGTTACTGGAAAGCATCCCGGGCCCTGCAGTCACATCCCCATCTCTGCAATCCCTCCAAGCCCAAGGCCCCTGTCACAGCCGTGACTCCCAGAGAGACCCTTCCCGAGGAGCGGCTCCGAGCCCTGCGCGCGCCTCTCCTGACGCACGCTCCTCATCTCTGCCGAGTGCAGCACTGCTTGTTTGTGTAACTGGAGACGTGTCGAGCCCTCTCCCGCCGTGATTTAAGCTCTGCCAGTGTTAGAAGGAAAACAAAGAACAAAGATGCTGAGATATCCATCATCCCACCAGCGCCCACGGGGAGTAGCTGGAGGAATGCAGCGCGCCGGGATCCGCCGGCCCCGCTTCCAGGGCAGCCTCCCCTTCCTGTGCACACCGAGAGCACCCGGCAAGGAATTCACCTCTTCCAGCCCATCCAGGGCTCAGCACCCCCGAGGAGCTGCCTGGCCTGCAGGGACCCGGGGCTGCTCCGTGCCGTGACCACAGCAGGTTCCTGGAGCCCTCACGGGCAGAGCCCTGCCTCTGTTATTCCTGCCAGGAATTTAACAGCTGAAAACAGCAAACCCAAGAGCCAGAGCTGTTTGCTGAGAGGGGTTTTGGTTACTAAATGCAGAAACCCCCAGGAGATTTTTTTCTCTTGTTCTCCAAGAGAAATGGAGATGATACACACGTGTTTTATTAATGCCATCAAGTACATGAGTGCCATGAAAGGAACTCATTTCCAGGGAAAATTAAAATACCAACTTCCCTCTCATTTACCGAGAAAAGTGAGCACAACTGGGGAGACAACTGAAATAAATCAGAGAGATGCAAGAGGAATGGGGCGGCAAGCACAGTGAGGAGCCAAACGGGTGAAACGCTGTCCTTGGAAACCTCAGCACAAAGGGACACTCAGCACAGGAACAGCTTCAGGACAGCTTCTCCAAGGAAACTCAGGCACAGCCCTCAGGAGCTCGGTGTCCTGCCTGAAAGGGGCAGGAATAACTGAGAATTGAGCTCTTCCTCCCCATCAGCAGAAGCACCTTGAGCCCAGCAGCTCAAGAGAGAGGACGTGGAAGCAGAACTTTAGTCCTTCCCTTATTTACCTCACTGCATTCTCACACTGGAGAAGAGTTCATCAGTGGCTGTCAGAACTCAAGGAGAAACCCAAACACTCAGGGCTGTTGGCAGGAGCAGGAGAAGCGAATGAGCAGAGCCACACACGGATATTGCAGCGATGCCAAAACGTGGGCTCAGCACCTTGCAAAACACACCCGAGGGCACCACGTGCATCTCACTGCCGGGATGGAGAACCAGCCCCAGGTACCCTCTCCCAGGACGAGACCAGAGGGGAGAGACTCTGCATCACTGAGGAGCTGGATGTGCTCGACCTGCTGAGGCTTCCCTGGCGTGCAGCGCTGCGGTTGGGCAGGAACTCTTCCACCTCCTCCTCCTCCCCTCAGGCAGCACTACCTTTCTTTCCAACAGTTGGGCAATTGTCTGAAGGAGAAGTCTAAGAGGGGAAAAACACATTCCTCTGAAACAGCATCACTGCCAGGCACAGGACTGCAGGATCATCCAACCTTACTGCTGACCCCACGCTTAAAAAGCACCTTGAAAATAAAATATAGCCATTATTTCAGGCAATATTAAAAGCAAGAAGAAAAGCAGTGCCTTCTTTTTACAAAGGACAAAATGTACCTTTGGATTTCTAACTCTCCTTTTTCAACGTTTTGTTTTTTTTTTTCCTGTGCTTCTCTCCCACGTGGAAGGGATGAAGAAATATTGGGGAGGGTGGTGGTTCAGGACAGTTTAAGTGTGCATGAACCGGCTGTTCACTCTCAGCACAGCACTTGTGCTCCAGAGGGATCACCCCAAGCCCATGACACCGCTCCTTCCTCCAGCAGACCTTCACGAATTCCAGCTGGAGACTCCTTTTTCTCCCCCCAGGGCCAAAGGGAAACTCACTGATATTTTTCATGTTTAGGATGTGGGGATGGACACGCAGGAACACTGAAACACATTAAATTGCTGGATTTCTCTTCCCCCACTCCTCCCCCTTTTCTTCCAGAAGAAGGGAGTCTTCCAGCCCCTAAACCAGACCAGAAGAGCAGAGTGCATGGGAATAGCACCACCAAATCCACGGACCCCTCTGAGCTCCTGTGCCCCACACAGGAGCCAGCACATGCTCACAGCAGCCACCACCAGCTCGACTCCCAGCTCCCTCAGCTGGTGTTAAAACCATTTTAGATTTGGGGCAACAAGAGGAAGAGCATCCTCTGCAGGAGGCAGCACAAACCCACTGGGGACAGCAGCACTGGGGACAGCTCTGGCTGTGTCAGCAGCTCATCAGTTTGCAGCTTTGGGCCGAAAGAGCTGCTGCCAGCAATGACACATTTTACCCAAGATCTCCTGAGCAAAGCTAAATTTGGAGAATTCAGTGTTTATCACCATCCCTTTGATCCAGAAGCACCAGAGGATGTGATGGGAGCTTCAGTGGAGCAGTCATGGACAGCCCAAGTTACCAAGGACAGCTGGGCAGGACCAGAACAGTGCAGTGCCTGTGGCTGATTTTCACACAATAACCGTCAGTGAGAGCTTTTGGAGAGCTTCCCCCCTTTCCAAAACCAAACCTCTCACTGAAGCCAGCAGTGCCAGTCAGTTCATGGAATGTTTTTATCCCAGCTGAAGGATGGGGGTTGGCTGTGTTTGTGTTTGGCAATGTCTGTACATTTGGATGATTTAGGCAGACAAGATCTGCTGCCTTTAATGCCCAGCTGCTCTATTTAATCCCTGTTAAAACTGGTTTTCCCCTTCCAATTTCTTTAAACACTACTGGGAGGCTTGTTTAAAATACATCCCTTATAAAGGCTCCTGGCAACTCTGAAATGAGAGTTTTCCTTAATCTTCCTGCTAACTTCAGGGGATAAACTGTTCAGCTGTCACCATGTCACAGTGTGGGTGATGTTAATGAGCTGGAGGAGAAGCCAGGCCACAGAAATTCCGAGGTCCCACTCCCCTCCCCTCTGCCCTCACTCAAACAAGGTCTCTTGAGGAGCTCTGACAGACCAGGAGTCCCCAGTCCTGCAGAAGAGCCGAGCACCTTCCAGCAAACACTGATTGAGATCTACTAATTAAGGTCCTCTTAACCAGGAGGGCGATGGTACCAAGTGTCCACCAGGACTTGGACAGCAGGAAAAGGTTCCTGGGCATTTTGTGCACGGGCCTGGGTTTGCCCTCCCGGAGGGATGATCCCTGCAGGTGTCTGACAGGGTCAGGCCCACATCTGCCCTTGCACTTGTTACTCCTCCTTCAACTCAGCTGCACATCAAATACATACAGATTATGATAAAAAAAATAAATATAACCAGCTTTAATAAACAGCAAACAGGGAAAACTCCACACATATCAGAAATTATATTAATTTGGCTTGGTATCCTGCACGAGCTGAAAGCCTGAAGCAGAGCAAGCCTGGCACGTGCTCTGTTCAAAAGGTTCCCCAGCCCCTGTATTAATGGGGTTTTTCTCCATTATTCACAGAAATCTGGAGGCTTCTCTTTCAGCAGGGACTGAGGAACAATCTTTACCTTCAGAATAAAACCATGTAGAGACACAGCTGTTCAGGGTAGTTTGCCATCGCACTCGCACTGTGAATACTCAACAGAAAGCAGAGTGAGAAATCTGCTTACAACAAAGCTCCAAGGTTTCTTTTAAATCAGCTGTGATTGTTGTATTTTTGATTCCTGTTTGCTTCTGAGGGATGCAACCTTCCCTCACTCAATAAAACCTCCTGCCATTCCCTTCCAACACGAATTCCAGTTGGACACAGAGCCGGGCAGGAAGCACAGGGCAGTTTTGGGTTATTTCCATTTCAGAGAGTTCCCCTATGCCAGGAAGTGAAACGAAAACCTCTCCAGCATGTCCCTGCACGTGGGGGACAGCTCACAGGTACACGGGGCACTGCAGAACTGGGTTAAACCCCTGCTGTCCTTTCCCCAGCACCTGCCCCACAGATAAAATCAGTTTCAAGTGCTCAGGGAGGTTTAGCAGCAGCACCAACCACTGAGGGTGAAGGCTGGCCCTGGAACAGAAGGGAGGAATACACTGATTTTACACTCAAACCCTCAGCCCTTCCCTCACAGAAGTCCTGTGGTCTGCAGCTATGAAAGTCATTTTCCTTTCACTGAAAACACACCACCCACACCAGCCACGAGCAAAACTACTGCAGTTCCCACTGTAACAAAGCATCACATGGAGCCTTCCCGTAAGAAGTGAAGTCACAACAGCTTAACCAGGGGAAGGAACCACACTGCAGCTCCAAGTCTGAGCACCACTAAAATTCCCTGTGATTACTGACATGGAACAGCTGGAAAACCCAGCACTGACCCCAACTGCCGCACAGATGCACCGGTACCAGAAACTCATAATCCAGCCCCAACACTCAGAACTGTGATAATTAGCACATGAATGTGAGCCATGCTGGAATCTTCTCTATCCCCAGGCTGGTGCTCTGACACAGCTTGGTCCTAATAATAATTTCCAAGTGAAAACACTTTTTTATAATGAGTACATATGAGGTAGCCCATGTCCTAAGCTCGAGCAGAAGGAAGCTTTCCTCCCAGCTTATCTGATTTTCTATTCATTTCAAATATCACGTTTCGGAAGGCCACTTCAGAGTTCAATTCACACTGCTGATTTTCCTTGGCAAGCCCCCACGTTATCTGCAAACACTGGCTGAGAACCCAGCGGCAGCAGCGTGATGCCCACGCCCCGTCGCACAGCAACCGCAGAACACAGGCATGTGGGAAACGCTGATATCCCAAAATATGGGCAGGTGGCAGAGTTATTAACATCACACTCCGGGGGCACGCAGGAGAGGCAAGGAACACCAAAACTGGGAGATGCCCTCCCAGTGCCCAGCCTGCCTGGAACACTGTCCCTGCCTGGAATGAGCCCTCCCTGTCCCACACTGAATGTCCCAGTGCCCGTGGGAATCTCCTGCTGTCCCAGCCTCCAAATCAGGAACAAGGAAAGGTCCTGCTCACCCCTGCAAGCCCAAGCACAGCTTGCTTGGGGAAATATCATCTGGAGAAAACGAAGCAGACAAACGAGCAGGTCTCTGCTGGAGCATCCCCCAGGAGATTTCTGAGCTCAGCCAAGTCCTGATGGATTTCTCCTCAAGCCAAGGACCACCCCACATCAGTCCCCTCCAGCACTACCTGTCTGTGCCACAGCAGAGATAACAGACCTCTGCAATATAAAAATAATTTAAAAGAGTTTCAACACAGTGAAATAAATAATTTCTAAGTTTCTTGCCCAAATCACTGTGTTTCCCACTCTACTTCACACAAAGTGACAAACATGACAAAGCCCATGACAACCAACCAGTAAGAACCAAAAATCTTCCCTCTACACCCAAAAGTTCCTCCTTGTTCTGCAAAGAAGGAAGAGCTGGATCCTGATCCCTCCTCCCAGTGCTGCTGCAGGGCACCACAATCCCAGTGCTGACACAGATCTGGGGCTTTGTCCCTGGGACTGGGCTGCCTCGTGGGGCTGCTCTCCCTAGATCCTACAAACACAAAGCTCAGGGTCATACAGAACAAACATTTGGGCAGCTCATACCAAATGGTATCTTATTTTCATGCAGGGTTTGCCCAAACCAGACCAAACCCAACCTTCTGAAATCCTGGCAGGACTGGAAACCAATACTCCTTTCAACATTTGTGCTCATACCTGGAGGAGCTGATGCAGCAGGTTCAGCTGAGCAGCCCAGGGGATCCTGCTCCAAACTGGGAACCCTGGGGTCCCTGGTGCCCAGCTCAGGGCATCCTGCTCCAAACTGGGAACCCTGGGGTCCCTGGGGCCCAGCCCAGCCCAGGGGATCCTGCTCCAAACTGGGAACCCTGGGGTCCCTGGTGCCCAGCCCAGGGTGTCCTGCTCCAAACTGGGAACCCTGGGGTCTCTGGTGCCCAGCCCAGGGTGTCCTGCTCCAAACTGGGAACTGTGGCCTCACTATCTCAGAGCCAAATCCATCACTTTTTATCACAAAGGTATCGCTTGAATTCCTACCCCGAGCCTGGAAAAAGGCTGTCAGGCCCAGATGTTTCAGACTAAAGGCTGGCCCCAAACCAGCATTTTTCAGCAAACTTGGTCCTGTAAGAGAATTTCCAACAAAATTTTGAGATCAAACACTGCTGGAGCTGTTTCAGCACAGTGTGATCCACGCAGCCAAAAGCCAGATTTGATTGTGCCCCTGCACTTTGATGCCAGACACTTCATGTTGTGGGACCTTATGTACCTCGTGTGATTTATTCCCTTCGTGCTGAAGTGTTTCTTGTAAAACTGCTGGGAGAAAGTAAAGTGGAATTTTGTCTGCTTCCACATCCAAGACTTGTACTACTGTTGTGCAGGAGGATTATTCCAGTTATTGATGTCTGGAAACAGCAGCTCCCCGGGAACAACAAGTACATCCCACTCCCTCCCAGAGCTCCCTGGGATCATGGGGAAGGACTGGAGTCAGGAAGCAGGGCAGAATATTTTTCACAAGACATGGCATAAACAGGATAATATCCACATCAACTCGGTTTGGGATGCAGAGGGATGAAACACATTTAATACATCAGCAATTCAAACAAAAAGGTTACACTCGAGCTTGCAAGGAAGTTACTTTAATTGGTAGTAATAGTTACAGCATAATGGTTTTATCAGTTTTTAAGTGATATCAGGATGCTCTAAGATATCAACTTCACCATGTTAAAAGAATACCACGTTTATGTCACATTAATTACATTTCTGACTGAAACAAAGCTTTGAGGAAGCAACTGCTCCCAGCTTTCCCTGTGCCTCCATCAAGCTGCCATGACCCTGGCATTCAACAGAAAGGTCTGACACAGCACAGCACGAAACCCCTGTGTGAAAAATCAGCTCCCACAAACACCGTGGGCACAACCTGGCACTTCAAGCTTCTTTAAACTTAACACTTAAAAATCACATGACAAATCCACCCCCAGTGCTGCACCTAGGAACTGGTTCTGTTGCCTCACCCCAACTCCAACTCCCTGGGAGCAACAAACTGGAATTGTGAGTGGTGCTGGACACCAGCTCCACGTGGAGCAACTCCACACCGGGGACTGGGGGCACGGTAAGCCATCACCTCCAGAGGACTGGATGAAAGAGTCAGAGAAGCAGTATATTCTGCTCAGGAGAACAGGAGACATGGGAGAAGAGATGGGAGGGGAGATGAGCTGGCCACACTCTTGGAGGTAATGGGAAAAGCAGGAGAATGGGCTGGAGAGCCCTGAGCAGCCAGCTCGGGCTGAGTAAGCCCAGTTCAAAGCACTCCTCGGATTCCAGCAATACCTCACGAGCACAACGTGCCCAGAAACGTGGTTTTCTTATCCTCTCCTGCGCTGTAACCGTGCAGCTTCCAGCCCTCCAGGTTTTCTGGGAAATCTATTAAAAGCCCATGAAGTGCCCAGCAGCCCTGCCCCAAATCACTGTGACGCAGGAGCATCTGGTTCCCACCAAGCACGAGTCCCTGTAAAGCCTGGATATCACCTCCTCTCCAACAATGCCCGGGCAGGCAGCTTCTCCAGGGATGTGGGACAGAGCAGCCACCTCCTCCTTCCCCCCATAAAACCTCAAAAAACCCTCAGAGAACGGGAGGGCACAGAGGAAGCACTAAAGTCAGAATCTTTAATGTATACACTGAAGTGGAAACCCTCAAGCTATATTTCACTGCCACAAATAGCAAATATTTTAAAATAAAACATTATTTTTAGCCTAAGTGGTGCTTAAGGATTCGAGAATAAAACATTGCCCAGAGACAGGGAAATGTCATCGTGCGAAAACGCTGGAGCAGCCGTGTCCTGCTCGGTGAACACCAGCTCAGGGCAGAGAGAAAGCACTGGGATCCTGTCTCACCCCCTAAACCCTTCCCTGATTCAGCCAAAAACCAGAGGAGAATGAGTCAGGTAGAACACCTCGGGGTACCTACAAGGGTAAAATAAATAAAACTATACAGAAACTCGCAGAACATTTTCCCCTGGCAAAGGCTGCTCTGCACAGGGCAGTTTATCCCCTGCCTTTCTTTTCCCCAAGCAGCGACTGTAAGGCCAGGATACAGAATTCCAGCTGCTCCCAGACAGGTAGGGATTTACCAACAAGGAGCTGTAAAGGAGAACAGACTGGGTTTGTCCCTTCCTGCTCCTTTACGACGCATGACAGACGTCCTAAGAAAGCAAGGAAAGCAGGCTGGGAAAATAAATCCCCTCTCCACGGTCTCAATTTGAGATTTTCTTGAACAGAGGAAAAGCTAAATTAACATGGAAAAAAATCATCAGCGTTTTGAAATATCTACAATTACAGTTAGGTTTTGTTTTCTTTTTAAACAGTTTAAATCAAATGCCTGAAGAAGCAGATGGGAAAAACCCTCATGTGCTAGAAGTTGAGGCTTCTACCAGAGCTCCCCACGAGGAAACTAAAGACAAGGCTTAATAAAGAAGATGTTTATGATCATAATTCTTATCAAAAAATCCTGAAAGGCTTAAAAACGTTGGAAACTCATTTCTCCAGCAGTTCTGGTCCCCGCTCAGACAGATGGAGGGAGACAGCTTCCCCCTCCCCAGCGCGGGGTGGGTGAGGTAGGGATTGACTAACTGTGGAAAAATCCACATAATTGAGAAGACAAATGTTGAGCAGTTATTTTACGGCTTGAACGATTCAAGGAAAAAGGCTGCCCGTGCCAAGGGGCCCGCCAGGCTCATTGTGTGCGTGAGCAGCCCTGGGCAGCAGCGGCGCTTTCATGGCCCCCAGGTGCGGCTCCAGCCGCGGCTCCGAGCGCTGCAGACAGCACTGGCAGGAGCGGCAGCACCTCCACTGTCACACAGCACCAAGACCCACCCGCAGGCCGGGAGCACGCCCCGCAGCTGAGGCCGTCTGCTGCTTCCCATGAGAAGCCCTATCTTCAGCTGCTTAAAATGATGATAAGCTGTGACAGCTCGGGCTGGAGATTCCCAGCTTGGAGCCTGCTTCCAGATGAATTTTCAGAAATAAAATAAAGTTTCAGCCAAAATATCCCAGCCATTTCAGAACAATGCTGTTTCTCCCATGTGAAGACTCTGCAGCGGCCTCAGGAGCTGCAGTACCCCAATGTTTTCAGTGACACACACAGAAGATAGAGGGGGATGGAAAAGGACCCAGGAGGGGAACTGGTTGAGCAAGAATGCTGGAATATGGATGGGTGGTTTCAAAAGTGAGGATTAGACATATTCAGAAGGGGAGATTAAAGATCAAATCAATAAAAGCAGCAGAATGAGAAGTCTGAAGGAAGCCAAGTCATAGAAGAGAGAGGGAAGAGCGAGCTAGGGAAGGTCCCAACAGAAAACAAGGACTTGTCCAGTCCATCTCCTGCTGTAACTCAGCTGAAGCTGTCTGGAATGATACACGCTCCTGAAGGTGTCCCACAACAGGGGCTTCCCAACCTCCTGGCACAGGCTGTGTCACTGCTGGGGAGAGGATTTCCTGCTCCTTCTGACCTCGACTCAGTCCTATCACCAAAAGCCTCCCTCCCCTCTTGAACCAGCTTTGCTTCACTCTTCAAGAGCCTTGTGCTCCCATCTCACCTCCTGTCCTTCACACTCAGCTACCCCAGCAGGTCCCCTTTCCTGGGGGTCCCACCTCAGTGCTTCCATCAGGCTCTGTGCCCCCTCCCCAGCTCACACCACCCTGAGGGGTCCTGGCCTGACCCCAACGCTGTCCCTGCCAAGAGTAACACAGGAGCAGATATTCTGCAACACCACAGGCTCCTAGAGAGTCTTTCCCACTCTGTTACGCTCCTGGTTCATGGTTAAGAGCTGACCCTACCCCTGTGCTCACCTTTAGTCTGTCTACACCTCCCAGAGGGGCCGTTCCCTGCGGGCAGCCCGGCTGAATCCCACTCTGGTTCCTCAGGATCACTGCAGGAGCTCCAGCCCTTCCCACCCGGGATCACACGGGAGCTGTGGGAGCACCCTGTCCTCGAGCCTCCCCGCCTTCCCCGCCGAGCCGAGCAGGGCCAGGCAGCCCAGCTCAAGCCACGTTCAATCCCAGCCATGAACAGCCAACCGTAGGAACATTTATCCAATCCCTGACACACCTAGGGAAGGGAAATCTTTTGTGCCCACGCTTTCAGACTTACAAGGACGTCTCGTGAAACAGCACCAAAGCTGTCCTGAAGTTCAAATGACACCTAATTCTTTTCATAAGGCTCTTGCACAGAAAAAAATCCAAATTCATTTGACTCTTACAAGGACAGAGCTGTCATCTCCCCAGTGCTTACAAGGAGTTGGTTCTGCTGTCCCAGTCTGACTGCTGGAAACCCATCCCAGCAGAGCCTGACAGCAGCACGAGGATGGAAACCCATCCCAGCAGAGCCTGAGGGGCTGCACGAGGATGGAAACCCATCCCAGCAGAGCCTGACAGCAGCACAAGGATGGAAACCCATCCCAGCAGAGCCTGAGAGCAGCACGAGGATGGAAACCCATCCCAGCAGAGCCTGACAGCAGCACGAGGATGGAAACCCATCCCGGCAGAGCCTGACAGCAGCACAAGCATTACTGCTCCTTGTTCTTCCCTGTGCTGTCAGCAGCGCTCCGTGAAGCCACGGCCAGGACACCTCACACCTCCCTCGTGCTGCTCCAATCATCCAACACTGCTGAAATTACCCTGAGCCTGAGCTGCAGAGCTCCCTGTGCAGGTTCCCATCTGGCTGCTGACCCAGGCTTGGAGACAGATCCATCCTGCAGTGGCTTCTCTGCTTTTTCCACGTTCGTTTTAAGAACACCAGGAAATTTCACAGACAAATAAACACTGGGAACACTGAAGCAGCAAAGTCGTGTACTTACAAGGTTAGGAAGCACTATAAATACTATTTTGTGTCGATACCTTTCTCAAAGCAATGCAAATCCAGTGTAACCTTGGCTTCCATCACCCAGCAGGCAGCACAGGCAGGGTTACTTCCTTGACAGATACCAAATAATTTGTTTTATCCTCATCACCCAGCACAAGGCTGCATTCCTCATGGACTGCACACAACTCCAACTCTGCTCTGAAGAGTTAAAGCTCCCTCACAGACCTTCCCACGATGGCCCTCCTGACAGCAGTCTGAGTGTATTTTGATTTTGACAGCTTCCTTGGGGGATGAAAAGCTGTTATTCCAACTCGGACGGAAAATAGGAAAACTAATAGTTAAGGTTTATTTAGGATGTTCAGTAAAAGAGAGTTTGAACCTCTCTCTTTTTTCAAACCACATGCAAACCAAACCTCATCTACCTTTCCAAGCAATATTTAATATATTTTGATATATTTCAGGGACATGGTTTCATGGTGGACTTGGCAGTGTCAGGTTCACAGCTGGACTCGGTGATGCTGAAGGTCTTCCACAACGAAATGATTCCACACTCCCAATCCTTCCTGGGGGAAGGACCAGATGATCCTCAGAGGTCCCTTCCCAGCCCAACCATTCCATGATTCACTGCACCCACAGCTCAGCCTGCACCAACTCCTGCCAAGTGCCAGCGCTCCAGAGCCCGGCGAGCCAGAGCCTGGGGTGCCAAGTCAGGCACACAGAGGGGATCACTCCTGGAAAAGCTCAGCTGGGACGGGTTAACCCCCCTCACACCGAGCTCCTGGGCAGCAGCACAGACAGTTTTATGCTCTAAGGCAACGTTTATCTGCCACAAACCCTCTTACAAGCCTCGCCTCACTCTCTAAACGTTCTCCCACACCTGGCAGGGACCTTACAAACAGTTTTTGTCACCACATATGCACAGTTCAAGCCCAGAAGAGATCGAGTCCCATGCACAAAATGAGGCAAGACCTGCAGAAAACTGTGTGCAAGTGTTTCAGGAATAGAAATACACCCAAGAAGTGCCGTGTAACCCCAGGTCTGCCATTTCCCAGCTTCTCAGTGTTCATATCCAGCCTCAGTACTGCACTGTTTAGACCACTCAAGACAAAAAGCAAAGTTAATTTTTCCCCTAGGAAGGGTTAAATCCACTTAAACAATGTGCCATAAAGACAGAGCAGTGTCCCAGTAACGCTGAAGTTGTTTCTATTCCATACAATAAGCTCGGGAAGCAAAATTAAAATCTATCTGCATGGTCTGAGGTCACCCAGGCTAGGGATGGTTATTTTAAATCTGAATATTAAAAACATATGCTCCTCTATGGAGGTTTCCAGCAAACCTGAACCTGCTGGTGCTCAGCCTTTCCCAGGGAATGCTGAACACCTCCAGAGCCCACCAAGCAGGACTGGAGCCATCTCCAAGGGGGTCACAGCAGGCAGGGCTGGAACTCCACGGGATGAAAACAGATATTGTTTAGACAAGGTGATGAACATTTCTAAAAATTTCATCTTTAATCATTTCTGATTTACAAACTAATCCTAACAGTGATGCAATGTATCCCCAGCCCCATTGGTCTGAGGCTCACAGCTCAAGCACAGCCCATACACAGTGCTAATTAGTTTGTATTACAGCAAAAATGCTCTTAATAAACAGAAATGTGAAACGACTTTTGGATTCTGCAATAGCCATGTAAATAATCTTTAGGAGGAGCCCTTTAGTGTGATATCCCGACTGGGCTGGCTGCACCCAGAGCTTGGGGCTGAGCACTGCCCTGGGAGAGGGGAATCCCATTCCTGGTGCTATTTTCCAATAATTCTCTGCATCACCAGGGATATTTTCACTCCCTTTACCGATGACACCAGGACAATCTTCTAGGTGTGTACAGAGCAGCAGCCACGACAGGGCTGCAGCCTCAAGCACTTTGAGGGCAGAGGGTCAGGGTAACAAAAATCTCACACCAGGCTGAGCTGGGTCCCCCCGGAGGCCTTTGTGCCACCCACTGTGACCAGAGGTGACACTGCAACCTTGACTTGCAAAGCCATTGTAAACAAAAACATAATGCTACAATTTCTGGTCGGTTTCACAGACTCGATTTTGACAAGAAATTCAAAATGTTACATAATCATATAATTAAAGGATTATTATGAGAGACAGTTTACTTAAAATCATCCACTCTGGTCAGGAACATCCTAACTGGGTACAGCATTCTCCTAACCAGGAAAGGGACACAAACAGTGTCTGATTTTGCAGCTTATCTATTTATGAACTTCTTTATGCTCTGCTATAAACTCTAGAGGAGCTGGAAGCAGAAGAACCCATCCTCAACGGAGCAAAGCACACGGACCCTGACAGGGCAAAAATGCCAAACAGGGCAAGTTTTGCAAGCTCCCAATATTTACCATCCATCCCAGAGTACTCCATTCTCATGCAAGCATGTCACAATGAGAAAACAACATCTCTATAAGGGTAAAACAAACAGCATTCACAATTTCTGAAAGCATTCTTCCACAATTATTGCACTAGATTAGATTGCCTCATCACCAGGGCCAGAGGCCATTTACACTATTTTTCTTCTTGCTTTTTTTTTTATGGGACAGATGAAAGGATTACAGAAAGTTTTCCGGGGCCAAATTTGGAGCTAATGATGGGAAAATTCTTTAGCTAATCCCCACTGCTAGCAGGCTCCTGAGGCTGGAAAAAAAACAATGTCTCCTGGTACCCTGCTTCTGTTCTGCTCATCAGTGCAAAATGCCCCACTCAGGAGGTTTGCAAAGGCCCATCAGCTTTAAGCAGAGCCATAAAATCTGCAGGACAGGGCTACAGTGAAAACCTGAGTGAAGAACCACGTGAGACTCCCATCAAAACTCGGATGCTGCAGAATGAAATCCAAGGATGGGACTCAGCCCCACAGCAGCCACCTCCATCCGAGCTTTAGCCCGAGGGGAGTGGGCTTTCCCGGGATATTCTGTGCCAGGCAGGCTGCAGGGATCCCGCCTGAGCAGTCCCTGCTGGCTCCAGAGGATTCTTGGAGAGATGGGTGGAAAGATGTGGAGCTAAGCCAGGCTGGTGTCACCTGGTGCCACCACCTGTCCAAGGACAGGGACAGACCCTTCCACGGGCACAGCTCCCTCCAAACCCCAGTGACGGCCTGGGACAAAGCCCCAGCCCTGCTGCTCCTCCTGCCCCTGAGCCCCTGAGTGCAGGAGCAGCAGACACGGCCAAGGCACCTCCCTCCCACAGGCAAAGTTTAATCATTTTGCACTCATTTAACAAACACAAAGGAATTCACATGTACCAGCTCTGGGCGAGGAGTAAACTTTGCATAATTAATCCCTCGGCCCTGGAGCATCTGCAAATGCACAGCTACACCAACCGGCACTCAGGGGAAAATGCCTCCGGCCACCTCGGAGAGCTGGGAAGTGCAAACATCCCCAGAGAGCCGTGGAATGGAAAAGCAGACCTGGGGAACAAGTCTGGAAAATCAGTACCCAACTCCCTAAAGCCTGATTCATTAACGCACATTATCAGCTACTTCTGAATTGAGCCAGATTTTATTTTAACACCAAGACAAGCTACAGGCAGCTCCTGAGCTGCAGAAGGTGGGAACATCCCCAGCAGGTCAGGGAAGTGGAAGTCAAGCTTCCCACAGAAAGGGGCGGTTTGATGGAAAATCTGACTCGAGGAAAAAGAAATGTTGAAGCAGCACTTAATGAAGATGAACTTCCCCTGCCTCCCCACAATACAGACGATGCCATTATCACTCAGCACTAGGAAGGAAAGGGATTCCAGGGAAGGGGAAATTGCAGGGCAGTTATCCTCATCAACCTGAGCGTGCAGCAGTGACACGAGCTTGGCAGAGCGCCTGAGCAAAGTCTGCTCATGGTTAAGCACAGGGCATGAAGTAAGATGTGCACAGGGAAAACAGCCCCTGGAAAATATTGCTAAGGAGTTCAGCTTTTCCAGGGTGCCAGTGGCAACAAAATGTCTGACCTTATCCCCCCCATATCCGCCAAAAAAACCCAAAAAAAGAGATTGCGTAAAGTCAGCGGAAACACGGGAGTTCCACTTGCCTGGCAGGGATGAAGCCAAGTGCTGAGTGATCTGCCCCCACATCTGTAAAGTCAGGCTGTTTCCCAACTCTTGGACAGCTTCAACATCTCCTGATGACACTTCCTACACGGCTGGCAGGTTTGCTGCCGTGGCTGTGGGACACGAGGAGCAGAGCTCAGGCTCTGAGCGGTTTCCTCAGGATCAGCACAGACAATCCTCACCACTTCCTACCCCGAGCACTCAGGAAAGTTTCCCTCTTTCGAGAAAGAGTTGCCTGTAGCTCAAGGTAGAGCTCCCAGGAAAACACAGGAGTTTTGTCAAGGCTTTGTAACTGACTGTAAGACAAGCCAGCATTACTTGCAATATTTGTAAAAAAGACGGTGAAATACATTCCATTTCACAGATGTTTCGAGGCCTCACTGCTAGAAAAAGTCTGGCAAAAATGCAATGGCACAAAACACGGAACCTTCAGGGTCTCAAAACCGTAAGGACCTGGGGAACCATCCCCAACCCCCACCTGAGAAGTGGGACACGGATCGTGTATTTTCCTGAGGAGCAACCAAAGTTTCACAGAGAATCCATAAACATGCTCACGGTTCCCACCTGTTTTCTATTTAGAGGAATAAGAAAAGCAATTAATATGACTTTTTAAGCAAGGATTAATAAAGAAATCTGCGAGATGAGACCCCTAATTGAAAATGTCTTTCCTCACATGAGCCAGAGGATCAAATCATGACAAGAGCACTAAGCATGGTCTCTCCCAGCGGCACGAACCATTGCTTAACAACCTTAAGATTAATAAACAAAGACATATTCTAGGCATTTCCTGTCCCTCCTGGATTTAGCCGTGGCAAACAGGAGAAATCCATCCTCCTGCTTCACTCTGCTTCAGAACAGAGCTCCCATGCAGCAGCTCATGGCAGGGATGTGAATTTGGAAACTCCTCGCTCTGAGCAGACTCACAGAGAGATACAAAGGGAAAACGTCAGGAAGAAGCAAATTTCAGGGTTAGATTTCAGGGTTATTATTTATGAGCAAGGAAGAGGACACTGCCCTCCTCAGTGGTGAAGCACAAGCCAAGGATGAAGCCCAGGGGTGCAGCCCGTGTGAGAGGGAGAAGCTGGCAGGGCCCCACAGCTCTCACTGGACCATTCCAGACTGAAGGAATGGAAGAGTCAGGAGCTCTGGAGGATCTGCTCTCCCGGGGCCAGCTCACGGCGTGTGCGCTATGAAGCGAGCAACAACGCGGATTCACCAGGAGAGCAATCCCACCACTTGGGCACTGGCTCCTCTGAAAGGAAATAGGTGCTCCCCTGCTTCAATACTGCACTGAATTTCATCTACATCCACTGCCACGAACCCTCCCAGACCCAGTCACTCGGAGCAAACAATGCAACGCTCCTCCTTTAATCGCTGGCTCAGGACTTTTCCGTTCAGTTAACCAGGAAAGACACAGAATGAGAATGCTCAACAACACATAAAAACTGCCATAAAACGGAAAAAATGCAGAAGATCGAGTACCAAATTAATTCTGTGCTTTGGGGCAGTAATCACCAGTCTCTTTGTTCAAAAGTCAGGCTTGGGGAACATCCCAAGTGTTACACACTGGACACAGCCCACAGGGAACGGAGTGGGGCTCAGTAAAATCAGGTGATGAATGGGCAGAATCTGCAGTGGTTGCTCGAACATAAACCTTAATGTCAGCTGCTTGCTCTGTGGGCAGGAGGAGCAGTTGTGTGAGGACAGGAAAAAACAAATCCCAGTCTTACATAAAAGCGAGGCAAAATCTCGTCCTTACCGTTCTGTTCATCCAGCTCATTCCCAATTTCCTGCCCCATTTGTTTTTGCCGGGATATGATTGAAGAAAGAGCATCGAGTCCAGCATCTTGTTCTGCACCAGGAAAATATATTAAATTACTTTAAAAAGTTGCTGATGTGCCAGGCTATGTAAAATAGGTAGAAGTGAAGAAAATAAATCCACTCTGTGCTTAAAGGGCTACAACGTATTAAGAAAAACACATGAACACAACACGAAAATTAATCCTTATGGCAACAGTACTCTTGAAATAATGTGAATGATGGGTAAATCATTTCTCTGCTCTGGCTGGGACATTTTCCTGAGGATCCAAAAAAAAAAAAAAAATCCAAGAATTTAACATTCAGCTGTTACTCAATCATAAATGCAGGGGATTTTCTGGCACACACAGTGAGCTCCTGATCAGCCTTTCAAAATTTTCCAAGCAACTTTTAACATGAATAAAAGAAAACAGGTGATGCAAACGCCAAAGAATTCAAAGAGATTTTGAAAGCTGCAAGAGGATACTGAGGGTGGGGGAGAGCTGAGGGAGAGGGGATGGGGAGCAGCAAAATTGTGATGTGCACCCAGAGCTCTGCAGAGCTCCTGTGTGAAGAACCACATCCCCTGAGCCCTGCAGGCACCAGGGAGCCCCTCAGCCAAAATGTGCAGCTCTCCCTGCCCGGAGCTGCCAGGGAGTGGCACAAGAGGAGCTGCAGGAGGGTCAGTGCCCAGGGCACAGCGGTGCTGCTGCCCAGATGGGGCAGCCAGGACCCCCTTCCCCTCAATGGCCCTCCAACACCTCGTTCAGCCTCAGTTTAATTACCTATAATGTAACTAAAAACGCAGTTGAGTTTCTCCTGGGCCATCCAGACAGAGCTCAGGCTGCACACAGGTTGTTCCCATGCAGAATGAAGCAGGTCTTATCTGGAGACTGATTCCATTCCATCACTTCCAATACTTTAATTGCCTGGAAATGACCTCATTAACCACCTGACCTCCTCAGGCTGAGGCTTCCCAACACTTCCAAAATCGGAGATTCCTTATGGGTGCTGAGGGCCAAAATCTAAAGGCCCTTTTGGATGAGTTAATTCTTACCTCGCTCCAATTCGACACGACATTCAATGCACCCAGCAACACCCCTGCACCCAGTGCAGTTATGGGATCACACTGCACACCAAAACCGTGAACACGGGCAAAATCAGGGCTTCCACAGTTTAATTTAAGAAGATGCACCCAGTTAAGAACATTGCAAGCACAACGCTGCTCCTGCAAATACAGAAAGCAGCTGCCTGGAGCTGCTGTGCTTGACATCTGTAAATAATAAAACTTCAGCGCAGGTTGGTGTATTGAGGTTCAAATGGAGGCTCCTCTCAGAGCCCCAGAGATGCTCAAAACAACCAGAAAGGCTCTTGTACCTTCGATGATCCTTCTCTGCTGCTGCCTGAGCTCATCAAAGCCGAGTCCTCTGGTCTCCTCCGGTTCTTCCAAGAGCCAGGGGTTGGTGACGCCTCGTTTGGCCCCTCCTGCCATGAGGCTGGATCTGGAAAAAGCTGCAGTGAGTGATTTCCAACCCCAACCCCCTGGCACACAGGGCTGAGCCCTCCATGGGGCTCTGTGCAATCCCCAAAGAAATCAGCCAAAAAACAATCCCCAACACCGAATCCATCTCATGGGCTGGAAGCGGCAAGGAAGGAGAGAATTCCTTTTACAGGGATAAATGGATTGTATAACATACCCATAGATTGTATAACATACCCATAGACTGTATAATATACCCATAAATTGTATAATATACCCATAGATTGTATAACATACCCATAGACTGTATAATATACCCATAAATTGTATAATATACCCATAGATTGTACAACATACCCAAAGATTGTATAATATACCCATAGATTGTATAATATACCCATATAAAATGTTGTTTGCATGTAGAACACACAGCATTCCTGGGAATATACATTATTCCTGTATTTGCTACGTGATCAAAGCACAAACTTATAAAAATATTGCTTATAGGCTCAAACAGTAAAAGGATCCACTTGTTAATACAGATGCAAATCAGATGAGACTCTAATTCCCTGCAATCCCAACCAAACCTAACCAGGAACATTCCTGAATTTTGAGAACTGGAGATGGACACAGCTCCCCTCCTGCACTTCCTGGTCTGGCATCAACCTGAACAAGAAGCCAAGAACACACATTTTTAAATGAAAGAGTAATTAAATAATGGGTTTTCTTTTCAAAGAATTATGACTTCAGATCATTCACATTACAGACACTTCCCTGGTGACCACAGAAAACAAGTTTTCCATGTCCGGGGCACATAAATCCAAGCAGTAAAATGAAACCCCACTTCAGCATTTCCTCAATACCAGAATTCTGGTTTCTGCCTTTCAGCTCTCCACTGGTTTTTCCTACAAGACAAACCTCATGACAGACTGAGAGTCCCCTGACCCCAGAACTGCAGCTCAGGTTCGGGGGGAGGCATGGTAAGGTTGGCTCCCCCACAGATGTCCACAAGCTGGAACTCTTGCTTTCTGCTTTGCTTTTTCTAAACTCTGTATTTCATTCCCATTTTACCTTCTCCCTGCTCTTTCCCGAAGCACTTCCACAAACAACACAAGAACGACAGGGTTTTAGGCTCTCTCAAATTCTCAATGTTTTTTAATTACACCTAGACCCAAATTTGAATGTTGCAGTTGTTTTGGTGTTTTTAACTGAGTTTTTAACTGAGCTGCTCTCCAGGAGATGCTCTGATGCTGCCCAGCGCCCACATCCGCTGGACATCCCTCTGTGGCCACGGGCCCGGGGCAGGAGGTCACTCTGCACAGGGACAGCGGGGCCAGGAGGGGTCAGGGCCCTGCTCATGCTGGAGGGTGTCCAAGCACAACCCAGAGCTGGGGCCGGAGCTCCTGCAGGAATCCTGGGGAGCTGGGGACATCTCCTGGCCGTGGGATGGAGCAGCACCGCTGGGGAATCACCCACACACGAGAGCTCTTCAGCTCCTCTCCCTGGACACTGGAACGTGGGCACTGGACTGCAGCTCAAGGTGAAGTCAGAATGAAAAATCGAAAAAAAACCCACATTTGTTTAGGCAAAATGACTAAAAATCACTTTTTATAAATCTCAACATCTCCCCCAGTGATGCTGAACATCAGAGCAGAGCCAGCCCTGCTGTGCCATGACCAGCTGGGCATCAAGGGCAACACCACAGAGAAGCTGGGATTCTTCTGCATTCCAGTCCTGCACCTCCATTAAATTTCCATGTATTTATCGAGGTTGGCAATCAGGCTTGATTAGACAAACTTACACACACCTGGCATGAAGTTTTACGCATTACCCAGCTTCCCTCCCTGCTCTGGAGGATTAAATATGCTCTTTTATCTCCCAGTCCCACAACTGGCACCAGGTTTGTGAACACGACAGAAGCATTACACGGCCCAAGCTGGAAAAACCACTGCAGCTCACCCAATTCAGTTCAATTAGAAGGACACAAAATCCAGGGTAACAACATCTGACAAAGTGGTTTAGCTAAAGCAAAGGGAACATGAAGCTCTCTCTGCTTGCTAACAAGAGCACAACTATTCCTGCCTGTTAAAAAACAGCCAAGGCAAGCAAATTTGAAATAATTTGCGGCTCTGTCTCTCTCCCTACCCTCAGTGCTCTGGGTTGGGTCATGACAAGTGGTCTGCTCGTTACAATAATCTTTGTGACATGTTTGGTAACTACCTTCCCACACAACACAGCAGAACTTCCTCCTGCCTCTGATCCCGGCCCGCCTCGCCTCGCTGGTGTGAAGATTAAAGCTTATCCAATTAGCCACCCACGGCTCCGCCAAGTTAATCACGCAGATCTCGGGAGCCGTCACAGGGCACTGGAGAGCGGGGATGGCTTTTGATTACAGGAGCAGATTTAACTAATTACAAGGCTCAGCAGTGCTCAGTATAAAAGGTGATGGGGTTTAAAATCAGGGAGCTCTGTCACTGCCTAACGAGGGAGGGCTTCTCTTATTGTTTCACTGGTAATTCTTATAACACCTCCCAAGGAACTTAGATTACTCAAGCAGCACTCATTTTAGGCCAAGGCCACACATCGAGGCTTAGGGCTTTAGAAGACTGATCAGCAAGACTGAGTCTTAAACAAAACCCGGGTCATATGACAGTTGGGTGGATGATCACTTGAACATTCCCTGAACTGCAGAGGGGCTCTTTGAAGCACCCAGGGCACCCCAGCCTGGCTTCACGGGTCACCCTCCACAGGGGAGCTGCAGGACTGGGGCGTTCTCTCACTCACAGCGCTCACACTCTATTTTTAGGAAGCTCTAAGCTAATAAATAAAACCAGTGTAAGTTTAACATACAAAATAGAAGCTCTCTCTATCCCTCCAAAAATCCACGAGAGGCCACAGGAGCACAGACACTTCCAAAGCCCCTCCAGGTGGAGGATTTCCCACAAGAACCTCTCCTGACGGGAAGCCTCCAGCATTCCCTGCAGCTGGCAGAGGACTTCCAGCACAAGAACTGCTGTTCCCACGTCCCAGGAAATTCCATGTCGCTCTCGACACCATTTCCCCGTGGCTGGGCTCACTGGTCCCACTGCTTCAAGGACTGGGAGCTGCACGTGCTGCCCGAGGAGGGTGTTGGACAATCCTGCCCACGCTGCTTCATGACCACACGGCCAAAGGCACATTAATCCTGGAAAACCCCATTCCACCGCCAGATCTGATCCTGGGACTCAGGTGTTCTCCTGGATGGACAATTCCCTCTTCTCCCACCCTCCCCATCACCTCCCCGAGCTGAGGCCAAGCCCATCCCAGCTCAGGACGCTGCAGCTGCAGCCAGGAGGCTCCAGCAGGAACTGGGAGGGAGGAAGGACACCAGGAAGGACTTTCAGAGGCACCTGAACAACTGTTGTTGATCTTGTTTCCTAAAGAGCATTTGCCCCCCACACACAACAGCCAGATTCCCAAAAGCATTTGCCACCTGATGGCTCATGGATTGAAGGGGGCACCCGGTCCCTGTCTGGCAAAATTCCTGTTTGGATCAAGGCTCAAATCCCTTCCCTCGACAGGAAAGTGTTCAACCAGGAAAAATGGTGACCCACAGTGAGGAGAAAAAAGAATGTGGACTTCTCTAAAATGTACCTGGAGTAGCCCTTACTGAAGGTGCTTTGTGTCCCACAGTTACCAGAAGGTGTCTCTATTTTTGAGGAATTCCAAGAGAAATCAAGGAAGGCCAGGTAATTTATTTATTCTCTGGTGACTGACATGGACTTCTCCAGCCTGAGACCTGGTCAGACAGGAGCAGGAACATTCTCATTCCTGTCTCCACAAACGTTTAAAGACTCTGTAAGTTTGACATGTGACATCCAGAAAGTCAGCATTCCTGGTTGCTTTTTCCACCCCTGCCTTCGGAATGGAGTGAAACCCTGGGAATCCTGCCCCATTAAAGCCCCTGTTCTAACAACCTGCACAGATCTCTCCCAAGGAGAAAAGGGGGCAGAAGATACTGAAATTGTTATTAAAACCCAATTCAAGGAAATTTACTGGCCCTGCTCAAGGGGAGCCGTGCAAACAGCACAACCTTTCCCTGGAAAATTCCAGCAGCACCTTAATTAAGGCCGGAAGGGGCAGGAATGCTGTCCCCGAGCCACGGAGCGTCCTGCCCGCAGTTGTCACTTGGGATCAACCCTGAGAGCATTAAACCACAGCCCTGCACCCCAGAAACAGCTTCGGAGCAGCTTTCAAAGGATGTGAAACTCACTGAGTGCTGACCAAACGTAAACCAGCTTAATTCCAGGGAAAACCTCCCAGCCCCAGGCCCTGGGACAATAAATATGTGATCAGTGGTGCAGGAAGGTTAATGAAAGGAAGGGCTGCTGGCAAGAACAGGACCTGGGCACCGTGGGCTGTCACATCAGGGCTGGATTAGATCTGGAAAAGCAGCACAAACCAGGCAAGTGTCACTGCTCAGCTTCATCAAACTCCAGGTGCTGATTTTTCTAATGCAGGGAAAAGCTGAGTGGCAGCTCCAGGCACATTCCAGGGTGGGCTCTGCCACCTCCGGGATCCCCAAGCTGGGCCAGGACTCTGCAAGGATTTCAGAGGAACCCCAAGCTGGGAACGGCAGCTGAGCCCTACAGACCCCGAGGGCTCCGTGCCTGAGCCCAGCTCCTGCCAGGATTCTGCCAAGACCCTTCCAGACTCCTTCCAAGCTCCTTCCAAGATCCCGCCAAGCTCTTTCCAAGATCCCTCCAAGCCCCTTCCATGCTCCTTCCAAGATCCTTCCAAGATCCCTCCAAGCTCCTTCTAAGATCCCTCCAAATTCCTTCCAAGCTCTTTCCAAGCTCCTTCCAATCCCCTTCCCTACAGACCCACACTCAGCCCAGGCTCAGACCAGAGCGCAAAGTTGGATTTCCTGGCACAACATTCATGCCCTGAGCTGTCTCTCTCTGTACCCCTGAAAACCAGACCCACAAGGGAGACCATGGAAGGGGTGTGAATTCACCAGACAGAACATTTGGCACAGTTTTATCCATTTTTAATAAAAGAAGTTAAAAGAGAACTATAAAACATCAGGCCTTGCAACACTAGCAAATAAATACTCTCTCTGATGTTATCTTCTGCTGGAAAATACTGGATTCCCTGATCGTTTCTAATGGGGCTTGAAATTATCAAGGGATTTTGTTTCGACAAGCACCTGTTTGCTTCGACACCTCCTGATTCAGGTTGAAGCCCTGAAGCAGCACCTTGCCAACGCTGCCCTGCCACAGCAGGGATGGCCACAAAGGCCACAGCAGCTCAGGGACTGCTCAGAGCAGGGGACACACAAGAGCTCTCTCACATCACAGTCCCACAGACATTTTGCCTGCTCACTGTTTTACATGTTTTGGGTGACCCAGCGATAGATTTAAGAGCCAACACAACAACAGGATGTGCACTGAGCTCTGGAGAATCCAAACCTTGAACAATTGTTTGGGTTCAGCCCCAGTCTGGAGCTTCATCACCTGCGGCAGGTGCTGCCCTGACGTCTGGATACGTAAGGATGACAAACAAATCACAAACCACAAACCACAGAAGGGGCTGGGTTGGAAGGGACCTTAAAGATCATCCCCTGGGCAGGGACACCTTCCACTGTCCCAGGGTGCTCCAAGCCCCGTCCAGCCTGGCCTTGGGCACTGCCAGGGATCCAGGGGCAGCCACAGCTGCTCTGGGCAACAAGGGCAGCACAGGCTCTGGGTGTAAAAACCCCCAGAGGACAGAACTGCCAGGAACGACTGTCACTGACAAAACCACAGCACTTCCAAGCAAATGAAACTCCCTTTGCTACCTGCAGGGGCAAATGAGCTCAGTTATCACCTCAGACACACTCAAAGCACAGATCCTGCTGGGGTTTGAGGGGACAGTGCCATACCTGCTCATGTCTGGCTCCGGGCCTTCATTCCTGTAGGATGCCTCGAGCTGTTTGTGCCGTGTGACGAGGTCGTCCACCAAATTCTGCCTCCTGTCTCCCTCCAGCTGCGTGCTGGTGGATCTGGGTTAAGGACCAAACTCAAAAACACCGAGAAGCTTTCATTTCATTATATAAAATAATACCTGTTACACATTCTTAAAATAAACCAGACTTCCTGATCATCAAAATTAACAATTTTAACTCAAACAAAAGACAATCAACCTTTAAGAGGTTTGATCACATTTTTCTGAATGAAACCTGCTGTTACTCTAAATGTGGTTTCTCATCTTTACATCTCTCCAACAAAAGGTTTCATACAGTGGCCACAGAATGATCTTTATGTCATCACCTCAAGTTAGAGAACTGGAAGGACATTTACTGCCAAATTAGCATTAAGAATAGCATTTCCCTCTCCAAAATCCAACCAAAGTAATTTTCTGTTTATTTGCTGATAAACAGAATTGGTCTGTTTGGTCTCTAACACTGACAATGTAACAGTACTGCACAGGTTAAGCTCAGGGAAGGATGAGATTTCTTAAAAGAGCTCCAAATTACACTGTCACCAACAGGGCAGGGCCAAACAGAACAGAGCCTTTAAAATCAGCAGGGTATTTCTCATCTCACTCACTGGAGGCTCCTCACACAGGCCAGGGGAGCAGCTCCCAGCCAAGTGATCAGAGAAAAACCAGAGTTTTCCTTGGAGCATCTGTTTCCACTTGGAATTTATGAGCAGAGTACCCCACAGCCACTGGTGAGCAGAGGAACAATTCACACGGTGCCTCCGAAGAGCTGTGGCTTCCACGGGGGAGCAGTGTGGGCTTTTTCAGATTAACCTTGGTGACATCCTGAAGGACTTCTAACTCTGCCCCAAGTGCTGCTGAGTGGATCCAGCAATGGCTGAACTGGTTTGTGTGTGTTTTCTGCCACAGCAGCAGCATTTGCCTGCTCAAGCACCCACTGGGAGGGGAGTTCCAGCCCTGGCCATCAGCACAGCACTCAGAGTCGGGCTCAGGAGGGACTTCTGCTGTGCTAGGCTGAAGTTAAATGTTCCTCCCTCAAACCAGACTGCTCCTGGATACCTTCAGGGAGATGGACATACCTTTAACTCCTTAACCTGACTCTCCCAGCACATCCCAGTCTAGCCACGGGGTAATGCTCCTAGCAGAAAATCTGTGATTTCTTCCCAAGGCGTATTTTGCAGCATTCTGGCATCAATCTGAAGCTGCAGCCCTGCTGTTTCTTAAGTCACTCAAAGTCAGGATAGCCCAGCCCTGCCCACAGCCTGAACAAAGCTTCCTCCTTCCTTTTAGCAAGGCCTGGCCAAGAGAAGATGCCAAAAGAAAGTATCACCTGGCCAGTTCAGTGCTGGACAGACGACCCTGCTCTCACAGCAGCAGTGCCTGCACAGCTCAGGCAGCACCAGGGCAGCTCTGAGGTGGCTCAGACATCTCCTTAAGCTCCTCTCACACCACCCTGTTACGGATGGTGACACAGAGGTGACCAGAGCCAGGCTCACCCCCAGCACCCCAGAGGTGCCCAGCCCTTCCTGCACCGCAGCTGCCGTGAGAACAACAACCAGCAGCACAGAGCGAGTTCTGGTGGCAACGTCTCCTGCAAAGGGAATGAGGGGAAAACCCAGAGCGTGTGGCAGAGGAATGTCAGCACATTTTCCACCGTGGCACATTTTCCACTGTGCCCCACAAGCCAGAGGGGCAGGGGTGCTGTTTACAGATACATCTGGCGTGTTGACACTGCCCGCAGCAGCAGCTCCCTCAGCTGCTCAATCTTCTCCCTGAGACTCTGCAGCGAGGATCTGATGGCCACGTTGACCTGGGGAACACAGAGACTGTGAGGATCTGATGGCCACGTTGACCCGGGGAACACAGAGGTTGTGAGGATCTGATGGTCACATTGACCTGCGGAACACAGAGATCATCACTGGCCTGCTCTGTCAGATTTGCATGACATTTCATACCATTTCATGGCAATATATTTAACTTTTACTGCACAGGTGTGAAGGGCTCTGCTGCAACCCCAGAGAGCCTGTTCAGAGCCAGAAGTCACTCCAGGCTGCTTACAAAACAATGGAATAGTTTCACAAACACAATTCTAAGGCATTGATGCTTCTGAATATGGAAAGCTGTCTTTCAAGTCTTTATAAACACACTTCTTTATACGGGCAAAACATTTCAGCACATTTTAATATTTTCCAGATAATTTTCCAGCTCTTTCTTCTGATCTTTAATACAAATACAGGCACCAGCTTCTTTTGCCACCGGGTTTCTTTCCCAGCTGCCAGGATTAGAGGGAAGGTTGCTACAGGTTCACACATTCCCTGCACTGAACTCCTCTGCACTTGAAATTTAAGACCCCAAAGAAATTCAGACTCTTCCATTTCCCTTCTCAGCAGCACCCAGGACTCCCAATCCTTTCTCACCACTGACCTGCCCAAGACCCAGACGTGTCTGTTCTCAGTAAAAATGCAATTCAGTCATTCTCCCCTGCTGCAAGCAAACCCCAGGCTTGCAGGAATCCTCCTGCTTTCTCCCACCCCTTCCCAAGTCAAACTCACACTATCCTCTGAGCTTTTCCTCCTCAAATGTTATTTCTTTTCATTCCAGTTATGCACAAAAGACACTCTAACTGCAATTAACAATGCAAGTCGTCCTGATTAAGACTTGCTGTGCCTCTTGTTTACAAGCTCTCAGCCCTGCTGTGGCTCACAGCGGGCAGCAACCCCAGCTGCTCTGTGGGGAGCTGGGAACAGAGAGGAATATCTGCTCCCACTCCCAGTCCTGCTTTCCTGGAGACACAGAGGCAGCAGCAACTCTCTGCAGGGCCAGTGCTGCCAGACCCTGCCCGGCCACACCGCCCTGGGTGTGTGCTGAGGGATGGAGCAGGAGAACCTCACAAATCTCTCTGACTCCACGAGGTTTGCTCCCAAACACCACCAAATACCACAGAGAGCAGATGCACCCGGCTGAGGCAGCCAAAATCCACCTCTGCACCACAGGGCAGCAGATCCAAACCAGGATGGGGATCGGTGCTTTTGGGAATGCTGAAGCCTCTGCGTGGCCTCCAGCTCTGCAATCAGGTAATTAAAGGACTCTTCATTTGTTCTCAGCTCCAGGTAAGGAATGCTGCATCCGACTGACCCAGAACAGCAACAGAGAACAAAGGTGGCACGGCCAAAAAAGTCACCAAATGCAGCCACCTGGCCAGAAACTGCAGTGAGAGAACAAAAGATTTCACCTCCTTTACAGAAAATAAAGAAAGGAGAAAAGTAGAAAGAAAAGAAACTGATGGAAGTTTTAAGATCAGCTTAATAGAGCAGAGTTCACAGATGGTAA
>VZTF01008557.1:138178-154031 GCA_013397755.1 Cnemophilus loriae | reverse complement strand
GATAGACCCTGCGGGACTGAGAGATGCTGGCAGGAGGGGACACGGCTTGGGGGGGACACGCCTTGGTGGCTTTGGCGGGGGACAAACCCTTCTGGGGGCTGAGGAGATGCTGGCAGGAGGGGACAGAGCTCTGGTAGGAGGACTTTGGTGGCTCTGGGGGCTGAGGAGCCGAGCTGTGGCTGCCAGGAGCTCTGTCTCCAGCTGTTCCCAAGTCAACCCCCACCAATCTCTGCTTCTCTTGCTTTTTACCCAAATATATAAAAATCAGCTCCATCCAGACACCTCCATAAGTTCTGTTTCCAACACCAGCTTCCATCTTCCCTGCACTGTTGCCCTTCTCAATGTTGACCTTCGAAGAGTCTTTGGGGCAGAGCTTCCTCAGCCCTAGGAGATGTTTGGGAGATGTTTGGGAGATGTTTGGGAGATGTTTTTGGCCCTCTGCTCCTGCCAGAAGGGCACTTGGACAGCCTGGACCAGAGGGACAGGTTGGGATGGCTATGGAGCGATGCTGGGAATGGAGGGATGAGGCTGGGAAGGGGCCACTCACTTCATAATTAGCATTAAAATCAGGACTTGGACTTTGATGATGCTCCCAGCCAGGGATATCCTGGTTCTACCCTCCTGCAGGTGTTGGAATCTCGTTGCACTTTGATTTTGCCCCAGGTATTTGCCGTGTGTGCGGCGTCGAGGCAGCTCTGCCTGTTGTTCCAAGAAATATTCCTACATTTTCCAGCCTGAGCACTAAATTGGTGGCTTTCAGCAGTTCCTTAATTATGTGAGACATTTTTTGTACTTAACAAATGGTTCTGATTCCTGCCAGCACTTCAGCCCGGTGTTCCAGGCCCGTGGGTGTCAGGGAACAGAACATATTTCTGTGTCTGTGAATATGATCCCACACGTTGTCTTAAGTGGGAAAATGTTCACAGCCCTTATATGGAGAGGGATTTTTTTTCCCCCCTAAATCCATCAGTGCTTTCTCCTGCAGTACCAACGCAGTTTGATCTTCCTGGTGCTCTCCAGGCTGGATTAGGAAGCAGAAATACGCAATGGGCTTGCTTCTTTTCCTGGCAGAAGTGTGGCATGACCTGCTCTGCCCTCAAACCCTCCGGGAACTGGGCCTGGAAGTGGGGGATGCTTTTCCACCCCGGCACAGCTGCCAGGTGGAGGTACCTGCGAGCAGCCAGGTGCTGTTTCTCCTGGAACTGCGCATCCCTCCTTCCCCCAGCTCCCACCCTCAGCCGTGTTGGTGGCATTGCTGCAGCCTCCCGGCCCTGCTGGCAGCAGGAATTGTGGAAAAAGCTGGGATGTGTCACGGCACGGTGACGTGTCCCACAGCGGGGCCCTGCTCCCCACTCCCTGCTGTGTCACACGGGGAAATTCAGGGAACACAGGAGGCCTGGGAGCACTTTGTGGTGTCCTGAGGGAACATCAGGGAGAGGCAAACTTTTTTTTATTAGTTCCTTGGGATCCGTTCCTTGGGCTGATGGAAGGGTGGAATGGATTCCAATGGATTTTGCCCAGGAATACTCACGGCTGCGTGAGGTATTCCTGCCCAGTGGCATCACTCCCAGATCCTTTGGGGTTTTGTGATGCCCATGGAGGTGCAGGAGTGGAGTGAGGCTTGCTCCATGCTGGTTCCTGGGAAGGCTGAGGCCGGAGGGGAGGATGGCCGGGCTGGAGTGGCCATGGTCACTCAGGGTGGGGATGGGGCCGTGATCCCAGGGCTGGGCACAGGGGCACGATCCCTCCCTGACCTGCTGGGAATGCTCTTCCCAGTGCACCCCAGGGTCCCACTGGACACTGCTGCTCAGGGACAGCTCGTTGTCCCTCAGGATCCCACTGGACACTGCTGCTCAGGGACAGCTCGTTGTCCCTCAGGATCCCACTGGACACTGCTGCTCAGGGACAGCTCGTTGTCCCTCAGGATCCCACTGGACACTGCTGCTCAGGGACAGCTCGTTGTCCCTCAGGATCCCACTGGACACTGCTGCTCAGGGACAGCTCGTTGTCCCTCAGGATCCCACTGGACACTGCTGCTCAGGGACAGCTCGTTGTCCCTCAGGATCCCACTGGACACTGCTGCTCAGGGACAGCTCGTTGTCCCTCAGGATCCCACTGGACACTGCTGCTCAGGGACAGCTCGTTGTCCCTCAGGATCCCACTGGACACTGCTGCTCAGGGACAGCTCGTTGTCCCTCAGGATCCCACTGGACACTGCTGCTCAGGGACAGCTCGTTGTCCCTCAGGATCCCACTGGACACTGCTGCTCAGGGACAGCTCGTTGTCCCTCAGGATCCCACTGGACACTGCTGCTCAGGGACAGCTCGTTGTCCCTCAGGATCCCACTGGACACTGCTGGTCAGGGACAGCTCGTTGTCCCTCAGGATCCCACTGGACACTGCTGCTCAGGGACAGCTCGTTGTCCCCAGGTCCTTCTCCAGGGACTCCTGCTGGATGTGCCATTTTGGGAATGATGTTCTGTATGAACCTTGAGCACCAGCTCAGTGAATCTGCATTTGTAGGAATTTTTCTTGGGACCGTAGCACAGGGTTTTCTGTGTTTGTTGTTCCGTGGCTGCAGATGCTGCAGTATTTTCTCAGGATTTTTTTTCCTAGCAAAGCCACTTTTCGGGATTCCTGCAGAAATACCTGAGAAAGAGGCCACACTAAAAACTGGGAGCACATCAGCTTTCCTGGGCACGGAAAATCCTGAAAACAAGGATTTCTGTGCATTTTCCAGGGCTGTCCTTGGCTCCATCCTGCCAGGAAAAGACACTCTTTTAAAGGGATGTCATCCCCACACTGCTGGATGAACATTTCCAGTTGTGATGACAACCATGTGGGAACTTGGACAAGTGGGAAATGGAGCTCCAGGAGCTGCCAGGCAGAGCTTTTCATCAGAGCTGCTGTTTTGGGGGGGCAGATTCAGCATCAGTAGGTGTGAGGCAAAGTGTCAGCCTGGATTTAACCCTTGGCCAAGACCTCTTGGGTTTGGAGTGGTGACTTTGGACAAATCTCATCCCCAAGGTCGCTCTGTATCCATGGGGAGGGCTGGGAAAATCCACCCACAAAGGAGTTGTGTCATTTGTTTCCTTCCTCAGTTTTTCTTTATTCCAACTGATTTTGTGGGAAATACAAACTGGGACGGGAGTAAGGAGGCAGGAGAGTGGCATTCCAGGGAACCTGGGGGTCCCCATCCCTGGAAGTGTCCAAGGAAGGCCTGGATGTGGCACTCGGTGCCCTAGGCTGGGACAAGGTGGGGATTGGGCACAGCTTGGACTCGGTGACCTTGGAGGGCTTTTCCTCATTAAATTCTGGGATTCTGTTTCTCGGGATTTGCATCTCCTCTGTGCAGCTCCCACAACTGGAATATCATCCGTAGGGCTGGTGAAGGCAGGAAAAGCCTCACCGGTGTCAGCTGGCAGATTAGCCTGGGAGGGGTAAATCTGAATTCCTTCTGCTGGGTTTGACCCTGCCTGGTCACCCGAACTCGTCATTCCAGGGAGGGACTGCAGTAACCAACACCTCCCTGCTGGATCCCGAGAGGAACACAAAGAGTGCCTGAAACTGTGGGGTGGCAAAATCTATTAACATTAATATTATTATTAATCCCTTGTTTTCAGCTGTGAACTGTGATGTCCAATGATCATTTGTTTCCTAAGAAATCCCGGGCAGCCCCTCCCCACATCCGAACATTCGCTTTTTACTCAGCCTGATGTAATTCATCTCTGCCCGGGAGTTTCCGACCAGATGCTGGAGATCTGACTCTGAGCTTGTTCCTGCTCTCTGGAACACTCAGAAGGTCAAATCCCCCTCCTTTGTGTCCTCATAAGTTAATGGGAGTCCGGAGAGCTCCACAGAGAGCATTCCTTGGATCCCAGTGCAGGACAGGAGGGTGCTGGGCCTGTGGGAGCTCTTGAGTGAATCAACGGCTCTGCTGAGAGACTCATCCATGTTTGTCTTAAAAAAGCTTCCAAAATTTCCTCTGGAGCAGCTACAACCCAGCTAATTAAAATGGGAGTTTGAAATTGAAGTAGAAATAAAATAAATAGAAAATAAAGCAAATAAATATTGAAATAGAAATAAAACAGAGTGGTGACTGCTGCCACCATTTAACTGCAGATACAACACGAACACTTCTTCTTAATTAAGGAGTGGGAAAAGCTAATTAGCAAACTGCATCATGGCATTGTTGTGGAGATGAGGACTTTGTTCTTAAAGTTGCTTTGAGGAAGCATGCCAGGAAAGAAATCCAGGTTTCCTGGAAGATCTGTAATGATTTTGTAATGGATTTCCTGGAGCAGGATTTTTAATTTTATGGGATTTCAGCTGCTTGTGTGCTTGTGATTTATTTGCCAACAAGAGGAGCGAAAGCCAGGTTTGTTTGGAGCAGTTCTGAGAGTCCTGGGACGAGGTTTAGTAGGTGAAGTGCAGTGGATACAAAGGAACTTGAGCCGTGGTTTATTCTGCACAGGTAAATCAGGAATTTGGGATGGCTTTAGAGGAGCTTTGGGTGTTGGACATGAGCTGAGGCTTGGAATTAAATGATCTTTCATGGAATCCCAGAATAGGCTGAGTTGGAAGGGACCCTCAGGATTATCGAGCCCAACTCCTGTCCCTGTGCAGGACGTCCCACAAGATCCAAGTGGGAATCCCAAAAAGGGGGAGAACACCCCAAAAATCTGTGGAATCCAACCCAGACCATCCCACGATCCTGTGATTCGGAACAAATGTCCTGCAACTCATGTAGAAGTTAAATCACCTTAATTTTAAACAAGTTCAGACAATTCAATGATAACTTTAGTCCAGGGCACGTGGAGAAGCTGCAAATGAAAGGCATCCTTTTCCCCAGGAATCCTTGGATTAGGCAGCGTCCACAAGAAGCAGGAATCAGGAATCAGCAGGAATCAGCCGGGATCTGCCCTTGTTTGGAGCAGTCTCTGACCAGGAGCCCACCCCAGGCTCCCCTCGGGATGACCCACGTTGGTCCCTGGGGTGAGGTGGGAGATGTTTGGTGGCCCCTGGGCAGGAGGGGACCTGTCCCCTGCAGGTGCTTTCCCTTTTCCCACTGCTTGGGAAGCAGATTGTTCCCTGCTCCCCGAGCCAGGCTCCCGCTGCTCGCATTTGCGGCTTCATTTCACCTGGGACAGTGCCTGGAGCAGCCCCGTGGGATCCTGGAGCAGCAGAGCTTTATGGATGAGATAATCAGCAGCTCCTGAAAGTGATTAAATAAAGGTGGCGTCTCCACTCAGCATTCTGGGGCGGTTTTGCCAGGTTTTGATGGATTATTTGAGTGTTTTTAGGAGACTTTCCATACTGGGAGCAGCAGGCAGGGCATTGAATCCAGGAATCCCAGGGCTTGCTGAAGGTCAGCATTCCCTGTGTCAGCTGCAGGGCTGTGGATCCAGCACAAATATTGCAATTTTTGAATTCATGGGGTGTTTTTTGTGCTTTTTTCCTCCCGTTTCTTCAGTTTAATTGATGCAGTTTTCTGTAAAATAAATAGGGGGACAAGTTATGGCAGAGAACAAATATTGGGATTTCTCTTCCATCGTGTATTCCCTGTCTCCTGTGAAGCCGTGTGCCTGACAGTTGGATTGCTTCCTTTGACCTTTTGGTGGAGCAGCTTTTCATGGAATCCTGGAATGATTTGGGTTGGAAGGGACCTTAAAACTCATCCCATTCCACCCCTGCCATGGCAGGGACACCTCCCACTGTCCCAGGGTGCTCCAACCTGGCCTGGGACACTTTCCAGGGATCCAGGGGCAGCCACAGCTGCTCTGGGCCCCCTGTGCCAGTGGGAGATTTTAAAATCCAGATTTTAAATTTCCCATCATCAGCAAAGTTCTCCAAAGACTCCTCCGACCCTTTGCCCTCAGTTTGGTGGTTACCGGGAGGACAAAAATTCATCTTTCTTTAGAAACACCGAGCTCTTAAAAATCACATTGCTTTAGACATTGATGGCAATTAGGAGGGTTAATTAATCAGGGTTTCCTGGTGGGTTATGGCAGCATTAAAGCATAGGAAGGTGAATGTCCCAACCCGATTTGAGCTGCATGGAAGGATCCACGAGGATCACGAAGCCCTGCTCCTGAGGGAATGGCCCACGCAGGGATCACAGCCAGGTCTGGTGTCACCAGCACCGCGACCCGTGGGGAACGTGCCGGGATCTGGGATAACCTCTGGGCTGGCATCCCGGCTGGGCAGTGCCTGCCCCTGCTGCTCCTCCGAGCAGCAGCGCTGGGGCAGCGCTGGCGCCGCCGTCACCTGCCGGGGTGGCTGTGGCAGGAGGTGACAGCTGCCACCTTGGCCAGGCTGTGCCCGCTCCTCTCCCTTCCCTGACCTTCTCCTGCAGCGGGAGGAGCCTGGCACTCGTGGGAAGCGCTGGAGGCTTTGCCAGCGACTGTGACTCGCTGGTTCGGGGGTTGAAGGCTGTGTTTGAGCAGCTGCTCAGCCCCGCTCTGCAGCCTGATCCCAGCTCCGTTCCACACCCAGCCCAGGCTGGCGTTCCTGCGGTCCCATCCACTGGCACACCACTCCAAAGCTCGTCTGAAGCCCTCGCGTAAATCAGAGCTTATTTCAAATCTGGGAGTGCGAGCACTGAATATTTTAAATATTTTAGGAATCGGAGCCCGAGTGCTTCGGCAGCTGGGGTTTGGGTTTGGGATTTGGTGGGGATTGGTTTGGGGGGTTTTTTTGAATGTTCTTTGGCATCACCGGGCACTTTCCTTTAAATTTTTTTGGATTTTTCCCTTTCCAGTTCAGTCAGAATGACCTTTGTTTGTTGTGAGCTGAACGTACGTCTGTGCTTGATGGCTGGGTGAGGGTTTTGTTACCCTGTGAAGGGGATGATGCTGCAGGGGGAGGATCAAACCCAAGGCTGGTTATTTTCTATATCCTGAGACTTTTCACCCTAAAATGGAGGTCGTACTTCCCAATTTTAGCCTGGAGAAAATGAGGAATTTCTCCATGGAAAAGGTGCTCAGGCCTTGGAACTGCCTGGGGAAGTTGTGGAGTCCCCATTGCTGGAGGGATTTCACAGCCCTGTAGATGTGGCACCAGTGGAATACCGGTCCCTGTCCATTCTCCACGATGGATTTGGGATGAACTCCAACATTTCGTAATGTAAGAATTCCAACAATTCCAGAAGAAACTCTCAGGCGCTGTGACTGTCCCTGAAAGGCTTTGTTCCTTGTGATGAATTCCAACATTGCTTCCAGCTTCACAGGTTTTAAAAATATCCTTCCCAGTTTTGGTAGGAGGAAGTTTTCCTGTAGGAAAAGCGAAATCACCATAAAAGGCTTGTTATTAAATCTTACGAGCTCAGTGTTTTTAATTTAACTCGTTACATCACAGGAGTGTGAATTCATTAAACTTCCTATTCTTATATGTGGGATCTATTTTAGCTGATGGATCTCTAAGAAAAAGGTTGGAGATGCGTCAGCAGCTCCTGTGGCTCTCTGGGAGGAAAATACATGGAATTAAAAAGGACTGTTTGGAAGGGAAGGCAGCAGTGCCTGTGTCCTTCATCCTGCTGGCCAAAGAGGAGGGGACAGACCCTGATCATAGCCTGGGGGGGACCCTGAACATCTCGGAATATTCTCATTCCCTTTCCAGCTCTCTGGATGTGTCTTATCCTCCGTGTAGTTGGGATTAATGAGGAACCTCCAGCCCAGGTCAGCCCCTCTGAGCTTCTTGCAGTGCTTTTATTTGACATACCCAGCACCTCGCTGGCCCTGGCTGGCTGTCCTCTGCCCTCTGAGCGTGCGTTTTCCTGTCAGCAGCTCCCGTTTGAGGTTCTCTTGCAGCTTTATTGGGAACAAATTCACTTTACAAGGCCTGAGCTGTGCGAAATGGATCTTTCATGGGCTTTATCCCGGCGCAGGAGAACGGTGCCGTGGGGGCTGCTGCTTCCGAGTGAGGGTCTGGGAAATGCCCCTGCCCCTCCCTCAGGGGCTGTGGCACTGCTGGGACAGGGCCAGCTCTGGGTGTGCTCTTTGCTTTTTACTCTGGTTTTATTCCAAGTGTTGTAATACCCCAAGCAAATGCTGCTTCCTGCTATCCCAAATCCCTCTGCAGCACAGCATTCCCGAGGGCAGCTGGGACTCCTCCCTTTGACTTTCTCTGAGGGCTTGAACTTAAACTTTGTTTGGGTCGGGAGGGAGCTGAAATCCCACCCAGTGCCACCCCTGCCATGGCAGGGACACCTCCCACTGTCCCAGGCTGCTCCAAGCCCCGGTGTCCAGCCTGGCCCTGGGCACTGCCAGGGATCCAGGGGGAAATTCCATCCCAGCCCCGCATCGCCCTCCCAGGGAGGAATTCCGTCCCGGCATCCCACGCGTCCCCGCCCTCTGGCAGTGGGATCCATTCCCTGTGCCCTGTCCCTGATTTTCCGCCGCTTGCACGGCGGAGATTCCCTGTCTGAAGGCTTTGGGGAAGAGCTGAGGTGTCCGAAGGCTCAGAGCTGCTCCCTGGCTTAGGCCTGGCTTAGGCCTGGCTTAGGCCCCGCTCCGGCTGTCGAGGTTCCCACCCACAATCCGGCTCCTTTCCCGAACTTTCCCTGCGTGACTCCCAAGCCCTTCAGTGCGGGGCGCTGGCTGCAGCACCCCGAGCTCCCCGTGCCTGTGGAAATGCAGCTCTGGGATCCCTCATCCCGCTGATCCCAGGGCAGGAATGCGCGAGGCCGCTTGGGCGCCGCGGGCTGGGAGGCGCACGTGGACTGGCATTAATTTTATTAAGCTGCTGTAATTCTCCCTAAATAATGTTGTGTGCTGCTGATTCCGTTAGGCTGTGCAGGATCAGTGTCAGGCTGCCAGGCCTGTAACTATTCCCATTATCCCATTTTCTCCAGTAATGTGGTGCAGCAGCTGCCTGCTCCCTTCTAATTCCCTTTGCCAAGGAAGTGCAATTTGTCACAGAAGTGTTATTTTAGTTATAGTTTGGTTCTTGTCCTCGAACACAAAGGCTCCAGAGAGTTACAGACACAGTCCCAAAGATTTTTGGAAAAGAAGGCACCGTAGGAAGCAGGGATCTGCAGGGAACATTGGCCTGGACTGTCCTGGTGGTTCTTGCTGATATAAACCCCCAGAAATTCCTATAAATTCCCATTAATCCAATGTTAGAACCATCTATGGAGGCATCAATATATTCACTGCTCCAGTAAGTGATCCGATAATTTTATTTCTAGATTTCTTCCCAAAATCCTGGCAGTGATCAACAGGGCACCCCTTTGGCCTGAGCTCTTCCAAATCCTGTTTGGGAAGCAGGAAAATTCCTGCAAAATGTGGAAAACTGCCCTTATCTGGTGTGTAATCCCAGCCAGAGTGGCTTTTGTGTGCTGGGAACCACCCCAGGCCACCCCCTGCTTTTCCAGGGATGATTTAACACTCCATAAATCAGGATGCACACCCGAGCAGTAAAAAGGGACAATATCTCATGGTACCAAAGAAAAAAGTAACATCAGTTACAAATTTAGACAGGCAGTGTCACCCTGTTTGCTTATTTACAGGAGAAATAATTCACCCAAACTCAGCAGTGAGGGAAGGGGAGCTGCCATCTGAGGCTGGGAATTTTTGGCGGTTTAGCTGTCAGGAAAATATTGCTGGGAAATATAATTTTTCTGAATTAAACGACTATGGAATAAAGTGGCTTTTGGTGCTGATGGTGCACCTTGCACCGGGGGAAACTCACACTTCAGCTGCTGCTGGCTCTTCCTTATCTCCTGAGCCAGATCTGCAGAATAAGGAAATCTATTTTAAGAAAGGCAGAGAAATCCCCGGCGCTGTTCAGGGACTCTGGAAAAGTCTCCCAGCGATCGTGGACTGTGCTGAGGTGCTCCCGATTCCCCAGGACAGGATTTGCTGCCTTTCCTCAGATGTCTGGGGAAAAGCTGAAGGAAAATGAAGTAAAGCTGCTGCTCTGGGTTAATTTAATTTAATTTCAGGCTCTCCCTTCCACCAGGCAGGAAAACCTTTCAGGCAGTTGGAGGTGCAGGGCAGAAACCCCTCTGAATTCCAAGCTCTCCTGTCCTGACCCTCATGGAAGGTGGCTTTGAAGGAGCAGGGAGTGGAAGTTTGTTAAACTCCGTGTCCAGGGGTTCTTCTCGTGGCGTTTTGGTGCTCTGAGAGCCTCGCGGTGCTGAGGGAAGCAGGACATGGCTTGAACCACAGAACAATTTGCTAATTAAGGGCTGTGCTCAGAATGGAATCTCGGGGAAGCTCCAGGGAAAGGGAAATGTGTTCAGTTCACCTTTGCATTTGTAACTGCACAGCTGAGAACAGGGGGAGGGAGGGAGAGACTCCAGCTCAGGCTGCGCAGGAGAGAAGCGAGTCCTGTCCACTGAAATGAGGCTGAGTGCTGGGGTTTCTTGGGATAAAGGAGAGGAGAGATTCCTCGAGGAAGCAAAGCAAGAGAGAAAAGAAAGGGTTATTTGTTTATTCCTTTGGCCAAAGAGGAGCCAACCCAGGAGTAAGGGCTGGACCCCTTATTTCCAAATCCCCAGTGGAGATAACTGGATAACTAAAGACAAATTTTGTGGTTAAATTCAATGTATAATGCAAATTTGTCTGATTTATTTTAATCTTTTTAGACTTTGGTTCGAGTTTTGCTGTTCAGCTGTGCCTCAATAAACATTATTGCAGCTGAGCGCGTAACCTGAGTTTGGGGTGGAATCCTGAGGGATCAGCTCGGTCTGGGATCCTCAGGTGCCGGATTTGTGCTGGGCACTGAGGTGTGAGGAAGGGCTGAGAACTGGGAAATCCCTCTTGGATGGCCTCTGGCAGCAGGCCCAGCTGGGAAGGGTTGCAAAAGGCAAACCTTTGGACATCTCTGTTTCAAACCATGGAATTCCCAGCTTCCCAGCGCTCCTAAAACTCACCTTTATTTGCTGTCATTTCTGCTGTTGTGTTACTGATTTTGAAATATTCAGGGAGTCCCAATCCTTCGGATTTTCGGAACGAAGTCCTGGGCGTTATTTGTGGGACAGGGATTTGAAAGTGATGGATCTGTGGTAACTGCAGGAGGAAAGGGAATTGCACAGGACTGAGGGGCAGGAGGGGAACAGGAAAGTTAGTTAAGATCAGGAGCTGTGTGTCCATGAGGGAACTCAGGGTGTTCCACACCCTCCTTTTCCTGCTCCCACCTGCTCCTGGCAGGGGGACGGGTGATCCTCACACCTGGAACCCCTGCCTTGGAGTGCTCCCCAAAATCAGAGAATCCCAGAATCAGTGAGCTTGGAAAAGCTTTCTGAGCCCATCAAGTCCCCCAGCACAGCCAAGGCCACCCCTGCCCCGTGTCCCCAAGTGCCACATCCACAGGGCTTTGCATCCCTGCAGGGATGGGGACTCCACCCCTGCCCTGGGCAGCTGTGCCAGGGCTGGGCAGCCTTTCCATGAGGAAATTCCTCCTGCTGTCCCACCTGAGCCTCCCCTGGCACAGCCTGAGGCCTTTCCCTCTTGTCCCATCCCTTTTTCCTTGGGAAGGGACCAGCAGGATCTCCACAGGTGAACTCAGAGTGGGCAAATCTGTGTTGAAGGATGTGGTGTGGGAATGAATCCTCACTCTGGAGATCCCAGAAAGCAGCAGCAGGAAGGGGTGATGGAGCTGCCTGAGGCTGCTGCAGGATGGCTCCCAGCCGCTGGCATTCCCAAAATCCACAGTGGGAGCTGTGCCGGGCGGGATGCGGGCAGCGCTCTCCCCCTGGCTCCAGTGGGACGCTGGGATGAGCTCTTTCCATGACATCCAGGTTTTAGAGTGACTGAGGCCAGCCAGCCCCAGGCTGCTCACCATCCCTTCCTCCACCTCCATTTCCTTCCCTGCTCTCCCCTTCCCGACTGGAAACATCCCTCAGAGACCCCCTGAGAGTTCCGTGTGGCTGTGGAGGTGAAGGACACTCCAAGGTTTCCTGGGAGAGCAAAGCAATTCCCTCTTGGATCTGACCCAAAAATCCCGGTCGGTGCCTCGTGCCATACCTAAGGACAATGTTGGGGAGTTGGAGTGGAATCCCTTGTGACACATCCCAGCCTTGGAATGTTTCCAGTTCCAGAGGGCTCTGAACCAGTCCTGTAATGGAAACAAACCAGGATTTTAATATTTAACCAGGAGCTCCATCTTTTCTTTCCTGGCTGTTAGACTGGAAAGGGAAAGTTGGGTTGGGCTCTTTTTGTTGGAGGAAATTGGTCAGTGACAAAGAAATAAGGATTTGCCGTGTCTCGGTTTTGTCTGGGATGGAGGGAGAAGGGAGAAGGCGAGGCAGGAATTCCATTATTCCGTGTCGGAGGAGCTGAATGGAGCTTTTGGAGCAGCTGGGAGTAGCAGGCAGGAGTAGCCCTGGGCACTGAGCGATGTTCTGCATCACTGGGTGAAAATGGGCTCGGCAGGGTTGATACAATTCCAGCCATTCCCTCAGAAATCTGGAGTCCCCACTGGAATTCTCTGCTGGAAGTGCTGGGGATGGACAAGGCCCTCAGGGACAGGGTGGGATCGCTGGGGTCTGGGCAGGGCAGGAGTTGGGTTCCCTGATCCCTGTGGGTCCCTTCCCACTGTGCTGTGCTTCTCTCACTTGTTCCCGAGTGGCGCTGACCCCGCTGGAATCCCACTCCTGGAAAAGCTCCCTGGGAGGATCCAGCCTGGATGAGAGGCAGCCAGGCCTGACAGGGAGCTGGGGCTGCCACATCCTGACAATCAAATCCCTCCTGGTATCCCTGAGATCCAGCCTCCCCTGGTATCCCTCAGATCCAGCCTCCCCTGGTATCCCTAAAATCAAATCTCTCCTGGTATCCCTCAGATCCAGCCTCCCCTGGTATCCCTCAGATCCAATCTCCCCTGGTAACCCTCAGATCCAGCCTCCCCTGGTATCCCTGAGATCCAGCCTCCCCTGGTATCCCTCGGATCCAGCCTCTCCCGGTGCCTGCTGGCCCTCACATCCATTTTTAATGGAATTTAAACGTTTGACAGGGAAAGTGCAGCTGGGATTGGCCTCATGCTTCTCACATGAAAATATCCCTGAGTGCTGGAACAACCAGAGGGTGGTGAATTTATATTCCAGAAAATTCCCAACATTTCTGTCGGTGCAAATCAGTAACAGGGAAGGAGATGGGAAAAAAAATCCTGTAGTTTTTGGGACCAATTTGTTTCCCTGCATTTTGGAGGATATAAATCTCCTTTGTGACATAAGAGCTGTTATCACCAGGGGCTAAAACCCACCCAATAAAGCAGTTAAAAGGTTCATTCTGCTCCTAAAAAAGGACTCCTGTAATTCCCATTACTGTCATTCCGAGTTAGGTACGGAGGCTGCACAGGAAGGGAATTCTAGCACTTAAAAATAACGTTTTTACTATGAAAATGAATATAAAACTATCAATTTTATATTTTAAAATATACTTATTTTAAAATATATTTATTTAAAAATATATCCCCCTTTTAATTCTGAAGGAACTCAGTTACATAAAATATTTTCCCAATGTTTCTTTAGTTAAAAGGTGAATTAAAAAATATATTTATATCTAAATAAATAACTATAATTATGTAATGTGCATTTATATAAATATAAACAGACATTTATAAATACCTCATGTACAAGTAGATAAATTCATACATTTATAAATACAAATATGGACATAAAAATACATAAACACCCAAACCACACAGAAATTTAAATACGTAAACAAGCAAATGTAGCTTAATATGTCAAATACAGGAATATTTACATATGCAAACACGCAAGCGTAAATAAATATAGAGAATATAAATAGAGATATTTAAATGTGGAAACGAGCCACTCTAAATGCAGGTATTTGGCTTCGATTTTGAAGTCTGCTTGCTTTTTAAGCACTTCCCCAGTTTCTGGGCAGGAGCAGCCCAGTGCCAGCCCTGGCTGGCTCGTGGGGCATCCGAGCCATTCCAGGAGGGATTTGTTCTGCGGGGCAGGAATTGCCTCTGGGGGGAACTCGGCGTGAGGAAGGGGAGAAGTGCTTCAGCTCCCAGGGGGAGCGTGGGAAGGGCTGGAACTGGGGGATATTTAAGGTCCTTCCCAACCCAAACCAGTCTGGGATCCCGGGATCCCTTTTTCTATAGTGGAATTCGGAGTGGGAGGAGTGGGGGGGGAGAAGGGAGTGAGGAGTGCCGGAGGTGTCAGACTCTGCAGCCCCTGCTGGGGGGAATGAGGATCCACAAGGAAAATGTTCAACCTGAACAGAAAGAATCCGGAATCATCACAGAACCAGGGAATGGGTGGGGTTGGGAGGGACCTTAAATATCCCCCAGTGCCACCCCTGCCATGGCAGGGACACCTTCCACTGTCCCAGGTTCCTCCAAGCCCCATCCAGCCTGGCCTTGGGCACTGCCAGGGATCCAGGGGCAGCCACAGCTGCTCTGGGAAATCCATCCCAGCCCCGCCCCACCCTCCCAGGGAAGGATTCCTTCCCAAAATCCCGTCTCTCCCTGCGCTCTGGCAGTGGGAAGCCATTCCCTGTGTCCTGGCACTGGGGCAAATTAAAATCCCTGTTCTCTGGCATTTTCTTGGAATCCAGGTCAGTGTGAGGGTGAATCCATTCACTCCATGGGAGGGGAGTGTGTAATTCCCAGAGAGTCCCTGAGGAGCTGTCCCTGAGGGTCCCCACGTCCCACATCCCCAGATCCCTGTGTCCTGCTCCTTGTCCCGGGTGGGTGTGGGTGCTGGGAGTGGCTCCAGCCCTCTGTGGGCAATGCACGAGTCCTCTGCCATGGAAATCATGGAAATCATGGAAATCATGGAAATCAGGGACGGAGGCAGCCTGCTTCCAAATGCCACATACATACACAGCACAGGGAATGAATATGCATGGGCTCAATTTGGGCTCCCATTCCAGCAGCAGGAGTGGAGCTGTGGATATCCTGGGTGTGGGATAAAGGGCTTCCTTTGGAGCTGGGCCAGGGAGCCTCAGGCTGGATTTTGGGAAAGGCTCTTCCTCAGAGGGTGCTGGACACTGCCCAAGCTCCCCAGGGAATGGGCACGGCCCTGAGGCTGCCAGAGCTCCAGGAGCTCTCAGGGATACCCAGGGTGGGATTTTGGGATTGTCCTGTGCAGGAGTCCNGATGGGATGGGATGGGATGGGATGGGATGGGATGGGATGGGATGGGATGGGATGGGATGGGATGGGATGGGATGAGCAGGGTGGAGCAGGAGCGATTCCAGGGCGAGCCACATCCATGTCTGCAGGGAGAAATGCCCAGGAAGGAGGTGGGGGAGCAGGGATTCCTCATTCCTGCTGGACTACAGGATGGGAGCAGCACTGGGATAGTGAATGGAGCTGGAGCAGGGGGGCTCTTTCTTGCTTTCTAGGAAGAAATTTTTAAAAAATTTAAAAAGAGAGGAGAAAAAAGACCAAAGGAATTTCCAGGAATGGCTCCAGGTCTGTGTTCCCCTCTCCTTCAGGGAGATGGGGTTTCCTACAGACAGCTGAACTTCCAGGTTTTTAATGAGGTCACTGAACACAGAATAACCCCTGAGAGGATCTGGGGGTGAAGACAGAGAGAGAAACCTCGTGTGCTGATCCACCGGTGTGAAGTATCCTGTGAAACAGCTGGAATGTGGATTTGGGATTCCTTCCCAAAGCAGTGAGCACAGCTGGGTTCATTCTTGGGTTTCTAAGCTGAGCACAAAAGGTAAAATCATGGTTTAAGTCTTCTCACTGCTGCAGAATTCGCTGAGAATTCCTTTGTGCCTCTTTCCTGCAGTCCATCCAGCAGCAGGCAGAATTCCTGCCCCATCCCTGGCAGTGCCCAGGGCCAGGCTGGACAGGGCTTGGAGCAGCCTGGGACAGTGGAAGTGTCCCTGCCATGGCAGGGGTGGCACTGGATGGGCTTTGAGGTCCCTC
>VZTF01008557.1:101603-138075 GCA_013397755.1 Cnemophilus loriae | reverse complement strand
GAGGCTGCCAGAGCTCCAGGAGCTCTCAGGGATACCCAGGGTGGGATTTTGGGATTGTCCTGTGCAGGAGTCCCTGATCCCTGTGGGTCCCTTCCAACCCAGGATATCCCAGGATTCTGTGATCTGTGCATGCCAGGAATGGGGCTCAGCATCCCGGGAGCCCCAGCTGCAGATCCAAAGCCTGATTCCCATCTCCAGGCGCTCTCCTGGATGGCTTCATTAGCCCCGGGAAGGGTTTGGTGGCAGGAACTGTTGGACTTTGAGAGGTGATTCCATGATGGATCACCTGCGTCAGTGGGAACGTCTGCGCCCTGGAAAGGGGAGCGGATGGGATGGGATGGGATGGGATGGGATGGGATGGGATGGGATGGGATGGGATGGGATGGGATGGGATGGGATGGGATGGGATGGGATGAGCAGGGTGGAGCAGGAGCGATTCCAGGGCGAGCCACATCAATGTCTGCAGGGAGAAATGCCCAGGAAGGAGGTGGGGGAGCAGGGATTCCTCATTCCTGCTGGACTACAGGATGGGAGCAGCACTGGGATAGTGAATGGAGCTGGAGCAGGGGGGCTCTTTCTTGCTTTCTAGGAAGAAATTTTTAAAAAATTTAAAAAGAGAGGAGAAAAAAGACCAAAGGAATTTCCAGGAATGGCTCCAGGTCTGTGTTCCCCTCTCCTTCAGGGAGATGGGGTTTCCTACAGACAGCTGAACTTCCAGGTTTTTAATGAGGTCACTGAACACAGAATAACCCCTGAGAGGATCTGGGGGTGAAGACAGAGAGAGAAACCTCGTGTGCTGATCCACCGGTGTGAAGTATCCTGTGAAACAGCTGGAATGTGGATTTGGGATTCCTTCCCAAAGCAGTGAGCACAGCTGGGTTCATTCTTGGGTTTCTAAGCTGAGCACAAAAGGTAAAATCATGGTTTAAGTCTTCTCACTGCTGCAGAATTCGCTGAGAATTCCTTTGTGCCTCTTTCCTGCAGTCCATCCAGCAGCAGGCAGAATTCCTGCCCCATCCCTGGCAGTGCCCAGGGCCAGGCTGGACAGGGCTTGGAGCAGCCTGGGACAGTGGAAGTGTCCCTGCCATGGCAGGGGTGGCACTGGATGGGCTTTGAGGTCCCTCCCAACCCAACCATTCCATAATTCCAGCATTCTCTGACAGCAAACTCCGAACTAACACGAAAATCCTTTCTTAAAATTCCTTTTAGGAGAGACACCACGATGTAATTAAAACACTCAGAGTGTAATTGCATTTACACATTTAAAACGTGGCATTAAAGGGACTTTAATTGGGATCTAGCCAGTGCCTGTCCCAGGAGCAGAGATCCTGCTTTTCCCTGGCTGCAGGCGGTGGAATTCTGCCTTCCTCTCTGCAAGCAGAGGCCTGATGCACCTCGGTGAGGATCCAGAGGGAGGCCCTGGTGTTACTGAAGGGTGTCTGTGCACTTTTCCCAGTTTTTGGCAGCTTGGTAGCTCCTGAATGGACACCCAGGGACTGATTTCCAATCTGGGCTTTAACCTCCCCCCATAAAAGCCACGTTTCGTTCTCCTGAAAGACATTTTTACGTGCAAGTTGGGTAATTAGGAATTTAATCACCCTGCCTCCAGTGAGGGGAATGGTTTCAGCAGAAAAAAGCAAAGTTTAAAGTTTTTATCCTGGAGAGCAATTTGCAAGATTGATAGCCTGAAATGACTTGTTTGCCTTAAAAATAATTGGATGGGAAATGCATTGGAAGTCATTTAGGTATCCAGGAGGGAAGGCAGGAAATGCAGGAATGACCTTGTTTCACCCCAAAACACAAACAGCTGGCTGACATTTCATAGGCCCAGCTCACCCAGGGCTGGTTTTAAAACTTCAGGATCAGAATTATTTCTGTTGTTGGAACTGGCACTGAGATTCCGGTGCCTTGCTGGGGTTAAAACCATGGGATTGTTTAGGCTGGAAAAGCCCTCTAAGATCATCAAATTCACCATTCCTCCAGCACTGCCCATGTCCCCAGGTACCCTAAATTCTGCACATTGCCCCCAAATTTTGGATGTTCCTGTTGGAAATGAAGTGGGATTTTGCTTTTCCAGTAGTTTGTGTTTGATTTAGCAGGAAATCCACGATATTATAGAGAGTTCAGTGCCCTTTATTCCAGAGGGCAGCTGTCCCAAAGTTGCTTTTCCAGAACAGGAGGCAGGATGGGGAAAAGGACAAGGACGCTGCTGAGAGCAAAACTGTGCAGGAAAAAAGAATGGGAATATTCCAAATGGGATGTGTGGCAGTCAGATCCTCACCTGGGACTGGGGAGCTGCAGCTCCTGGGGCATAAATGCAAACCCGGGCTCTTCTCCAGGAATGTTTGGGCAGGTTCATGGATAATTAGGATAATGTGGAGTGGCCATTCCCCATGGAGGTGTGAGCTCCTGGCAGATCCTTAGGGTTCAGGATGGAAATTTAGTCAGGAATATCCCTTTCCTTGATGCTATTTGTTCCCAAAAGGCGATTTTGTCCCGAGGTTTTTGGTCGGGCTGTTCCGTGCTGGATCCATCCACGGGCACCAGGCGTTCCTTGGATTTCTCCCTGCACTACAGCTCTGGGGGAGAAAGGATTTGCAAAGTGTGAGTAAGACATCCAAAAAGTGGGGGAAAAAAAGAGATTCCCTATTATTAGTAATGAGTTATGTAAGGAATCCTTGGTTACGAAAGAACGGGACCCTGCCACGTTTAGAGATCTGCTGCAATTCCTGGGGCTCTCCAGCGAATCCCATCTGTGCTGCTCGCTCCATCCGTGCTTCTGCAGCAGAAAACATTCCCCGAGTGCTTTGGGAATCACCAGGAATGTGCAACCTGCAAGTGATCCCTGCCCTGCTCACAGCCTGCCCTGTGCTTATCCCAGAAAGCTGCCAGGCAAGGTTAGGAATTCAAAAGTTCCTTCTGGAAAGGAAATGTTTTGCCTTCGGCCCTTTGGAATATCTTTTCCACCAAAATCCGTGTTCCGTGTGAGGAGTGGAGGGTGACGTTCCATGTTTGCAGGCTGGAGCTGCCTGCAGGTGTTGGGTGCTCTGAGGAGGAGAAAAGCTTTCCTTAGGATGCCCTTGGAATTCTGCTCTCCAAACAGGCATTTGGGATATCCAGAGGATGGATTTCACCTCGGCAATTGTGGCCTTAGGAAGTTTTTAAGTGGAAATCAGTAAAGTCCTCATGGTTAACGAGGTGCTGACTGAAGGTGCTGGGTAAGAGGGATTTTAAAAAAGGGAATAAATATTCCTTCGACCACATTCAGGGATATTTATAGCCAAGGAAAGCCAGAACTCAGGATTTTATGTTTGAATACAGCTGCTACCTGCAGCAAGAGCTCCTCAATCATTTATCCCACCTTTAGTGGACAAATTGATTGTGCCGTTTGCTCGTTTTTATCGCTTTCCTCGTAAAAACTTCAGGAAAAGCTGAAAGTGCTCTGCTGTTCCCCCGGAACTGGGGGTTACTCGTGTGAGGCTGAGTTCCTGCTGCTGCATCTGTTCCTCTGCTTTACAGGCACAACAGCAGCAATATCCGTAATTAAGCAGGCTCAGTAATTTCCAGGATATCCATACACTTTTAATTGTTTATAAATTGGCTGGATGAAGCATTTGATTGATTTTTTTTTATCCCCCCAGGCTTGGTTCTGGATAATTTGTTTTGTTGTTGATTTGTGTTGGGTTTTTTTGAAGTTTGGAGTTTTTACAGCTGAGGACCAAGGAAAAATCACTTCTTGTTTTCAGGTGTTGTTAGAGGAGTTTTGAACATTCTGGGATTTGGTGCAGAACAGGGAGATGTGGCAGCGAATAACTGTGAAGTTAAATTGTTCCCCTTTCCACATTTATGAGGGAGAATTCTGGATTGTGTCGTGCACGGATCTTTTGTGTCCTTGGTGGACTTTATTTCTCGCTCACCTCAATTTTCAGAGCGCTCTTGCCTCACGTCAAACAGATCATTGAAGCCTGGGTCACACTGTGCCCATAAAAATGGGTAAAATCGGGGTTGGGAGGGCAGCTTATTTCGGGCATTTCTTAGCTCTGAAGTGCTGATTTCCCAGCGATTCCCAGCTCCCCTGGAAGCCGTTCCATGAGACACTGAGGAGCACAATGTGTGCGCTCACCACTCACAATGCGAGCGGGGCCGAGCAGCCCAGCCCTGAGCTCCCGGGCTGATTTTCAAATGCTTTCAAATATTCTTGTCCCCGGCCCTATAAATATTATTTAAAAGCCTTTCTGAGAGCGCTTTTGCCCCGGGGGTGCTGCACAAAGCTGCAGTGTTCTGGGGGATAATGCAGGCAGGGCTTTTAGATAGCGCTGCTTTCCTCGCTGCCTTTCTTCTCCAGCTCTGAATAAAACCATTGCTGCCATGTGCTTCTTGTGTGCCTCCTCTGAGACACTGCCTTGTCCTGGGTCGTGTCTGACTGGGGCTCTGGGTGACTGGTGCTGCCTGGCTCGGGCAGCTGCCAAGAGCTGAGGTTCAATCGTGCAAGACAACAGATGAACAGGAGCCGTTGTTGGGTGAGCTCAGTTCGGGGAGATTTCTCCCTTTTTCTCGCAGCTCCATCTGCATTTGCAGGGTCACAGTTGGCCACGCTGTTTGTGGCACTGCCTCATTCCCACATCCCTGTTTTTGCTGTAGCTATCCCTCACAGAATCCTCTGCCTTTCTCTGGGGAAGGTGCCGAAGCCACAGCCTGAACATCCTCCTCGGAGGAGAGATTTGGTTGCCTGGAAACTACAGCTGAGCCAACTGGAATTTCAGTTCCAAAGGAAATTCTGGGGGTTCTTTCTTTTTTTTCCTTTCTTTTGGGTTGGAGCAAAGGCTGCAGAATCCCTTCCCAACTGCCCCAGAAGTGCTCAGTGGAGACATTTCAGTGCAGATGCTGAATGTAGAGGCTGGTGGAGGGCACAGAACATTTGCATGAGGAGTTTTTGTTGTTCTGTCCTAGAAAGGTTAAAATGGATTTTCTGGAGCTGATTGGAAACTTTGACACCTCCCACTTGGGAACCAAAGCTCTTGCAGGAAAATGTTTGTATTGCAACTTGTGTTTTTGGCGAAACGTTGTCCTCACTTAACAGCTCCATGGCTGGGAAATTTTAGGGGCTTCCAGTTGTTTCTCCAAGCCCAGCTTTGGGCTTTCTGTTCATCTGAAGCCAGTCCAGTGATTTTTTTTTAATCCTGGCCTGTTTTATTTCCAGCTGAGGGGCACTGCCAGTTTCTTCCCTTGGTTTTAATGTGTAAAACTTGGGACATTCCCTGCCAGCTGCTGGAGAGAACAGCGGGGAAAGCGCTGGAGCTGCAGTGGCCGGGAGGGCTCCTCCTCTCCCCTCCCTTCCTGTGGGTGCTCCGGGGGATCTCAGAGGGGATCGGGGGCACTCGGAGGTGCTGGGCTGTGGCAGGAGCTGCCAGGGCTGCCACCCTCACAGGGACACTGTGATGTGCTGTGGCAGGCACCAGACTGGCCGGCTGGCTCCGGGAGCAGGGCAGGGATGGGCACGTTGGACAGGAACTGGGTCAGAGCTCCAGGAATCAGCTCTGTTCCCAGCAGGATGGACCCGAGGCAAAGGAAATCTGCTTTTCTGTCCTGAGCTCCCTGATGTGCTGTTCCTACCTGCTCCTGGTCGGAGGGAAGGGATGGAGGCTGGGGCTTGGCATTTCTTTGACATTGTGCTGGCGCTAATATTAATTTGTGATGAAGAGTAGACAGAGAGTTCCTAAAAATAAATTACTGGAGAACTTCTCCTAAGATGCACACTGACTCCTTCCCCCTCTCCCTCTTGCATTTTGTTCCACCCTAAATTGTGGCACTGACAAATTTAGGGGTGGCAGGGTTTTTATTGGTGTATTTCTAGATCAACACTAAAAGGAAATCAATGAAATTTATCTTTGGTCTCAGATGGACAAGGGGGAATGGCTTCCCAGGGATAGATGGGATATTGGGAAGGAATTCCTGGCTGGGAGGGTGGGGAGGGGCTGGGATGGAATTCCCAGAGCAGCTGTGGCTGCCCCTGGATCCCCGGCAGTGCCCAAGGCCAGGCTGGACACTGGGGCTGGGAGCAGCCTGGGACAGTGGGAGGTGTCCCTGCCCTGGCAGGGGAGGCACTGGGGGGGATTTAAGCTCCCTCCCATCCCAGACCAGTCTGGGATTCTGGGATGTGATTCTATGAAATATCTGCTGTAAGAACTTCTCCCCACTGTGTTCGTGGTGTTGAGACAGCAGAACTCACCTGCTGTCAAATAAATTTTTATTTATTATTATCAACCTTTCCTAAAGGGCACGACTGGGCCGGCTCAGGGACAGCACAAAGCTCCCATTTTTGAAGACAGAGTGTAGCCCTTTTTTTTTTGTCAATTTTAGGTTCTTTTCCTTTGCTTCCTGCATTTTCAAGGGAGCTGCTCAGGCTGGGCCTGTGCTCAGGGTAGAAAGTGCAAATGAGAAGCTCCCAGCTCCAGCACTGCTGCAGTGACTTCATTCAGAGCAGCCTTTTCAAAGCAGGTGCTGACCTACTTGCTTTAAACTGGGCCCTTTTAAACTGTACTTAATTCAAATTGATTCCCTTTTTAACGCACTCCATGAGAGCCCCTTGTGCATCCCAATGGTCACTACCTAGAAATGGGAGCTGTGGGAACGGCGTCCCGGCAGATTTCCACTTTTCCCCTGGTGAATTGTCCTGTCGTGGCGTTCAGAGCTGTTCAGTCGCTGCGCGTGGGTGCCTCTGCGATCCTGGAGGGTGCTCGGCAGCGCTCGCTGGGTTTTCATGCCCAACAAAAAGCAGGAAACCGTCGGGAATGGTCGGAATGAATTCCCGGAGAGTGCAGGCCTCGGCGTTGAAAGGAGAGCGCTGAATTCCGAGCGCTTTTAAGGCTTCCCCGTTCACTTGGAAACAAATGTCACTCTGGGTTATGTCAGAGCAGATCTGCCGCAGTAAATTATTGCGGATTTGCACTTGACAGCAGGGTCTGACCACCCAACAATTATCATTTAATAGCTCACTTATCCCGAGGCAGCGCTGGCGATGAGAGGGAAATCCCAGGGTCTCCAAGGTCGCACGTGGCCTGGATCGGCTTGGAATTGTTCACCAAACCTTGCCACTCATTGAAGAGTTCCCGTCTCCAGAAGGAAGCTTTTGTCGTGTTTATTGGGCTGTAAATCTGCTGGAAGAGGTTGGGTTGCAGTTAATTAAAATGCAAGCAAACAATGAGCAGGATCTGCATCTGTCACGGGTTTGTTTTGGGGCTGTTATTGTGGCATTTGGGAAGGGAGCAGATGAGTTTGTTTGTTCCAAAGCCAATTAGGAAGGGACAAAATGATCAGCCAGCAGCAGGTACCAGTGTGGGAACAACCTTTCCAGAGCCTTGTGTGCTGGGAGGAAGCTTTTTTCCTTGGAAATAAGATCAGTGTGCTGGAGGTGGTGTATCAGTCAGAACCCGAGGGGGTTTTTTGAGCTTTTTTGAACTTTGTTTTGCAAGGTTTCCTGTTCTCCTGCTCCTGAATGGTTTGGGTTGGGAGGGACCTCAAAGCTCAACCAGTTCCTCTCCCCTACACCTTCCACCATCCCAGGCTGCTCCAAGCCCCATCCAACCTGGCCTTGGACTCTGGGAATTCCATCCCAGGGCCCCAGACCCTCACAGGGAGGAATTCCTTCCCAATATCCCAATATCCAATATCTCAATATCCAATATCCCAATATCCCAATATCCCAATATCCCAATATCCCAATATCCCAATATCCAATATCCCAATATCCCAATATCCAATATCCCAATATCCCATATCTGTCCCTGCCCTCTGGCAGTGGGAAAAGCAGAGGACCTCACCTCCTGCGCTGCTGGGCTCCGTTCCACGGCTCCACCTCTCACGGGGGATCCTGCTTTGGCTTCCAGCTCCTTCATTCTTGATCTCGTGGGGACACAAAAGAAAATCCTCCTGGGACAAGGAGGATTTGTCATCCCAGGAATTCACGTGCAGGTGTCAGAGGTTACCAAAGCAGCCAGGGCTGCTTAGAAAGGCTCATCCCTGTTTCTGGACAGTGTCCCGTGATTTCAGCTCTTTGCCTTTGGATCAACAGGCACGAAACCCAGGAGTAAAAGCATTTCCAGCACAGGGAAGTGACCCAGTGAACCCCACCTTTACTGCCTCAGAATCTGCAGGACTTGGGACTTCCTGAGCAGCATCTCCCAGTCTGTTTTAAAGGGAGAAGAATTACATACACAAAAAATTCCTGAATTTGTCAGTTTTTGAGGTTGGACTGCAAATTTTGCAATGGAGCTCATTGGGAAATGTCAGAATTGAGTTTAATTTCTTTTTCTGTGAAATAGATTGATTTGTGCTCTAATTAGCCCATTACTTGTCACTAGAATGTCCCAATAACATCTGAGATTATTTGACATGACATATGGATGGCATTGATCTCAAAATCAAAATATTATCTTTATTTCATCTCCTTTCTAAAACAGCACAAATTGCTACATCTTTTTCTGGTCTGAATCCCTCCTGTTTTGTTCTAATAAAGCATCTTGACGGTTTGAATCAGAAAAGATGGGATACCTTGGGAGTAAAAGGGAGGAAGAGCTGCTTTCATTAGTGTGGAAATGTTATCGCGGTCTCACACATGGGTGTTAAAAACATCTGCTCCTCTAATTAGATCACTGAGTATTTCATTTTTCTACATGGCTTGGAAGGCTCAGACACGTCGTGCTGGCCTCCCTTACAACTGAAACAACAGAAAATCAACTAAAGCCAGGCCTAGACAAAGGCTCTGTTCTGGTACCGCTCTCAAAACGCTGAAATTCTGGTTTGAAACGGCAGATCTGGGGTTCGTGGCCTCAGACAAAGCCCTGAAAGCGTTAAAGCAAAAAGGTTTTGAGCAGGGATGGCTCGAATGTTCTGGGTGGGGACTTTCACAACGCTTAATGGCATCGGAGGGACTAATTAGTGCTTAATTGGGGCTTGTTTCTGTGTGCTGTATTTGGGAACACAGATACATCCACATCACTGTTTCGTGTAAAGCACAGCAGGTTTCCTTGCTGGGATATTCCTTCAGAGCAGATTATGGGAAGTTTTACTTCCCTTTTTCCCTTCCTAGGGAATGACCCGAACCGGGGCCTGCTGGGACGGGGGGCTTTGGATTGATCCTTCTTTTCTTTCACTTGGGAGAGACTCTGGGTTTGTGAGATTTCTCATTTCAGTGCCGTTAAGGATGACAGGGATCCCCTGAGGTTGGAAATTCACGTGGAACGTGTGGGAAATTCACCTAAAACATTGGAATTTCACACGGAACGTGTGGGAATTTCACATGGAACGTGTGGGAATTTCACATGTAACATGTGGGAAATTCACCTAAAACATTGGAATTTCACACGGAACGTGTGGGAATTTCACATGGAACATGTGGGAAATTCACCTAAAACACTGGAAATTCACACGGAACGTGTGGGAATTTCACATGGAACATGTGGGAAATTCACCTAAAACATTGGAAATCCGCATGGAATATGCAGGAAATTCACATGGAACGTGTTTTAAAGACAACAAACACCACGGAGTTGTAGAATTCCAGAGCAGCTGGGGCTGGCCGGACCTCCTGCGATCGCCGGGAGTCACCTGGAGCAGGTTGGCCAGGCCCGTGTCCAGCTGGGCGTGGGTTTCTCCATGGATGGAGCCTCCACAGTCCCCTGGGACAACCTGTGCTCCGCTGGAGCCCATTTTCCTGGGTTCATGTGGAATTCCATCCGTGCTGTGTCCGTGCTGGCCCCGCCTGGGCTCGTTCCGGTCCGTGTTGTACTGGGAGCCCGGAACTGGGCGCAGCTCTCCCGAGGCTTCGCCTCCCGCGGCAGGTGGAAAAGCTGGCAGCTACCAATCATACAGACAAGGAGAGCAAGGCAATTAAACCTGGCTGGATACGAGGGGAGGTGGTTTGCAATGCTGGTGCTCAGCTGCTCCACGTTCCCAGGGAGGTGGACCTTTAGGAGGATAGGTTTGTGTACTCCTGCAAGGAAACGTTTCCGTGCCGAACTCCAGCCCTGACTCCTTTGGAGTGCTCGGAGCTGGGGTTTGGGGTGTGACTCATCTTTAGTCACAGCAGAGCCTGACAGTCCCGTTCGGAAAGGGCAAAATCTGCACTCCGAGGGGGAGTTGGACCAGTTGGGATTTTGCATTGGAATGCTTCAGAACTGGAGCTGAGGAAGGAGGGAATATTCAGTTTGCCTCCCCCCCGATCTCTGATAAAATCCCAGTCTCATGAAGTCATGGATTGTGCCAGGCTGCCGTGGTTTTTCTAGGATCAAAAGCCAGGCCAGATTATTTTATAGGTGCATCAACATCCTTTGAAAAGCATTGGAGCAACTCCTCGTGTGCCAAGGCAAGAAATCTGTGGGGCACAGTTGGGCTGCTGCCCATGGGCATAAACCAGGGAAAGCATTTGGTGCCTTTTGTGAAAACACGAGGGAACCACAGGAGAATCGTGGAAATTTGGAATGGCTTGGGATGGAAGGGACCTTAGAGCTCCACCCCTGCCATGGGCAGGGACACCTCCCACTCCAAACCCTGCCCAAGCTGGCCTTCAGAACATTTTTGTGCCTCACTGCAGCCCTTGCAGAGCTCCCAGGTTTTGGATTTGTGTCTGTAATCTGATGGCTCCTCTTAAGAAAAATTCCCTAAAAGCAAAAAATTAACTCAGGAAAATGTCAAGAAAAAAACTTGTTCTAAACCAGGAGGAACTTCTTTCTCTGGCAGACTGACACCTCCTGTAATCATCTTCTAAATGCAGAAGACAGGTTCTTTGTCATCTAAATAATGGCTTTTTTGCTCTCATGGGAAGTGACAAAGTGAAATCCTTCCCTCAGAATTCCGTCTGTTCCCAGTGGATGCTCACACACCTCGCAGCCCTGGTTCAGCAGCTCCCATCTCATCCCAGGCACTGCCAGGCTTCAGCTCCTCTCTCTTGCAGTGAGTGTTTATTTGTGGTTTTGACTCTGTGCAACTCATCAGAAATTAAAATTTCCTAGTCCTGGGTCGGCACTAGCAGCTCTAATTCCAACACCGAGAGCTTCCGTGGATAAAACTCCATCCCAGCTCTGCTCTGTGGAGAAGGCCAGGCTGGATGGAGCTTGGAGCACCCTGGGGCAGTGCAAGGTGTCCCTGCCATGGCAGGGGTGGCGCTGGATGAGTTTCGGATCCCTTCCATCCCAAACCATTCCATGATTCCAGGAGAGCTCTCAGGTTCCTGTGACTCCCAGGCACGAGGTTTCCTTCCGTGGGGATAAACACGGCTGGAAACGCTGTGGGCGAGGAGCTCAGGTGGGATTCCATTTCCCAGGGCCTGTTCCCCACTTCCCACTGGAACATTTCCCTCCGTCCTCGCAGGCACAGAACTGACACAGAGTAATTCCTGCACGTGGCTGTGAAATTCTTTTCCTGTTGTCTCTTCCCAAATCCTTTCCCCTCCGCTATTCCCAGTAAATTGCCGGCTTGTCCGGTTTGAATAATTCAGGAAGTTCTGCTCACACCTTCCAAAGAGCTGAGGGGTCAGAGAGGGAGCTGCTGAACTGGGAATAACCCCAGCAGGGCGTTCCTGGGGTGTCTCGTCCCTCCCAGCCCCTCGGGCTGTGCTGTGCCTGGGCTGTGGAGCGGGGTCTCTTTGGAATGGGAACCCTTTGGAACGGGGTCCCTTTGGAACGGGATCCCTTTGGAATGGGAACCCTTTGGAACGGGGTCCCTTTGGAGCGGGGTCCCTTTGGAACGGGGTCCCTTTGGAGCGGGGACCCTTTGGAACGGGGTCCCTTTGGAGCGGGGTCCCTTTGGAATGGGAACCCTTTGGAGCGGGGTCCCTTTGGAACGGGGTCAATTGGAACAGGGTCAATTGGAACGGGGTCCCTTTGGAACGGGAACCCTTTGGAATGGGGTCCCTTTGGAACAGGATCCCTTTGGAACAGGATCCCTTTGGAACGGGGTCCCTTTGGAACGGGATCCCTTTGGAATGGGAACCCTTTGGAACGGGGTCCCTTTGGAGCGGGGTCCCTTTGGAACGGGGTCCCTTTGGAGCGGGGACCCTTTGGAACGGGGTCCCTTTGGAGCGGGGTCCCTTTGGAATGGGAACCCTTTGGAGCGGGGTCCCTTTGGAACGGGGTCAATTGGAACAGGGTCAATTGGAACGGGGTCCCTTTGGAACGGGAACCCTTTGGAATGGGGTCCCTTTGGAACAGGATCCCTTTGGAACAGGATCCCTTTGGAACGGGGTCCCTTTGGAACGGGAACCCTTTGGAATGGGGTCCCTTTGGAACAGGATCCCTTTGGAACAGGATCCCTTTGGAACGGGGTCCCTTTGGAACGGGGTCCCTTTGGAACAGGATCCCTTTGGAGCAGGGTCAATTGGAACGGGGTCCCTTTGGAACGGGAACCCTTTGGAACGGGAACTGCGGGGTTCGAGGGAGCCCCCGGAGGGTTACGGGAGCACAGGACAGGCCCAGCAGGGAACGTTTGTCTGAGGTTTTGAGCATCAGGATGGAGTCAGGGAAGCCAGGATCCTCTCTCCAATTTATCTGCTGGCACAACTGAAAACTATCCCGCTGGTTTTTGTGGGAGAAATTAAGGATTAAGGAACGTGCATGAGCAGAAATGTCTGGTTTGTAGAAAAAGGCCAAAAATTCTGGAATATTTGAATTAACATTCTTACACTTCCTCTTAATGCCAGTGCCGGCTCTGAGGAGCTTCCTTGGGGTCATTCCTGGGATACGCAGAACGTTTAGACTTGGATGGGGTCAGTAGAGCCGGGAGATGACCAAGGGAAAGGACCTGTGGGATTTTATTGTTGGTCTCTGCCTGAACATGGGACTAATCCATGACTGGAGAGGACTAAACCAGGAGAAACGTGCTGGAAATGACTTGGATCAGAAATAATTTCAGCGAAACATTCTGTCTCATTTTGAATTTTATTTGAATTTTACTGAATTAATTTTTTTTCTGACTGAGTGAGATCAACGTTCCACCAAACACATTCCCCGTTTTCAGAAGATTTCTCCAGTTTTAAAAGTTTTCAAGCAAAAGCACTTCCAGCCTGGTTTTGGCAGCTCTCAATAACCAACAGCTGGAATCCCAAAGTATTTCCTTAAAATAATTCACCTGCTGGTCGAGCAGGATGAAACCTGTGAGCCTCTGAACCACCAATTTCATGACTAATGGGATTAAATTTCATAACAACAGCACTGAATTTCACAGCCAGGAAGGCAACAAATGTAAAATGTGCACAGAGCTGTAATTTATTTTTTCCTTTCTTTGTTTCAAACTTGAGTTTGGAGAGTGAGGAGAGAACTCCAGAATGTGCTGTAAATAGCCATTAAAAATGGGGTTTAAAGCAAGCAAACATTCAAGGCTGGAAGTTGTCAGGTTTCTGAGCAGGGAACAAGCTGGTTAAAATACAGTTTTTATCTCTTTTTATAGATTCAATATTCTAAAAGACTCTGTAACTATGGTTGCTGCTGTCTTTCTGTTCCATTTGTGCTGAGCAGAAGAATGGGGATATTTTTTGCACCTTCTGGGAGAAGTGGAAGGGTTTAACTCCGAGGAAACTTGCTGCCATGAAAGGATGGAAGGGAGAGCTCAACGTGAGCTCTGCCCTGCCTTAAATCTCTTTCCAGTGGGCTGAACCTGGAGAAGGAAACCCGAGGATAACCCGGAGCCTTGGGGGAGGTGAGGACGAGCAAAGGCTGTGCTCCAGCTCTTTTTAAAGCCAGCCTTTGATGCTCACCCTGCAGAGGGTCTCAGCTTCCTCGGACTCTGCTATCGGCCACTGGAAAATGAGATTTTTTTTCCTGCCGTTTAGTCAGAATTCCCAGTGCTGCTGCTTGTGCCTGTTCCCTCGGCCGCCCTCTGAAATGGGGTGACAACACTTTGCTGACACAGAAACCATTTCCTGCCTCACTTTATTGCTGTTTTCCCCTTTTCCTTAGGGTTAAACCCCTCAAATTATCATTGAAATGACGGGATTTTGGAACACCGGCTTTGCTCGTACCTTGCACAGCCACAGAGGAAAGATCCTACAAGGCTGCCGCTGGTTCTGGTGACTCTGTGACGGTTTTTAGTGTTCCCTCTGAGCTCCCACATTTTGCTGGACTCGTCTCCGTTCCCTGCAGCCCATCCCCATGAATGAGCCCGCTGGCAGAGGAGAAGGAGGAATAAATAAATAGCCTCTGGAGGAATCCGGGCCAGTTATTAATAGCACGGAACTCCAAAAAAGTGGAGGCTTCCAAGAACATTCCGGGAGGAGCAGGAGCCCTGGAGCTGGGGCTGGGAGGGCTCAGGTGAGGGGTGGGCTGGTCGGCAGCCGTGGTGGGGCCTCCGAATTCCCCAGAAAAGTCCCTTCCCTCGCCCCGCTCTGGCGCTCCCGGCCTTCGTTGCCTCGGAGGAGCCGCGCCGAGCGCTGGGATGTTGTTCATCTTCCCGCTGCCATCTGTTTTCCTGGGTGGGAGGGAGGGATGGGATCCACTCCAAGCTGTTCCCAGAGTTGTTCCCTGGTTGAGGCTGAGGTTCAGATGTTGGTGTGCAGCTCCCGACGCCGTTCCGCGGCGCTGGCAGGGCTGGGCTCGGGGCACTCCTGATCCAGGTGGATCCGCCGGAGCTGGGATCGCCCCCGGCTGGGGATGGAAAGCTCTGGGGGTCGCCGCTGCACCCAGGGGCCGTGGAGCCGTCCCTGAGTTCCTGAGCTGCGTTCCCCGTGTGTTCTGTCTGCACTGGCTGAACGCTCCCTCCTCAGCTTTTGTCCAGCTTTTTCTCCAGCCTTATCCCACCTCTCTCTGTTCCCACATCTTCTCTGGGATCATCTTGACTGCTGCTGATTTTTCATTCCTTTTTGGATTCTTTCATGTCCCACCCCAAATTCCCTTTATTTTCCCTCCACTCAGGCAATGGCCAGAGCCCTGATCTTATTCTCCCTCTTTTTCTGATCCCTGTCCTCATTTTCTGATCCCTGTATTTTTTTTTTCCGTGGGCAGCTGACACCGAGCACAGTGAGATTCTTTTTTTATTTTCTTTCCCAGTTTGCAGTTTTCTGCCTTTAAATCAGTGAATCTCACCCCGAAGCTGAGGTTGGGAATCTGAGAGGAGCTTCTGGATAGTTTTTCCTGGTTTTTGCAGTGGCTCCTGCAGAAGAGTTTTCTGCAAGTGCCTCCCTTGAGTGACAACACTGGGAAACTGCCAAAGGATGGGAGGTGGGAATTCTGGGGATTGAAATCCCTGCAGCACTTACGGCTCCATCCCAAAATCCTGGAATGCTTTGGGTTGGAGGGACCTTGAATCCCATTCCCCTGCCATGGGCAGGGGCACCTTCCACCAGCCCAGGCTGCTCCAAGCCCCGGCCAGCCCGGCCTTGGGCACTGCCAGGGGTGGAGCAGCCACGCTCCTCCTGTGGATCCTGGCTTCCCAGCCAGTGGATGACTGTAAAATCATTCTATTTTTAGGAAAATCCTATTCTTTCTTTCAAATTAAGTCCTGATAGGATGAGTTTGTCTGTTTCAGGCCGTGGAAGGATTGGATTTTTATTTTGCCATTCGAGAACTCAGAGAAGGGATGTGTTTAATTAAATATTAACAGAATCATCTCCGAGTTGTAAGAGCTCACTGCGTGTAGTAAATCAGTAAATTCAGGGTTGTTGTGGAGTCACCCAGCTCTGAGGAGTTTAATGGACATAATTCAGTGTATTTTGGGTTGATTTTATTGGCTTTTGGAGGTGATACCCACATCCCACAGGAGCCCTTCCCACTGCCTCCTCCAGGTCTCCCAAAGAGAATCCACATGGACTGAAAAGGGACAAAGTGTCTCAAAATGCTAAATTACCAATCTGTCATAGCTGTTTCAATAGAAACGAGCATAAAACAGAATAATAAATACAAATAATATAATCTAAGGATAAATGAAGTGTTTTGGCAACAGCCAGAGACAGTTGCCAAATGCCAAGGAGCACTGGAGGAGGAACTGGGGACCTTGTGCTGCTGTGGGGACATTGAGCCACTTTTTTTTTTCATCATTATCAGCAGAAAGGTGGCTGGGATAATTTAAATGGAAATAAACTGCTGGAATCATCGGCTGTCCAGATGAATTTAGAAAAGCCTCAGGAAAAGCCTCCGTTCCTCTGCTTGCACTGTGGGAATGACAAACAGGGAATGCTCAGTTTGGGTCTGGGAAAGGATCCGGGAAATATGAGATTGGTGCAGTTCAAAAAACCGACATAAACCTTTATAAAATGCACCTGTTTGAGGGTTAAATCTTTATAAAATGTACCTGTCTGAGGGTTTTACTCTGGAACAGGTGAAATTATAACACTGGCAATTCCTGCCAGAATTAACTTGAGCTTTGTAAGCTGGGATTTGGAGGAGATTGTAACGATTTTCCAAGTATTGCTGGGAATATTATGGCTGTGATTGCAGGCAGATCTGGGCAGACCCTTGCAGCTTTATTTGGGTGATTGGTGGCTTTGCTTTGCTTTGTAGTTGTCCAAACAATTCAATGTTTAATACCTGCTACAGAAAATGTGTCCATAAAATCCTCATTCAGTGCAGGATGGGAAATTCCCTATTTCCCTTCCCTCTGGATTACAGCTCCATGCCTTTGGGCCAGGCTTGAACTCCTTTTGTGGAGTCACCAGAGCAGGTTGTGAATGGAAATTTGGTGGTTATTTATAAATTGCTGCCAAAAAGCAAAAGCCCAGAGGCTCTCGGTGCCTGCATCCAGCTAAGGCTGAATCCAGCAGGTGGGTGGATGGTAAATTTATCCAAGGGTTTTGTCCATGGTTTTTTTTAATCTGGCTCCAGGCTGTGGCTCTGGACATCCAGCACTTGTTGGGATTGCTCTGGGGAGGAGTCTCAGCCTAAACTAAACGAGCTGAGACAAGGAAAATCCTTCTGTTTTGTGGGAATGCTTAAGATAAACAAGGGAAATAGTGAAAAAAATCCCAAAGCAAATCACTGGGGCTGAAAGAAAAGGATGTGCTGAGGTCTTCCAGAGTTGCTCTGTCCACACCTGCAATTCCCAAAGCTCTGCTGCTCCCTTCCCTTAGGAATCCAGCCCTTTTACTCCCAGAGTGCAACAATTTGGTGCAGTTCTGGTGGCTGATCCCAGTTTACAACGCGAGGGATAAAATTCTCTGCAGAAAGTCATTGCTAAGATTGCATAATTGGGCATTAAAGTTCTGATTATACTTTCCAAACTCCGGGACTTTGTTAAAAACCTGACATTCCAAAGCACTGAATTTCAGTGTTTGACAGCTCAGCTGTGAGAGTTTTTTTACAGAACATTTGTACCAGAAGAACAGCATGTTAATTGCCTAAAAAAAACTGGGACAGATTAATCATGGAGCAGGATACTTGGGAGAGTGTAGTTCTAGAGCCCTCTGCTGATGGATTTCCTCACGGAAAGGGCGGCCAGGCTTTGGAAGGGGCTGGAGTGCCCATCCCTGGAGGTGGCACTCAGTGCCAGGGTGGGGATCGGGCACAGCTTGGACTCGGTGATCCTGGAGGGCTTTTCCAGCCTCACTGATCCGTGATTCCCCAGCCATCCAAGCACACATCCTTCTTTTCCATGCTGTCCTTGAGCATTCTTGCCGTTATCCCTGCTCCTTAAACCCCTGACCCTGGAGGCGTTCCAGCTGAAGTACTGGAGTGGGCTCCGTGTGCAGCACCTGGAGAGCGACCGGCCCGAGCTGGTAACTGGACCTGGATGAGGAGTTTCCAGCCACAAACTGCTCAGCGTTAATTCTTTATTTTCACTTTGTTGGTAGAAACGGGAGCTGGGTTTGTGTCGCACAATAAAATCATGGAATCGATCTCCTGAGTGGGAAGGGACCCACAAGGATCATCCAAGTCCAGCTCCTGGCCCTGCACAGGTCTGGTTTGTTGTTGCTGAGGACATTTGCAGCAGAGAGGGCTCTGGTGGGGCTTTGTTTTCTCAGATTTCTGAAGCCAAGGCTTTCTGGCACAATCATTTCCTTGGAAAAGGGAGGAGCTGCCGTGGAGCTGCCCTGGAGCTGCCCTGGAATCTCCCATTTTCCTGTACAAGGGCAGCTGCTCTGGGGTGACTCCGGCGGCACCGGGGGAAGGGTTGGGAGCCTCCCTTTCCAGAGCCAGGCCCCCCTCAGAGGAGGAGAGGATTCCATTTCAGCCAGAGAGGCTGTGCTGAATTCCGAGTTCTGAATTCCGAGCTCTGAATTCCGAGTTCATCTCCCTCGGATGGAGGAACTGACCCTGGCAAAACTTGTTTAAACCACACAAGGGCAGGAGGTGTCGGAGCGTGAAAAACCGGGATCTGGGATGGCAGCGAGGATGTGCCACCCACAGATTTCCTTAGGGAAGTGAAATCCAGTTTCAAGGAACCACTTGCCAGTACTGCATTTTATGAGGGAACATTCTCTGGGCAACCTGTGGCTGCCCCTGGATCCCTGGACGTGTCCAAGGGGGCTGGGAGCAGCCTGGGACAGTGGAAGGTGTCCCTGCCGTGGCAGGGGTGGCACTGGGTGGGCTTTGAGGTCCCTCCCATTCCAGGATTCCATGCTATCCACTGAAACACAGAGGAGACAGGCTCAGCAATTCCTGGATAATGAGGTGTTTGAGGGGATAAAGGTCTGGTTTAATGTAAAATCATTTTCTCACATTTGAGTAGCCAATTGTCACGGCTGCTTGTGGGAATTCTGCCTCTGAGATTTCCCCGGTGCTGACATTCCCTGCACAGCCACGGGCTTTGGCATTCCCATAATCCCATTTATGAACAGCCGTGGGAACATCTTCCAGCACTGCATCCACAGCCAGGAAAGGGATGGAATAACAGGACAGAGAGGAAGTGGTGGACAGCAAAAGGTTTGCTGCTTTTTGTCAAAATATAAAGAGCAGGGAAAAGTTTTTAGTTGGGAGTGAACAATGGGAAGAACTAAATCACCTGTTTGTGCAGGTCAGTGGAATGTTTCTGTAGGAATTCCTGGAAGAGAGGGTAATTCCATGGGACAGAAAGGAGAATTCCATAGGACAGACAGGCAGGCTGATTATTGGAAATAATTGTGGTGGTGCAGAACCCAGGTGTGGAGAGTTGGGGGAGCTGAGGGAAGAGGGTGTGAGCCAGAGGAGGGGCCTGGAGGTGGGAGCTGTGCTTGGGATGGGAAGGGGAAGGGTGGAGGGAGGGAATCCAGGAGCCCTGGGATGGGCAGGGAAGGAGAGGATGGCCCAGGGGAGAAGTCACTGCTGGGGAATAACTGGAAGAGCAGAGAAGGTTAAGGAAGGTAAATGAAAGCTGGGAAATAGTGGGAATATCCATAGGAATGGGGACCCTGTGGGATAGAAACTCTCAAGGTGCAGTTGGAGTGGTGGAGCTTGGCAGAAAACCTGGCATGGGATCAGACCTGGAATTTTTAATGGTTCAAAAATCCCTGTTTTGAAAGGAAAAGGTTCTGTGACTGGATGGGGACATTTCCCACGCTGAGGGAGCGACACATTTCCCAGGCAGTTTGTTGTGTGTGCATTCCAGAGGTTTGGGAAATACAGAAATGGACTGAATCTCCAGTTTGGAACTTCAGTAACACCTGTTCCAGTGGGAATGTCCCATTGTGGGAGAGAGGCAGCAGGGACAGGGAGGAAGGGAAAGGTCCCTCATCCCTCGGGCTGGGAAGGACATTGAGGGGAGGGAGCGTGTCCAGGGCAGGGAACGGGGCTGGGCAGGGGCTGGAGCCCCAGGAGAGGCTGAGGGAGCTGGGAAAGGGGCTGAGCCTGGAGAAAAGGAGGCTCAGGGGGGACCTTGTGGCTCTGCACAACTCCCTGACAGGAGGGGGCAGCCGGGGGGGGTCGGGCTGTGCTCGCAGGGAACAGGGACAGGAGGAGAGGGAACGGCCTCAGGCTGGGCCAGGGGAGGCTCAGGGTGGACACCAGGAGGAATTTCCCCATGGAAAGGGTGGTCAGGGCTTGGCAGGGGCTGCCCAGGGAGGTTTGGGGTCACATCCCTGGAAGTGCTGGAGGAATGTGTGGATGTGGCACTTGGGGACGTGGCCGGGGCTGCTGGGTGACAGCTGAACTCGCTGATCCAAAAGACCTTTTCCAACCTGAACGATTCCGGGATTCTGTGATTCCACCGTCCGTGCCAGAGGATCAGCTCTCGCTGTGAGTCACACTTGTCACTTTTAATTCAAACTCCCTGTGCTGGCTGCAGTTTGTGGCTCCCATTCCCCTCCCTGGCGCTGCCGCCCTGCCAGCACAGCAGCGCGGTGCCCCCACTTTTCCTGCTGCAGTCCTGCTAAGCTGGTTCATGTGTCAGCAATAACGCAGCTGGATTGGGATGGAAACCACTGGAAAGCAATTGGGGATTGTGTAGGATCCTGTGAGGAAGAAACCCAGGCTTAAGGGAAGTTTTGTTGTTCCTGCTTAAATCCCAGCTTGTTTCCTCGGTGCCTTCAGCAGGTAAATGATGTTTTCTCTGCTGTTCCTTTGGAGAGCACTTCCAGCCATTGCTCCATAAAGCAGCAAATAAAGCCCATTTCATCCCAAATTTCACAGCAGATAATCTCTTAAACGAAAGGATTACTTCTTATAAAAGCTGCGACACATCAAAGACCCAAGCAGAAACGTAAATTCCCCGATTCCCAGACAGCACGCTTCCCAAGGAAATGTCTCTTGTTTATGGGGATTCTCTCCTGCTGAAATGTCTGCAGGGTGAGCTGTCAGAGTGATTGGAATTTCTAGCAATTAACAGCATAATGATTAATTTTCAACATGTGCCACTAATGTGCAACAAATTACTGGAATTCTGTCACTTCTATAAAAAGAATCCAGGGTTTTCCTTGAGGTTATGCAGGAACTGTCTGTAGGGAGAGCAGGACACAGATTTTTAGCAATCAAACCAACCCCAAAAACTGCTTTTGCTGTCACTAAAATGTCTTTGCAATTGGAGTCATCATCATCTAGGATTATCCAAAAAGCATTTACTCAGAAAATCTCCTTTAGGAAGGAGTTTCAAGGAAGGAAATTAGGAATTTCCAGGCAAGGCCAATAGTAACCTTTGGAATCGATGAATATCTTATCAGAAAAGATAAAGATTTGCCTTTAGATCCTGAGGGTGGAAGGTCTGGGCGTTCAAAACTGATACATTGTAGAAATAATTGTTTAATCTTACTTTACCCTTTCCTGCACTTTTCCCAAACCTCAAGGTGTTCAGGTCCCAAGGGACCTCCCAGGACTTGTAGCAAAGCCAGGGAAACTTCTCCTCATTAATATTCCCGGGAGACAAAGGCTGAAATCTGATTTTTCATGCTTGGTTATTTTATTTTAGGATTAGCCAAATCTGAATGTGAACCTGAATGCAGACCATTGTAATGGGAACATAATGAAGAGGATTCAATTATCAGCATTCAATGGCATTTCTGGGGGAGATATGCTGCTTATCTGGGAATTTCTGTGCAGGAAAACAGTTCAGATAATATTTCGCACTCCTCTCTTTGATAAGACCAATTCCCCTTTGGAAGCTCCCTAATAATTCTGTTATTGTGACTTTAGAGCCAGAGTTTCTTAATCTTTCAGGAAGGTTAATGAAGATTATTACCGGTGGCTTATACAGCCTGAATAAATCCCTCATTTTGCATTCCCAATTAGGAACAGAGCAGCGACATTCCTGCCTCCCTCACCTGGCTCCGGGGGCAGCTTTGGGAGAAAGTGCTTCTTGCTCCTGAACGGGGCGTGGACAAGTGTAACTTGAGTGAAATGGAGCCACTTCCATGGAGAATCCCAGGATTCCCGAGGCTGGAAAAGCCTTCCAAGGTCATTGAGTCCAACCCGGGACCGATCCCCTCCGATGTTTTTTTGGGACATCGAAGATTCCACCCCTGCCACGGGCAGGGACACCTCCCACTGTCCCAGGCTGCTCCCAGCCCCGTCCAGCCTGGGCTGGGACACTGCCAGGGATCCCGGGGCAGCCACAGCTGCTCTGGGAATTCTATTCCAGCCCCTCCCCACCCTCCCAGCCGGGAATTCCTCCCCGATATCCCATCCATCCCTGCCCCGTGGCAGGGGGATCCATTCCCTGTGTCCTGCCCCCCTGGCTCCGTCCCTCTGCTCGTCCTGGTGCCTCCTCTGGACTCTCCAGCAGCTCCAGGTCCTGCCTGTGCTGGGACAGGGCTGGGGCAGCTCCGCAGGTGAGGTCTCACCTGGGCAGAGGGGCAGGATCCAGGCTTGGAGTGCTCCTTCCCGTCCGGATATCTCCCGCAGAAATCAAGCAGATTCTTCAGGAGGAGCAATGCTGCTCTTCAGGCAGAGAATCGGCAGGTTCCGCCTCATCAGAGGCCTTTTCTGAGTGGGAAAATGGGGAGGAAATGCAAAACAGCAGCAAGGACTGATGTCAGAGCTTACACAAGAACAATTCCCGTGTCACAAGTACGGGATCACGGCTGGAGGCAAAAGTTTGGGATGAAGAACACGAGGTAGAGGTGGTGAGAGTTACACAACTCCCGGAGCAAAGAAACAAAGTGCTGAAAACTCCCAGGTTCGTGCAAAGCTGGTGCCCACAAAGCTGCAGCTCCCAGAAAGGTGAGCAGCAAATTTCCAAACCAAAAGCTGGATGAGGAGGTGGCAAAGCGGTAGGAAGGTTCCACGTGGTTGTAAATGCAGAGAGACTCTTCCTCCGTTCCTTCAGAGCTGTGAATTATTAACAGGGTTGTGTTTCTAATTGAAATGTGGTGCTGGAAATGAAGATGACTCCGAGAGCTTTAAAGTTCCCTAATTACTGCAGTGACCCAGACTGAAACTGGACACTGTGGAAATCAGCCAGGCAGCCCACAGAATTAATTAAAGGAAGAAAGGAAATAAAAGTGGATGTCTGGCCAGTGCCAGGAGAATATCCATGGGGAAAAGGCTTTGGGCTGAAGGAAATTCGAGGGTTGTTTTCTGTTTTAATCCCAACCTTCAGCTCAGCTTTGTTCCATTTCTGATGTGCAATCCCTGTTATCAAATCTCTTTTGGCAGAGCAAATGTAAATTCTGGCCTCTTGGAACAAACTGGGAAATTCCCAGTGCCTTCCTTAAGGCAAAGTGGGAGCAGCTACCCCGGAACACCTCCCAGGAATCCTGGTAAATGCTCCAGGAAGGGCTCCTGCTTTCCAAACAAGTGTCCTGTGGGATTTGGAGAAACGAGGGATGTGCTTTAAGGAAAGGGAAGTTTGGGTTCTTTATTGGAGATTTGGATGGGACTCTGGGAAGGAATTCCACATTAAGGGTGTCGGTTGTGCTAATAAGAGAAAGAAAACAGCAAACCCATCCCTTGTGTGAGATGGCACTGAAGGGAATTCCCTGCTGCTCTGGAAATAATCCCTATTTTCTGAACCCTCTGGCAGTGTTTTACTGTTCATTCCAGCCCTGCCACGCTCCCATCCACACTTCCAAGTTCTTGATTTTCAGGATTTCTCAGTAACTTTCTGGCTCTGCCAGATCCCTGCAACTGGGATTTCTTGGAGTTTTCTCCAAGAAAAATTTTTTCCAATTTCTTGGAGTGAAATTGGAAGGGCAGGAGGGGTTTGGGGTTTGCTGCCCCGTCAGACAGCTCAGGTTGGTCCCTGAGGAGCTGCTGGCTTTGGCCCTGGTTGAGTTTGGGCTCTGGTTATTCACTGTGGCACTGCATCAGCTCCCCGAGACACCAACGCTTCCGTGAAGTGTTCCACGGAAAACGTGCTTGGGAGAAAAATTACACCCGTCATTAATGCGTCCTGGAAAAGAGCAAATTCAAATTTGATTTATCCTGCCAGTTAGACAGAGGGAAATTCTGGAGCTTTTTGCAGCAGGGTTTTCACCACCTCTCTTCTGCACCCCCTGCTTGACTCTTCAGGAGATCCCAGAATTCCAGAGTGGTTGGGGCTGGAAGGGATCTTAAAGCTCATCCCATCCCACCCCTGGCACGGCAGGGACACCTCCCACTGCCCCAGGCTGCTCCAGCCCGGCCTTGGGCACTGCAGGGATCCAGGGGCAGCCACAGCTTCTCTGGGAATTCCATTTCCCCACCCTCCCAGCCAGGAATTCCTTCCCAGTCTCCCATCCAACCCTGCCCTCTGGATGCATCTCCTGGTGCCCAGGCCCATTGCAGACGATAAAGATTTTGAGATGAAAAAAGAAATTGTTCTGTCTTTTGTCCTGTTGTTCCAAGACATTTGGAATGCTGGAATTTGTTGAGCTGGGTGAACGTGCAGCAATTTTCTCTGTCTTTCCAGCAGGTAAGGAAAATGTCTTCTCCTGTGACTCCTGATAAACAGGGATTAGTGTTTTCCTGCACAAAAGATCCATGAATTGAGAAGGGATTGTATTTTATTGTAATTGATTTCATAAAGCTCCTGCTTTCCTCAGATGACGGAGTTTCTTTATAAGACAATAAACTGCAGGTACTGATAATGAGCTGCTCGCTGGAGCTGAAAAGGAGCAGGTTCTGTTCGTGCTGCTTCCCTCATCTGTCTGTCTTTATTCAAGAAATAATCTGATTTTTGAGCTCTTTCGGAGGGTCTGATCTTCCTGTGTGATGTGTGACGTGGGGCAATGACCTCGGGACTCAGCTGTGGGGAATTTTAGTTCTTAAACGGGGAAAAGCAGCAAGCCCTGGTGTTTCCAGGAGGAGGTGGAAGAGGGATGAGGAATCCCTTGCAGGGATTAAGGAAGGGATCAAGTGCTGTGTCCCTGACTCAGCTCAGTCAGGGGGTGGCTCCTGGCCTGATCCTTTTCCATGAGCAACCCCCAGCACCAAGGAAAGGATCTCTGAGCATCAGGAGAGAACAAAATGTAGGGAAGGAAAGTGTAATTACCAAAGCTGGAATTAATCCAGGCTAGGAATTAATAATGCTGAAATTAATAAAAGGTTTAATTACCACAAGCCCACAGGGCGTGAAATTCTACTCCTTGCAATTGTAGCCCAGGTCCTTCCATTCCGTACCGGTGCTTTCTGCAAAAACCTTATTTTGCTTTATTTGGACTAATTTCGTGTATTTTATTTCCTAAATAGAACTCAAAACCTTGGAAGTGATTTGGAAAATGGGAGTCGAGGGTTGAGCCCTCCTTGCCTTTGTGCTAAACACATTTCAGGACAGCCTGGTTTATCCATAATGCTTAAATAACTCCTAGAGATGTCCAGGATGGATTTAGGGACTGCTTGACACGTTCCAAATCTGCTTTTGGAGTGTTCCCTCCATCCTGCAGTGGTTTTGTTCCAGTGATGAGGAGTAGGGCCCTGTGTAAAGTTACTCACTGAGTTAGGGGTGCTCACACACACTGGGGGCCAGGGAGGGTCTGCAGCACTGGGATCGAGGCTGGGAGAAGTTTGGGAAAACTCCCCGGGTGGATTTTAGTGCAGCAAAAGGATGGATTTTTGCTAAATCCCTTCTCGGAGTTTCCAGCAGAGCGTGGTGGAGCAGGAACGGTTTGGGATCGCTCTGTAGCCAAGGATTCCATTCCTGCTTTGCTCAGCTGCTGCAGGAGCCCGGGGGAAGCGGCTGCGGGAGCTCTGCTGGCGTGGGGGATCCGGGCATGACGCCCCTTGCCCGTGGGAGCCAGGCCCAGGTGACCCCACCTGAGTCCCGGCCGGGACCCTCTTCCCGCTCTGCCGGGGGCCGGCCTTGGCTCGGAGCTTCCATGGGTGGGTTTGGATTTTGTGGCTTCCTGTGGCTCATTTTCCCACTAAAGCCGTGCTTGGGGCTGGGCTTGGCGTGTTCCCTTCCATCCCGGAGTGGGGAACAGCTGCTGGATTGAGGTTTTGCCACTCCACTCCAAATCCCACAGTTTCATTCCAGAAAGTACCACAAGAACTGCACAATGCAGACTCGGGATATCCCTCGGGAAAAGTGTTTTTAATGAACTGCAATCCGGAGAATAATTCCCAAGAACATTCCCCAGAATGCTGCTGGTGTCAGAACCCCTTTTTTCCTCCCTTTTTCCCTCAGTATGCTGCTTGGAGATGACAACCAAAAGGAAAATCATCGGCCGCCTGGTGCCGTGCCGGTGTTTCCGCGGGGAGGAGGAGATCGTCTCCGTGCTGGATTATTCCCACTGTGGCCTGCAGCAGGTGCCAAAGGAGGTTTTCAACTTCGAGCGGACCCTGGAGGAGCTTTACCTCGACGCCAACCAGATTGAGGAGCTTCCCAAGGTAATCCATGCCCTGCCGGCATGCCAGGGCAAAGCCGTGGCCCGGAATGTGTGCCCGGCTCCGGGACAGGGATTGCGCCTGCCTGGAGCTCCTGGGGAGACCGGGAGGTGGGGACTCCAGGGATATGCCTTGGAACTGGGGCTGGACTGGGAGGAGCAGGAACTCCTGCTCCCTCTTCACAGCACAGGAACGGGGAAGCTTGGAGCCTGAAACCGGGAAAAACAACTCTCCGAAAGAAACGGTTCTGGCACTGGAAATTCCTGTGGTATCCGTGCCTGGATCAGGAGTCACCACTGCCTTTGGATCCTCTCTATCCCTGCTTTCCAAAGCAAGCTCTCCTTCGGGATGAGCCTTTTATCCCTGTGGGACATTGCTGGGAATGCCAGTGCTGTGTTCTCCTCCAGGATCAACCCTTTATCCCTGTGGGATGTCACTGGGAATGCCAGTGCTGTGTTCTCCTCCAGGATCAACCCTTTATCCCTGTGGGATGTCACTGGGAATGCCAGTGCTGTGTTCTCCTCCAGGATCAACCCTTTATCCCTGTGGGATGTCACTGGGAATGCCAGTGCTGTGTTCTCCTCCAGGATCAACCCTTTATCCCTGTGGGATGTCACTGGGAATGCCAGTGCTGTGTTCTCCTCCAGGATCAACCCTTTATCCCTGTGGGATGTCACTGGGAATGCCAGTGCTGTGTTCTCCTCCAGGATCAACCCTTTATCCCTGTGGGATGTCACTGGGAATGCCAGTGCTGTGTTCCCCAGGATCAGCCCTGTATCCCTGTGGGATATCGCTGGGAATGCCAACTGCCCAAGCAGGAGTTTTATAACTGCCCTGAGATCGTCCAAGTCATCCTTCCTGTGTAAAATTCCTGCTCTGGAATCTTCCAATCCATTCTCCCGCTGATCAGTGTTTGCTATAAGGAATTAAAAGTTACTGGAACTAAAATGTTCTGGAAACAAAAGAGGGAAAGGTGGAAAAAGCAATTAATGGCAGGTGCTGGCTCCATAATGAAGCGTGAAGGGATGGGATCCAGGCCTTAATGGAATTTTTCTCCACAATAATGGAAGATGCTTACAAATCTTTAATTAAACATTGCTCCATTCTCCATCATCTCACAGCAGATTCCCACTTTTGCCGCACAGAGACTTTGTAAAAATTCCATTTACAAATGCATAAAATGGGCTTTTTCCATGCCACGGAGTTGCTCTGCTGGGATGTGATGGCTCATTGCTTGGGAGGTCTCACTCCATGGAGGAATTCTGCACAGATGGTGGGGCAGGGCAGCCAAAATCCCTTTATTTGAATAGAAAAATGCAGTGGAGAGCTGCCTGAGCTCTCCTGGAGACACAGCACAGATCCAGCTGGGTTCCATCCCCAGAAATCCCAAATGGATCCTGGGGAAAACCTGCTCAGGAAGCCCTGAGGTCCCATATAATAATAATGATAATAATAATAATAATGATAATAATGATAATAATAATAATAATGATAATAATAATAATAATAATAATGTCTTATTTTCCTTCTTCTACTGAGGAATACTGGGAGTGTCTCATTTAGGGAGGGATATTTGGGATATTTGGGTTGGGCGTCTTGGAATTATTTAAGTGTTTCAGACTTTGGCTTGATGGAAAACAAATATATCAGGGCAAGATGCCAGAATTCTGGATGGGAAAAAATGAGGACCAAAGGGAAGAGGTCCAAAAAGCTGAAATTGGGATGAAGGTGATAATTTTAATTGAGAGTAAATCGAGTTTAACATAATCTTGGCCGTGTGGAAGGGAAGATTAATGGCAGTGTTAATAGCACCCATCAGTTTTTGTCTTAAGCCTTCATTAATTGTTACCAGGAATTCAACAGCTGAAATAATTCCTTTATCAAATTTTCTGCTCGAGGTGTTTTTGCTGCAGAGCTCAGAGCTTTTTTTCATCACTGAATTAATATTCCAGGAGAGAAAAGGCCTTTTTTTTCCCCTGGAACTGGCTCCGTATTACTTAACACGAACTTCTGTGTTATACATTAAATTCCACCATTCTCTCCTCCCTCTGTAAATGGGATTTCAGATAATTTCTTCCAGAGGAAATTCTTGGTCTTTTTCTGTTCTTTGCCAAGTATTCTGTGCCTCTGACATCACAAAATTCTTTTGAATCAAAACTCTTGATTGTGTTTTATTATTTAATGAGGAAACAACTCAGTTAAGTCCAGCTCTACTTTAGTTTCACGTGATGCTCTAGAACCCAGTAAATTATTTTACATTGAACTGATGCCTTAAACTCGTTCTGCCTGATTTTATTTTTATTTTCATTTTCACTTTTACCTTCCATTTTAGGTATCACAATGATAATTTGTTTTCTGCTGCTTCATTAGGAATTTATTTTTAGTTCTTCATTTCTTGTATTTCTCTGGTTTTTAAGGATTTAACAAGATTATTTTCTATTTCTTACTCTTTTTTTTGGCTAAACCCAGCCAAGTCTTTTTATTCTCTTTGCCTTTGACTTCATTCTCCTGCTGCAAAAAATCCTTTATTTGTATGACTCAAACGAATTGGTGACTAATAAAGGGAGAATTGATCTGGATGAAAGTGGAGTCATTGGAATCAGCATCCAGAAAAACATGAGTGGGATGGAATTGTCCCCAGAGGTGCAGAATAAAGCCCTGATTTAATAACTCAGAGCTCGGTAGCACCGCTTGGCTTCGGGCTGAGAGCAATTAAGGTTGTACGTGGACACAGGGAATGATGGATTCCGCTTCCAGCAAAACCCTGGTGGCCAGGGAGCTCTGGGAACTGGGGAAAATATCTGTTGGACATCCAGTGGGCGAAAAAAAGCAATTCTGGGGCCCCATTCCCACGTTCCATGTCTCGTGTTCCTTCTGATGAAATCCCTCCGGAGGGAGGGAACTTGATGAAATCCCTCCGGAGCGGAGATTTTTAATTGGGCTTTAATTCGGCGCTTCCAAAGCCTCGGGTGTGTCCGGGGCGGGTCAGAGCTCCGAGCTCCGAGCCTTCCTTGGCTCCCGGAGGGATTCCTCGGCCTGGGGATGCGCCCTGGGTGTTTCCTTTCCCAGGCAATCCCGAATCTGCGTTGTTTCGCTGATCCCATTTCTGCCCGCGGCGCGGCCACGTCCCGGCGCTCGGCGGCTTCCCCGCGCTGGACGTTCCCGGGGTCCGAAGCCACCCCCGGGGCCCCGTGGCTGTGTCGCGTCCCAGGCTGGTCCTGGACGTGTTTCCTCAACAGAGGAACAGCTCCTGGGTTCGCTGGGAAGGAATTCCTGGTTTCCAGAGGCAGATTCCCTTTGCCCGTGCCCGTGGGAAGCACAGTCCCAGCACGGGATGGGTTTTTTCTCATCCTGAGCATTTGTTACTCGCAGAATTCCCTCTCCTTTTCCTGGGAATGGGTTGTGTTGAAGGAGAAGCAGGATTTTCCCGAAGGATTACGACACAAGTGTTTCAAAATGAGCTAAAATGTACTTAAAGTGCGGTAGCACTTTGGAATTTCCACGCCATTCCTGTGTTAATTTGCTTTTCCACGGATACTTGGTAGAGTTTTCCATCCAGGCAATCAAATTATTCTGCATTCCCGAATAATTCATGGACTTTATCCTGACAGAGGAGTCTGGGAAAAAGACTCAACATGGTGGGAACAGCAGTGGCACCTGAAGAACCCTGGGGAGGTGCCTGCAAAGGGCAGGTGTGGTCCAGAACTCCCTGAATTTCTGGGTGAAAACCGGGAATCCACTTCTGTAAAATTGAGATTGGAGAGAAAAATTAGAATTGAGTGCTGAATTTTGGGCAGGGATTTCAAGAAAATATCCTCTGGGTAATACCAAAGCATTTTTGGATCTTGAGGATAATTAATTTAATCTGATTGTAGTCACAATATTTTCAAATCTGCCATGAAATTTAATTACAGACTCAAATAATTTACCAGGAGGCACAAAAATCTGGGAATTTTTACGGCCCAAATGAAATATATCAATAAATATATGTAATGATATCAAAGTTACAAGACTTTTGGACAGTTTTGGACTCTCTTTGAACATTCCTGCTACCAATGAACTCTTTGTCTTATCCCTGTGGGAATGCCTCCCCCAAAAACCCATTTGGGGGATTGAATTGCGCGGCGGCAAGGGGGGCTTTGTGGTGTTCGTGTGTCAGTAACCATCCCAAATGGATTCTTTTCCCCATGGAAACAGCAACTGTTCAACTGCCAAGCCCTGCGGAAGCTGAGCATTCCCGACAACGACCTGTCCAGCCTCCCGACCTCCATCGCCAGCCTGGTCAACCTGCGGGAGCTCGACATCAGCAAGAACGGTGAGGGCTCCAAATCCCGAGCACCCCCCAAAAACCGGCAGCTGCGCGGGAGTTTGAACTCCTCGTGACGAAGGAAGCCCTGCTCCGTCTCAGGTCTCCCGCCCGGCGCTTTGGGGAAGGATCCCTGGAAATCCAGCTCTGGTTTTTCCTTTAAAAACAGAGGTTTTCTGGCATCCTGTGCCCTGCTGGGGATTGGAATGCGAGGCTTTCCATGCACTTAGGAACATTCCACTTCCAAAGTGGTTTAGAGCTCACCTGTGTGGGGGATTTAAACAATTCCCGGGATTTAAACAATTCCCAGGATTTAAACAATTCCCAGGATTTATCTGGACTGATTTGCTGCTGTGCATTCCCAATTCTGCATTTTCATGTTGATGGGCCTAAAGACCTTTGCTGTCTGAGCTCCAGGGTCTTTGTTTTTAAAAAATGAGGCTTAGCAAGTCCTGGAAATGTTGGGAAATTTCCTGTCGGTGGAGGCCTGGAGACTCTGAGGATTCTGTGTGAGAAAAGCAGTTTGGGAAGGGATGAAGGCACAAATCTCAGCACAAATGGTGTCACTGTTAACTCTAGAAGATTATATAAATCAAGCATTAGCAGAAGAGTTGTAATTTTGTATTTAGGTGTATTTATTTAGGGTTTGAGCATCACCTTTCGGATGATAATTCCGAACTGTGTTTCCTTCCTGCTGAAGTCTGAGCTGAAAATCCCAATGAACAAACCAAGCTGAACACTTTCCGTGTAGATCATATTCTTATGCACATGATAAATATTTTTGTGTATCTAATATTCTTTCCATGTTTTTTCAGGAATCCAAGATTTCCCAGAAAACATCAAGTGTTGTAAGTGTTTAACGATAATCGAAGCCAGCGTCAATCCCGTGTCCAAGTGAGTACCAGGAGCTCGACTTGCTCATTCCAAGGGCACAAAATGTGCTCAGCGCGAGCTCAGAGCTCAGGGCTTTGTGTCCAGTCCTTTTGCAGGGTTAATCTGAATTTCTTTTTAATTGTTTTAGACGCAGGTGGGTTTGTCTGAGATCTGAGTACTCAGTTAGTGCCAGGCTGGGCAGTCTCTAAACACAGGGGTGAGGCTTCACCTTGGTACTTTGCCAGCCCTTATTCCTTATTCCTTATTCCTTCCAAAATCTTGCAATAACAGCAACCAAAAATGTGTTGTAAACCCAGGATTTACAGAATGGAGCGAAGAGGGGGAAAGGGTGAAATGTCGATGTTTCAGTTTAAAAGGAATTGAGAGAAAGAAAGAGGGAGAGGGAGAAAAAATGAGAGGAAAAGAGAAGGGGAAGGAGAAAAAAAGAAACAGTGAGAGAGAGGGGGAAAGAGAGAAAAAGATGATGAGAAAAGAGGGAAGGAGGAAGGGAGGGAGAGAGAAAAGAAAAGAGAAAAGAAAAGAGGAAAAGGAAAGAGGAAAAGGAAAGGAAAGAAAAGAAAAGAAAACCTTTGGCTTAACCTCCTCAAGCAGGAAGGGAGAAAAGGCTGCTGTACCCTGAATGTGCCAGGCCTTTGCATTTCCTGCGTTTGTAGCAATGCAGAGAAGATGGGAAATGGGCAAAAATGTCTGTAAGAAGTAAGTTCTTCAGGAGAATTTGGGTAGAAAAAGAAGGTGAGAGAGAAAGTCACCTTTCTGCTTCTAAATATACATTGTTATTATCTCCATGGCAACCTCGGGGTGAGCATTAAGGTTTGCTCTGTTTTTTTAGGCTGCCAGATGGCTTCACACAACTTCTAAATTTGACCCAGCTCTATCTAAATGATGCCTTTTTGGAGTTTCTTCCAGCTAACTTTGGAAGGTAAGAATGAGTCACCACAGCACATTCCTGTCACTGGAACCCGGCTCAGGCTCCGAGGGACCAGCTTAAAGCTGGCTCCTCTTGAAAAACTAAACAAAACCCCAGAGATTTTGGCTTTTCGTGCTATTTTCATGAGGGACTGGGAGAGCGAGCGTTGTGTCAGCAGGAGCTCGGTGGTGGGGTGATGCAGTCGGGGGGAAAGCGAGGAGGAGCAGAGCTGGAAGAGGCTCATCCTGCACCTGGGTGTGGGTCAGGGCAGAAAGCAGCAGCCTGGTGACAAACGGGCAGCGAGGTGGGGGGCTGCCAGACAGGAGGGCACAAAGAGGTGGCTGAGAGCGGGGGAAGAAGCAAAGATGAAATGTGAGAGCAGAACGAGAGAGGGGAGTCAAAAGACGGCAGAGCAGAAGGGATGGGGAGCGAGGGTAAAAATAAATGCAGCAGGAGCAGAGCCAAGAAACGTCAGATAAGGACGAAGCAGAGGTGGTGGGGACCCGAGTTAACCCAGTTTCCACAGGAGGGGGCAGCAGGAGCTGGGGGTCCTCACCCCGCACAGCTCTGGCAGAAATGGGGAGTTCATTCCCCTGGGAATTGTTGGAACTCCTGCCCTTGGATCGTCCCCCTGGGCAAGGAGCTCAGGAGACAAAAGATCAGCAGAGCAGATCCTGGTGTCGTCCCAGAACTCACCCAAGCCCAGCTTTAGGCTGGTCCCTGCAGCCACCTGGGTGGAAGTTTTATTTTTATTTTATTATTTGTCTAGGAACATCAGCTCAGCTCTCCAGAGGTGACAAAATCCTGCTGGGAGCGACCCTGGGCTGCTCAGGCCTGGCGAGATTTTATGCGAACAAAGTGACTCTAATTCCTTTGTTATTGTTGTTATTTCCCTCCTATCTGATCTGCCTGGGACCTTGCATTTACAAACCTTGCTCTTGTTTTCTTGTTGGTTTTTTTTTTTTTTTGTTCCTTCCAAACTTTCCAGCTTTTCCTGTGTTTGCCTTGCTGGAGTCATGAATAAAATGAATTTAAAAGTGCTGGGAAAACCTAAGAAATGTCAGAGCTCTTCAGGAGAATTCAGATAAGGGCGGATATCACACGGAATTATTTGGTTCTGAATTTTGGGCCAGATTCAGCCCCACAGGAACTGGACATTGGATGCATAAAACAGACTTTTTAAAATTAAAATAAATAATTTCTGATCGTTCTGATGGATTCTTTGAATGCATCAATTATTTTCTCTCCTGTTTCCAGACTTGTCAAATTGCGAATTTTGGAGTTGAGAGAAAACCACTTGAAAACTCTACCAAAGTAAGTGCTGGGATATTTACATTTAATTCACCTGGAATTTCCAAAAATGCCAAATATTTGGATTGGTAGCAATGCAGTGGTGATGTTTCTGTGATGAGGTGGTTTTTGGGGTATTTTTTTTGCATTTATTAAAGAAATTCTACTGAAGGTTTTTAGCAAAAAAAAAAAAAAATTTACGATTCCGTGATATGATGGAAGATGGACAATGGTGGATCAGCTGAGAGTAACTCATGAGCCGAAATTTGACATTTTAAGAGAAATAGCTGATATTTTAAGAGAAGTATCTGATATTTTAAGATAAATAAACAAAACTGGGAAGCAGCAGATGAGCTAACCCTGGTCAGTGAGGCTGTGGCAGCGCTTTCCTCACCAAGGAATCATCGGAGGTGTTGGAAACATCCTCAGGAAAATGTTTTCCCCTCATGGAATTCTCTGTCCAGAATTAAATGGTTTCGGCTTTACTGTGTCAGCAGGGTGTCGAGGAAACGCCAACTTTGGAGGATTTCTTGGTGCTTTTACCAAAAAAAAGGAAGTTTTTGAGGGTTCGTTGCTGTGATTTGGCCAACATTTCAAGGGTGTTTTGAGAAGGAAACGCTAAATAAATAACCGATAAATTTCTGCCCGTGCCACGCTCCCTGCAGGAGCCGCACAGGGGAAACAGGGAGTGTGCTGGTGAGCCCCGGCAGCCTGGAGGGGCTGGGAGGGGTGAGAAAATCCCTGAATTTGTGTCCTCACCCTCCGGCTCCCGCAAAGCCGTGGCTCCTCAGCAGACCTTGGGGATTTTGGGCAGCAGGAATTGTTTTCCTGCAGGACCTGCCGGGGAAAGCGATGCCCGGTGGATCATGTCCAGAGGGGCGAGTCCTGACGTTGGGGGAAAAACCAGGATTCCTCCTGGATTTCAGGATGAATTCCCTTCGTGAGGAGGGAAAGTCGCAGCGCTGGGATAAACCAGGAGCTCTCCAGCAGGGAATGAGGCTGGGAATGAACGCTGGGATAAACCAGGAGCTCTCCAGGAGGGAATGAGGCTGGGAATGAACGCTGGGATAAAACAGGAGCTCTCCAGCAGGGAATCAGGCTGGGAATGAACGCTGGGATAAACCAGGAGCTCTCCAGCAGGGAATCCGGCTGGGAATGGAAGCTGGGATAAACCAGGAGCTCTCCAGGAGGTAATCAGGCTGGGAATGGAAGCTGGGATAAACCAGGAGCTCTCCAGGAGGGAATCAGGCTGGGAATGGAAGCTGGGATAAACCAGGAGCTCTCCAGGAGGGAATCAGGCTGGGAATGGAAGCTGGGATAAACCAGGAGCTCTCCAGCAGGGAATCAGGCTGGGAATGAACGCTGGGATAAACCAGGAGCTCTCCAGGAGGGAATCAGGCTGGGAATGGAAGCTGGGAGTGCTTCAGAGGGGCCGCGAGTCCAGGATCCGAGTGGATCCCTCAGGGACTTCTCACCGGGGCCAGAGGAACGCCGGCGACTCGGGGGAGATTCCCGATCCTTCCTGAGGTACAAGAAAAAATCAGGGAGATTCCTGAAGATTCCTGGTTGCTCTTGGGAGTCCAGCAGGGTGTTCAAATCCTGCAAAATCCGTTTAGGGATGGAAAAACAGGGAGAGCTCCTCTGGGAAAGCTCCGAGGGAAACGGGGAAAGGCCGGAGCAGGCCCTGACGGGAAAAACAGAGGTTGCGCAGTGAATGGTACGGGAGGGCCTGAAAATAAAGTTATTTACCTAAAAAACCAGAATTGAGGGAGATGTTGCAGTGTTTGTGTGCACACACAGGGAATGTGTTCACTGGGGAAACTGGGAACTGGGGAAATGGGCTGAAATCAGCCAGAAATGGGACATTTCTATCACAAATTACATAACAACGTGTGACTCCTCAGCACTTGGATCTCCTGCAGGCGTTTGTTTGGGTTGTTCTGTTCTTCGGGGGTTTCCAGCTGAAATTCCTGAAATAATCGGATTTTCCAGCCCTCTCTTTGCAGTTGGTTTGGTGCAATCTTCCAAAATATTTCATCCCTGTCCTTTTCCTCCTGCTTGGAGTCAGGAAAAAAAGGACTTTGTGGACAGGATAATGATAATTGGTGGTGATGATGATGGGGTGGGTTTTATTTTCCTTCTGTTAAAATTCCCCATTTTATCTTGGTCAGTTTTTAGCCTTAAAATGTTGCTCTGTTTTCAGCCCTAAAATCTAAACCAGTGTTTGAATCCTGGATTGCACATTCTAGGCTCTGACTGTGAAAACAGAGGGTTGATTTCAGACCCCCCCAGTTTTATTCCTGGGAATTCCCGCACGTTGTTTGTTGCCAAAATTCGGATTTTCCTTGGAAAATCGTTGTTTGCCTTTCCCTGAGGTTCCTTCCCAGAGGAGCTGACGTCTCATTAGGAATGCTGAATTTCAGAGCAAAACTTGCTGGCCCCAGGTGGCGGGAGGGGAGAACATCGAGAACCGTGGAGAATCCCCCAACCCCTCGCTCCTTTTATCCTCAGTTATCCCGAAACCCCGGGCTCCTCGCAGCCCCTGGAGCCCAGCACAGCGGGAATTCCGCGCGCTGGCGCGGCTGGGTTTGGTCCCGCTGCAGCCCTGCTCCGCTGGCCCGCTCTGGCACACGGCCGCGGCTCCCTGTGCTCCCAAGTTCCCGGTTCCCGTTAGCCCGGATCCATCCCAGAGCCGCGGGATCAAAGCACCCTCGCCCAGCTCCAGCACGGAACGCTGCGGGAACAGGACGGGGTTGTAGGTGCGGGAACAGGAACAGGACGGGGTTGTGGCTGTGGGAACAGGATGGGGTTGTGGCTGTGGGAACAGGAACAGGACGGGGTTGTAGGTGCAGGAACAGGACGGGGTTGTAGGTGCAGGAACAGGACGGGGTTGTGGCTGTGGGAACAGGACGGGGTTGTGGCTGCGGGAACAGGACGGGGTTGTGGCTG
>VZTF01008557.1:38106-87920 GCA_013397755.1 Cnemophilus loriae | reverse complement strand
GCCTGGAATTCCAGCGTGCGCCATTCCGACCTGGAATTCCAGCATGCGCCATTCCGACCCGGAATTGCAGCGTGCACGATTCCGGCCTGGAATTCCAGTGTGCGCGATGCCGGCCTGGAATTCCTGCGTGCGCCATTCCGGCCTGGAATTCCGGCGTGCGCAATGCCGGCCTGGAATTCCAGCGTGCACTATTCCGGCCTGGAATTCCAGCGTGCGCGATTCCGGCCTGGAATGCCCCCGGGAGCCAGGATTCCAGCCCTGCCCCCACAGATGGATTATCCGCTCAGGCCCTTGCCGGTGCAATCGCGTTGTGTTGGTGTGCAAGAGGAAATATCCCTGAGGTGCTCGGGGGCAGAACTGAGCAGCGAACCCGGGGGAGGTTGGGAATATCCCTGGGAGGAGCCCCAGGCATCCCCTGAGCTTCCTGCCGTTTTCTGGTTCAATTCTGGGTTTCCTGCCTTTTGTGCCTCTCAGTAAATCCCAATTTCGCCACCTCCTGACGTGAAAAGCGATAATAAACCTTCCCAAATTTGGGATTCCATCGTTTTGGCTTTTCCCTTCCCACAGATTGGGAGCTGTAAGAACGTGACAGTGATGTCCCTGCGCTCCAACAAACTGGAATTTCTTCCTGATGAGATTGGCCAGATGCAGAAGCTGAGGGTGTTAAATCTGAGTGATAACAGGTACAGTTTCACAGCTTTTTTTTTTTTTTTTTTTAGCCAATTTGAGAATTTTTTTTTTTTTAAATTTAAACTTTTCCTTTGAGGCCTTTGTAAAGACACATTTCTCTAAAATATGGAGAAAAATAATTTTAAAATCATAATAATAATTAATAAATAATAATAAAAACTATCTTTATAATTCTAGTTTAAAATCATGTCATTATCATTTAGTTTATTTAAGCTATAAGGAAAGAATCTTGGTTGTTTTTTCTTAACCTTTATGGTTTGGTCTCAGTTTCTTTGACATCCAAAGGAAAACGTCAGGAAAACTGAATAAGGCCAAAATCTGGATCTTGGTGTGTTTTAATAGCTTAAAACCCATTTCCTTCTTTCATCTCCAGCTGTTTCCATGCGAAAAATGAGATATTTAGCTTTCAGATTGTCTGTAGGTTTGTAATATTCAATGATTAAAAAGCTGATACCCAGGGAGCCAGGAAACAGGAATTTGTTATCCTGCATCCACTGAAATCCAAGGAACACTTTTGATTTCCTTCCCTTTTTTTTGTCAAACCTCAAATTCTTCTGTCCTTATGCACAGGACTGTGCTTAGATGAGAAACTAAATGCTTAAAACGAGCTTTCCTTGTTCCCTGTGCTGCCACAGGCACATGGAAAACTGAATTTCCTTGAGATTTATCCGCGTGGATGTGGCAGGAATGTGGTGATTTCCAGTATTAACCCCAGGTTTGCTGGGCAGTGCAATGTAGGGGGTGAATTCCATTTTCTCTCCAGGAATTACCACCCACACTCAGTCAAAACTAGGGAAGGATTTTCCAGCCCCGGGGCAGCAGTTTCATTGCTGAGATTCAGGTTGAACATAAATTATAAATTACAAATTACAAATTATAAATGATATAAAGCCATGGAGGACCCCCTGGAATATTGTTTAAAATTCCTTAATTCAGTTCCGTTCTGTCCTGCACTGCAATCGTGTGGCACAAATTCCATCCTGGGTGGGCCCGTCCCAAATCCAGGGGATTTCCAGGTGGATGATCCCAAGGCTGGTCCCTTCTCCGCCCCGTGGGGACACAAAGGAGGGGACACAGGAGGGCACAGGAGAGGGGGCCAGAGGACAGTGCTGATCCAGGATTTCTGGGGAGTTCAGGAATGCCTTCCCTGGCACGTTAAACCACCCTGAGCGGGGTCACTGCCCCCTTTTCCAGCCTGGAGTTGTGCCAGGAGTTTGAGCTGAGGAAGCAGGAAGCCGTTGGGGGGTATTTAGGTTTTTTCCCCATTTTTTTCCCCAGTGATTTTCCAGCCAGGTCAGCTGCTGGTTGCAGAGCCATTCCTGGGGTGTAGGGACTGACTGGGATGCTGAGCTGGGACGGGGGGAGGCAGCTCAGGGGTGAGGGGCAGGCAGGGCTTCCCAGCCTTCCTGGAATCCAGCAAAATTCCAGCTCCCTGCCCCTCCTCCCTTCCCCGCAGCTGGGAGAGGACTGGGATTTCCACTGGGGATGAAGGGGATTATGGGACCAGCATCCCAGTGAGGTGGGGTGGGATGTGCTGTTCCTTGGGGTGCTCCATGGGATGGAATGGGCTGTTCCATGGGATGGAATGTGCTGTTCAATGGGATGGAATGGGCTGTTCCATGGGCTGTTCCACGGGGTGGGACGTGGTGTTTGTTCCATGGGCTGTTCCATGGGGTGGGATGTGGTGTTTGTTCCACAGGATGGAATGTGGTGTTTGTTCCATGGGTGGGATGTGGCAGCTGTGCCCTTCCCACTCCCCCTCAGTGGTGTCTGGTGGTCCAGATCCCAGCCCTTCAACCCTTAAACCCGGCTGCATTGTCTTTAAACCCGGCTGCATTGTCTTTAAACCCGGCTGAATTGTCTTTAAACCTGGTGGAATCGTCTCCTCTGCTTTTCTGGAGTGGTTTGGGAAGTGAATCTTTCCAAGTCTTCCCTCCTCCGTTGCTCCCAGCTCCGGCCGAGCTCGAACGTTGCCCTGCTGAGATGTTGGGATAATTCTTTTGCCGTGGAACTTCCCACCTTAATGAAAACTAAAAAGTCCCCACATTCTGCACCAAGGAGCCTGGATTAAGTTCAGATTCCTTCTTAACGTTGGATTTGTAGCGATTGTTTTACTTTCCTGCGGTCCTGTTTTCGCCTTCATCACCACTCGGGCAGTCCCTGTTGTTGCTCTGGATGAGCCCACACGTTCGCGCCGAGGAGAGCTGGGGCTGCACTTCCTGCTGGAACATTCCCCTGTTCCCACAGCAGCTTCGGCCCTCTGCTCTTCCCTGGGTCTGGCAGAGGAGGGAGACCCCAGGAGCTCCTTCCCTGGGCGCCCCTCCGAGCCCTTGGGAGCCCCTCCGAGCCCTTGGGAGCAGGGACACGTTTTGCTCGGGGAGGGGCAGAGTTTGAGCCCCTCTCTGGTGCATTTTGGAACTGGGGCTAACGGGAATCCCAGGTTCCATTTTGCTCGGGGAGGGGCAGAGTTTGAGCCCCTCTCTGGTGCATTTTGGAACTGGGTCCAATGGGAATCCCAGGTTCCATTTTGCTCAGGGGGAATCAGTGTTTGAGCCCCTCTCTGGTGCATTTTGGAACTGGGTCCAATGGGAATCCCAGATTCCATTTTGCTCAGGGGGAATCAGTGTTTGAGCCCCTCTCTGGTGCATTTTGGATCTCTGGGTTCAGAGGTCTGTCCTTCACTCTGTTCCGTGTCTTCTCTTCATCCCTGGATGCTGGGACTTGCTGATCTTACCTGGCCAGAAGCCCTTTGAATTTCAGGACTTCTTTCAAACATCCGTGTTGGAATTCCACTTAACCCAGGGTGACTCCATCTTCCTTCCCCACGCCCTCTAAAACCGTATCCAAACTTCTCATCTCCACACCTGGGAGTCCTCTCTCCCTTTATCTTCCCAGCTCCAAACCTTTCCAAAGGGAATGCAGGATTCTCCAGCCCAGCAGGGGTTGGGTGTGGATCCAGAAGGTGGCCGTGGTGAGGTGTTTGTGCAGCTGCAGCTCTGTGGAAGCTCTGGCAGCTCCAGCTCTTCCCGAATTTCTCCCAGGGGCAGCTGCTCGGCCCCAGGCGCTCGTGGGAGTCCGGAAATCCCAAATTCCTTACCAGTAACCGGTGTCCCTGTCCGTGGGTAGCCACAAACACCTTGTCTCCCATCTGCTTCTCCTCTCTCCTCAGAGTCCTTCCAGGTCTGAGCCCTGTGATTGAGAGGTAGAATTGTTAGAAAAGTTCATTTGGGCTACACTTCCCCCAGAGCCTCGGTTACTGGTAAGTGACCTTTCTTTTAGTTCCAGATTGTTCTTAAAGGGCTGACAGAAACCCCCCTTCCTGTTCCTAAAGGGCTGAGAGAATCCCCCCTTCCTGTTCTTGACAGAGCTGAGAGAACCCCCTGTTTCTGTTCCTAAAAGGGCTGAGAGAATCCCCCCTTCCTGTTCTTGAAAGGGCTGAGAACCTCCTCTTTCTGTTCTTAAAGGGCTGAGTGAACTCCCCCTTCCTGTTCCTAGAAGAGCCAAGAGAAAATCCCCCCTTTCTGTTCTTAAAGGGCTGAGAGAATCCCCCTCCTGTCTGTGCTTCTGGGGTCACAACGTGTCCCTCCTAATCCCACAGAAGTCAGAAAAGCTCCTCAGACCTCACCACCCATCCACAAAAATTCTGTTCCCCGCGCTCCTTCCTCCTCCTGGTCAGGAGTTAGGGTTTAGTCAGGGTGTTTGCACGGGTGTTGTTACAGATGAAGGACAATTTTTCCTGCACTACACGATTTAAAAGCAAAAATATTGTATTAGAAAAAGAGGCTGGGCTTTGGCTTGGCTGGAAATATTCAAAGCCCAGCGATGATTTTGGGTGCTCCCCACCTTTGATCTCGAATTTGAGATATTTTTTCCTTTCAAAGACTCTTTAAAGCCGGGCCTTGTTTGATGTCTGACAGTTATATGCAGGGGTCTTGGCAGAGCAAATGAACAAGGCAGAGCTCTGCGGTTTGGTTGGGTGTGGAACCGGAAAACCAGCGTGGAATGGCCTTGTCCCACACCGGTTCCAAGGGTGTGTCCAGTTCTGCTCCCTCTGATTCCCAGCTCCAAGTTCCCTGGAGCATCCCGGGGACAACTTTCGGCCTAGTCCCGACTCTTGTGCTCCAGCTGCTGCATCCCGAGGTGCCCAGAAACGCGGGAACCTCTTCCGTGGGGTGCAGGGGCTGAGTGCGGCACGAAAGGGCTTTTCCTCCCGGTTTTTGCCAAGTCCCATTTCGGATTCGGTTTTGCCGACGCTCCTTCGGTCGCTCGGGTTCTTCCCGGATCTTTCAGCTCCCAAAAGCTGGGAGAGCCTCAGTCCATGGCTGGGCCAGGCCGTGGGCTGGGAAAGAGCAGGGTTAGGTGGGATTTTGGGAAGGAATTCCTGGCTGGGAGGGCGGGGACACCCTGGAATAGAATTCCCAGATTTGCTGTGGCTGCCCCTGGATCCCTGGCAGTGCCCAAGGCCAGGCTGGAGCAGCCTGGGGTAGGGGAAGGTGTCCCTGCCCATGGAACAGTGGGATGAGATGGGATGGGATGGGATGGGATGGGATGGGATGGGATGGGATGGGATGGGATGGGATGGGATGGGATGGGATGGGATGGGATTTAAGGTCTCTCCCAACCCAAACCATTCCTGGATTCCATGATTCCCTAAAAACACCCTGTCCAGAAGGAGTTATGGGAAAAAGATTCCGCAAATATCCCGCCATCCATTCCCATTCCCACTCTCTGATCCCTTTTGGGAAACTGTGTTTAAATGTCTCATTAAAATGCTAATTTTTTCCGCTGCTCCATTTAATTTTGTCATTTAAGTTCACCATGAATATTTATATTATTTTAATCCTTGGTCTGACATTCTGACAAAAACGAATTTTCCATCACCTTGGAATGTTTCTGTTCCAAACCTTCGGTGCCCAACAAAGGGAGCTCTGTGAGCTACTCTGAGGTTCCTCTAAATCTCCCTGGGACCAAGATTTTTTCTTTTCTCTGTCTTATAAGTGTAATTTTATTACATTATAGACAAAGGAAAATATCAGTCTCTCCTCAGTACCAAAGGATGGGATGTCAGCAGTTCTGCTTTCCAAATAAAACTCTTAATGTAGAATATTAATCAAATATTTAATAATAATAATAATAATAACGACAACAACAACAAAAACAACACTAGATGGAATATTGATAAAATACTGCATTTTAGTAAAATTGACTTTAAAAAGCAGTGAAATTTTAGCCATTTCAGTGTGATCAAGATAAGAATCTTTAAATAAATGATTTTGGAAATGAAGGATTCACCTTGTCCCGATATTCTCCTTTACAGACTGAAGAATTTGCCCTTCACTTTTACCAAACTCAAGGAACTGGCAGCCTTGTGGCTTTCTGACAACCAGGTAATGCCTTTCAGTATTCCCATTTTCCTTAGGAAAGGGGCTCTCAATGAACCCTGGCACTCATTACAACATTTAGAAGAATTTTGGAAGGGTTTGCTCCCAGCCCAGCTTTGGATTTCCATATCCACCCATAAATCCTACTGGGTGTCATTTTTTACCAGGGAAAAATCCCCTTTGCAGGGTTTATTTTACCAGGATCAGCTTCTGCCTCCTTACCAAAGTAGTAAATAAAGGGCAAAAGTAGCAAGGGAGTGTTTTTGAAGCAGAAATTCGAGATGTTCATTCCCAAACTCGTTATTATGCTGTTCCAACCCTTTGCTCCATCTGCTCCTCTATCCTTGGCTTCCTCTTCCCTTTTCCCATCCATTCTCCCATCCCTGCGTATTTTGAACTCCACTGCAGTCAGGGGGAGTTTAAAGAAGTCAAAGATGCACAAGGACTGTGGGTCTTGCTTTGGAGAAAACTCATTTCTGTGCCTTTGGAACCTGAGGGGGCCTTTCTTTGTTCCAGGGCTCTGGTTTATAGCAGATATTCTTTGGGATTCTATTTTAAACCGAATTATGCAACAGGGACCCTGAGAAATGCAACAGTTCCAGCAGCAGCTGAGCCCTAAAATAAGTCTGAAATGTACATTTTGTTGTAGAGCCAAGCCAAAAATGTGAGAGCTGAAAGGGGGGGTAATAGAAAATTATGATTAAATTTTAATGTGTTAAATGAGGATTCTTGGGGGGTTTTTTTCCCTCTGATTTCCATTAAAAAAATTAACATTGCCCAGGCACAGAACACCCCCAGCCCTTTAAATATAGAATATTTTCCAGCATTTTGACTTTCCTGTGGCATAGCAGGGATTGATTTCCCTTCTCTGGGCTGTGCCAATCACTCCTGGACCGAGCTCAGAGCAAAGCAGGGATAAAACATCCCCGGCTGAAGTCAAACACAGCAGGAATTCTCAGGGAATGCCCCATGGAAGTTCTGCTCCAGGTTTACTCCCAGGTGAACTGACAACCACCGGGAATTTGCTCCTCATCATTAATCACCTCTTCGTTAGGCCTGGCTTAAAATGCACCCCAGGGGGTGTTAAACTGTGCGGTGCCGGGTCTGCTCCCCGATCCTTTTCCCTCGGAGCACCGGGCAGGATTCCCGATGTTCGCTTCTGCTGGGAACGGCAGGAGCGGCGGCAGTGCCGGGTGGGAGAGGAGCCCCGCACTGCTCCCGGCCCCGGGGGCAGCTTTCCCTGCCAGCCCCGGGGGCAGCTTTCCCTGCCAGCCTCGGGGGCAGCTTTCCCTGCCAGCCCCGGGGGCAGCTTTCCCTGCCAGCCCCGGGGGCAGCTTTCCCTGCCAGCCTCGGGGGCAGCTTTCCTTTCCAGCCCCGGGGGCAGCTTTCCCTGCCAGCCCCGGGGGCAGCTTTCCCTGCCAGCCTCGGGGGCAGCTTTCCTTTCCAGCCTCGGGGGCAGCTTTCCCTGCCAGCCTCGGGGGCAGCTTTCCCTGCCAGCCCCGGGGGCAGCTTTCCCTGCCAGCCTCGGGGGCAGCTTTCCCTGCCGGCCCCGCGCTCGCTGGGCACGGGCGCCTGGGGGCTGCCCGGCTCCCGGGAATCACGGCCGCGTTCCCATTCCCTGCAGTCCAAGGCTCTGATCCCGCTGCAGACGGAGGCGCACCCCGAGACCAAGCAGCGAGTGCTCACCAACTACATGTTCCCCCAGCAGCCCCGCAGTGATGAAGGTAAAAAACTCCTCGTTCGGGCAGGGAATTCCAGCGGGAGGGAGAGGAAGGTCCAGCCGTGGCTCCGCTGACATTCCGAGCCCACAGGGGCATCCCTGGTTAGGCCCACACGGAGGAATCCTGGTATTCCCAGGCTGCCAGATTGGCATTTTCTGATTTACGTGTTCAGACTGGCATTTTCTGATATAAAATTTCAGATTGGCATTCTCTGATTTACATTGTCAGATGGGCATTTTCTGATACAAAATTTCAGATTGGCATTTTCTGATTTACATGTTCAGATGGGCATTTTCTGATACAAAATTTCAGATTGACATTTTCTGATTTACATGTTCCAATGGGCATTTTCTGATACAAATTTTCAGATTGACATTCTCTGATTTACATTTTCAACTTGACATTTTCTGATTTCCACTTTCACATTGGCATTTTCTGAGCCCCTCTTATTTCCAGAGAGGCTTTGCAGGAGCAGTCTGAACCCGGCTCTGGGTTTCACACCAGGAATTCCCGGCTCTGTCCGGGAGCTGGGAGTGTCCAGCTCCATGGCGTGGGGGCTCAGGCCTCCCAAACTGGCTGGATTGAGGCTTTGCTCCTCCCACAGCCCCATTAAATTTGAATTTTCACACTCCCGCTCTGCTCCAGGGCTGCCCCAAACCCTGGTGGTGCTTCCCACCACTCTCATCCCAGATTTCTTCATAACTCTGGAATGGTTTCTCAGTTCCCATTGTCCCCCTCGAGTTTTCAGCCACTCACCCAAGTGACCAACCAGGAAGAGTCCGTCTGGATCATCCCCATCTCCCTTTCCAACCCCCTGCAGATTTCCAGTCAGACAGCGACAGTTTTAACCCCACTCTGTGGGAGGAGCAGAGGCAGCAGAGAATGACTGTGGCCTTTGAATTCGAAGACAAGAAGGAAGAGGAGGAAAATCCAGGGAAAGTCAAGGTAAATTCTGCTGGATTTATTCTGGGATTCACTTGTTATGGACGGGGTTCCACATGCAGGTCTTCAGTTGAACTGGGTTTGTGTTTTCATGTCACATTCCTGCTCTGTCCCAAAGGGAATTGGCTTTGTTGGGAGACAGAATTACTGTCCAACCACTGCTTTTTCAGGAATATTTGAATCCCATAGAGGATCCCATATTCCTCTCAAAGTAGGAGTCAGCGAGGGCTTTGCAGCCTCATGCCATGTGCAGTGGAGAGGGCATCACTTGTAAAAAATGAAGCTCAAAGCATGAATTTCCTCCCCCAGTTTCATGAAATTAATGTCATTGCAGAGTTCTCCATCAATCCCTCAATCAGCTGCATTGTCAGGAGGGTATTTTCAAACCTGTCAGCCTTTACATGGCATGGAAATGTTTCTTTCTTGAATAATATCAAGGAATTATTCCACACTTCAACCCTGCAAGTTTCTAACTGTGGTAGAACACCCAAGGTAAAGTGTAGAGTCAGAGATAAAATCATCTGAGGAGAATTAAATCAGATTTTACTTCTAAAATTAACAGTTCTCTCGTCAATAGCAATTTAACATTTCATTGAAAGCTTGGTGGAAATTCTTGATTTTTCTTTCCGATATTTTTCCCAGTTGGGAATTTTTCTCCAGCTCCTGTGCCCGGAGCTAATGGACTCTGCTGCTTTAGTGAAACGGAAAATGAAGCCAAAAGCAGCCTTCACATCACACTAAATAGATTAAAGTGGAATTTTACCCTGGATGAATTGCAGGTTTATGGGTCACACAGGGAAAACAGCATCTGGGAGAGTTTTCTGTTGTTCCACCACTTTTATCAGAATTTGACCTGGGGGTGACATGACTGAAGGCTTCAACATGAACATTTTTAGCAGCTTCACCAGACCTTTAGGGGATAAATTTAAACAAATTTAAATTCTCAGCAGGCAGTAACCACCAACACTGCACCATTTTATAACAGCAGAAGAAGTTCTCACTTTTTCTCTCTCACCAAACCGAACTTTCAGCCAGACAGATGCTAAAATTGATTTGGTAATTGGGATTGTTCGATAACTTTTTTCCATCGAGGATTTTGAACTTTGAAAATTCTCTCTTCGGGGTCAGGCTGCTTTTGATGTGGCACTGGAATGGGACTGGCAGGGAACACAGATTTCCTGTGGGGTGGATCAGGGAGGGGGAGATCTGCGTCCCAGCGCTGTCCCCCAGCACAGCTGCAGGAGCTTGGCTGGTTCACGTTAACGCTCCCAGGGATGTGAAGCTCCAGCTGAAATCCCTGCCTGGGGTTGTGGGTCTCATCCCAGCCTCCAGCCCCTTCTCCCTGGCTGGAGTTTGAGGATTTGCTCTGTGCCTTGGCTCTCAGCCCTGCCTGGCTCAGCCCTTGCCCTCAAACCATGCCCTGAGCTCTGGGAGGCACCAAGTGCCTCGTTGGGCCGCCCCGAAACACGATTTCATTCAGCCATAATTGAAGCAGAGCTTTCGTGCTGCTTTCCAGACTGAATTTCTCTTTTTCTGTTGGAATTCTTTGTTGAAAGGGACATCCCACTCACAGATTTTAACATTTTCTGTTCTGCTTCGTGATGTTTATTTTCTCCTGGTTCGGATCTGTACGCCAGCACTTGATACAGTTTTATTTACCAAACCAATCATGCTTTTGCCTCTGAATTATTCCTACGGACAGAGCATTTTCAGCTGAATCCAAAATTGTGTTTTTCCTACTCGTTGGGAATTTAAATCCAGCAGCTCTGGCAGGGAGCTGTTAAAATCAGCTCCTTTGTCAGCTCACCTACACCATGAGGTAAAAGCTGCTGTGTGGTAAATTCCAGATCCTTTATCACCAGGAGGAGTTTGAAGTTTCCCAGCCTCGTGACCCTGACACGCTCTGGGAAACTTGGGAACTCCGGGTGTGGGGTTTTCCAGGAAATCTGTGGGTCTGCCAGGGAGTTACAGCTCAGTCAGGCCTCGGGGACTCTCTGGAGAGCTTTGGGTCTGTTTTGCCGTGCCGGAAGAGAGTCACAGACACCCGGCTGCGTGTGAGCATTATCCATCTCCAGGAGCAAATGGCTCCCAGAGGACCACATCCTGCTCTCAGCTGCCATCCGTAATTCACATTAATTGAGCACGTGGAGCGTGGCCGAGTGAACTCCGCGTTTCCAGCGGGATCGGTTGGGAAAGCGTGACGGAACGCGTCAGCACAAGTGCGCAGTCACCAGCACCCCGCCAGGGTGAGACATGGGCCCGCAGGGAGCCACTCCCATCCCTTAGTTTGTGCCCCTGGGATTCCACTCGAGGCTGACAAAGAGTCAGTGGGCAAATTTCAGTCCTGAACTGCTCGAACTCCCCAGACAGATCAGCCAAACCGTGAGGGAAGCGCCCTCAGCCCGGTACTGTAACCAGGCTTTGCTTTGCACTCTGTGTTCATTCTGAGTTCCTGCTTTCATTCCTGATTCTAACTCCTCGTTTTATGGCTGTTCAGGTTGAGATAAACCTCAAACGTTACCCCACTCCATACCCCGAGGATTTAAAGAACATGGTGAAATCTGTGCAAAACCTGGTGAGCAAACCCAGCCTGGGAGTGCGGCCCGAGAACTCGGCCCCAGCTGCCAACAGTGACCCCACGGGGAAGGACAAGTACGAGCACAAGTGGCCCCTGACCCCCAAGGAGATCTCAGTGGAGGTACTGTGAAGGATCCTCGTTCCTCTCCAGAATCCCTGACTCTTTTTTTAAGGGTTTTGAACCCCCAAATGATGTTTTGATCCGCTGGGAACCTCAGACCCCAGAGTTCCTTGTTTCACCCGTAAAGTTCTAGATTGAGTTGCTGGGTTCCATCCAGTGCTAGGCTGGGTTGCTGGGTTCCATCCAGTGCTAGGCTGGGTTGCTGGGTTCCATCCAGTGCTAGGTTGGGTTGCTGGGTTCCATCCAGTGCTAGGCTGAGTTGCTGTTTTTCCCGGTGCTGCTGAATTTTCGGGTTGAAACCTGTCTAGGTGGGAATTTTGCCGTGGGTTTATCCCAGCACTGTGTCACACTTCAGTGATGCGAGGTTGGCGTGTGACGGCAGGATGGGCCCAGGCACCGTTTCCATCCCATCCCATTTAATCTCTTAAACACCACTTGGTCCTGTCTGGCCCTGCTGTGCCCTGCTCCTGGGATTAATCCAATTAACCCTGCCCAGAGTTAATGAAGGCAGCAGCAGAACTCCTCGCAGTGCGGGGAGCAGCCCTGGTTGGTGACTCCCAGGAGCTGCAGGATCCAGCTCTTCCTGGAGTGTTTGCCAAGCACGGGTACAAAGTTCTATCCCAGGATTCATCCCCAAAAAGTAAATTCCTAAATCCTGCAGTCCTGCTGGAGCTTGGTCTCATCCACCCCACCAAACCTGTGTGCAGGCCCCGCTCAGATACAAGGGAAATCCCTTCCCATGGGAGTTTAAAAGCTTGGAATGCCAGCGCTCCTGGAAATCTTTGCAAAGCTTTAATGCTGAAAGGAAATAAGTGAGGAAAAGGATTCTCATTCTTTTTCACCCCTTTGTTATCTGAACATTATGTCCTTGAAATGCCCCTGTCTGTGGCCAGGCCTGTGTGCAGGAATTGTTCTCCCTCAGTTTTCCACGTCTTTGGCACAACTGTTCCACATTCAGCTGTAGCTGCTCTCTCTGTGCTGCGTTTTATTTGCAGTTAAACATTTTCCTTCCTTGAAAAAATAACCCCCCCAAAGTTCTCGCTTCAAGTTGGCTTCAGGAGACTTCAGCTCTAGGCACGATTTCAATTAGGACTAAAATATTGAAGTTAAATATTTAATTTCAACCAAAACAGTTAAGTTAAATCGCTCGTATTTTCATCTAAATCTGAAATCTTCAATTCCGCCATTATTCCTTTTGGCTCATTCAACTCTCACTGTGTAAATCTGGTCCTTGAACCAGCTGGTGACTCGGGCCACGAGTCTTGACATTCTGCTCTTGTTGCTGAATATGTAGAATTTATTTTGTATTATCTGTCGTTTGAACTTGAATATTCTCAATGGCTTTCTGTGGGTTTTAATTATCCCTGCGTGTTTCCACCTGGAATTAGATTCCTGTGGCCTCGCAGAGGTTTTAGGTGTTGATCCCGTGGCCGTGCTGGCGATGCGGCCTCCAGAAACCAGCGGTTTGTTAATATTTGTTCAAATAATGTTGAATTTTTCGAGGAAAACACGAACGTCCCGGTGAGCTGAGCCCCAGCAGCGTCCTGGGAGCTGGCAGAGCCAGGGAATGCTCCCCCAGGGACGGGAGGGAGGAGGAAACGGCAGCCACACCACGAACCCCAGCGGCTCCGGAGTGCTGCTGCGGGGACACCCCGGGTGGGAGTGGAGACACAGGAATCCCACAGAAACTCTGCAAAAGGAGCTGAACTGCTGCAGCCAGAGCCCAGGGGATTCCTGAAGTGCCACTAACTAATGGGATTGCAGTTTCCTCCCTCCCCCTCTCCCAGAGCAGAGCTGGGAGCTCCCCCTGCTCCCCAGGGAAAATGAGATTTCACCTTCTGGCTTGGCATGGTGGAGATGGGGGAACTTTTTCAGATTTTAATTTCCCTGGGACGGCGCCAAGACTGGTGCCACAACTATTCCAGCAGCTGAAGAAAGGAAAAGGGATGTTCTTGTCCTTCCCAGACACTGGGAAGGGTTTTGGCTCTAAGCAGGGTGCTGCAGATTCATTCCCCATTTCCCTCTCCTTGGCTTCCTGCACGAGGATAAAGCACATGGGAAGTGCAGGCAAAGCGTGAATGGTTTTGTGAACAATATTGGCCTGATTTCCGTTGTAACCCGTTAAATAAAACATAATTAAGCTCCATTTGCTTTGCAGATAATTAGCAGACAAACTCAAGCCTCGAGTTAAAGTGCACTTTGAAATGGCAGGTGTGCTGTGGTGTAGCTAAAGGCTGAAGGCAGTTTCTGATCCCAGGTAATTGAATTTCAGGTGCAGTGCTCATTTCTCATCCTCACACAAGCTGGTTTCTGATCTCTTTCGGCTTTCCCTGCAATCAGTTTGCACGTGTCTCTTCAGAAACTGTTTCTAAATAATGAAAGGGAGCATCTGGAAATGAGGAATGGAATGAGGATCTGCATTTCCAACCCTCCGTACCGTCCTTCACCTTCGTTCACAATAAGCAAGCAATGTCTTGATTAATCATCAATTAAAACAAACCTCTTCATCATTCTAATTCTTCTTGAAAGATGTGAGTTGTGGTCAAAGAGGAGTCTGGCATTATTTAGGGAGTTGTGCTGCCTTTCCATGAGAAACAGTGGGGAATATCAGAATCAGCAGGTCAGGTCTTTATAGTTCATGTTCTTGGTGTGGCTGGATTGAGAATATCCCACATTTCCTCTGCCTCATCCCCTCCCAGAGTCCTGGGCTGTGCCAGGCAGATTCCAGCAGCCTGGTCATTCCAAACACGCCGTCCCTCCGGATTATAATTTATTATTCTTGTGTTCTCAGCCTGCATATTTGGTGATATTTCTCCTCCCAGTTGTTTTAATGGTTTGTACCATTTATTTTCTCCTCACCACAGTTCTCTGCCCTCTCTTCCTGGATCCTTCCCCAGTTAATCCTGAGGAATAAATCCTGACTCAACACAATTGCATTTATCTCTTGCCTTTCTCCTCGCAATTTTCTTCCTATTAGTGACCTTTTTGTTCTTGAGCTTGTAAGAAAAAGGTCCTCTTCGAGAGAGTGGAATTAGATGGAATATGATTTGGGGTTTTTACAGAGTATTTCTCATATTCTTGGCAGATCCACAAGTGCCAGAGTGGTTCTTTCAAAAGTGCACTGGGTTTTGTTGGAATAGCTGGGCTGGGGGAGAAAAAGAAAAGGAAAATGCTGTAAAATAGGGAACTTCATGCACCTGAAATTCACCACCTTGTCAAAAATGGAGCTGCTGGGTCTTCCTCTCTCACAGCAAGGGGGGCAGTTTAAGCTTAAAACTCCTGGAAGTTTCATGGCGCAATATTGGGATTCCAGGTTCAAGATAAAGAAACCCAGGAATCCCCCAAGAGCCCCCTGCCTGAGCCTGGGACCACCCCGAAATCACCTGTGCAAGCCCCGGGCAGGGAGGACAGAGCCCAGAGCTCAGAGGTACAGCCAGCCCCGGGCTGCTCGGGTGGAGAGCCTCGCCCTCTGCCCCGCTCTGCGCTCGGGCTGCCCCAGCCCCCGCGTTCCACCAGCTTGTCCCTCTGCACTGGGGCAGGGCCGTGGGAGCCACCGGGCACGTGGGGAGCACCAGGGAACTCCTGTGCACGGGGAAGGGGAGGCTGGGCTGGGCCACTCCGCGTGGGAGTGAAGCACCGTGGGCCTGTGCTGCCGTAAACTGAGGATGGCTCTTCAGGGAAGGTCCTGCCCCCAGCAGAACGTCGAACACGGAGGGGTTGAAGTAGCTCTGGTGTGAACAGAATTAAATTCTCCAAGGGTAAATCACATGGCAAACGCTTCTGCAAATCTCTGTCACTGCTAGAAGCAGTTAATGGCAGTAAACCTCCGAAAGTTTCCTCCTTGTAAGCAAAAACAAGAAAATTTTTTAAATATTGGAGCATTAGACATTCTAGCAATGTGCATTTGGTTTGGGTACTCCAGTTTAAATTGTTTCTCTAATTATTGCATCTCTCCCTGTTGCCTTCCCTCTCCAAACTCACTGGAGAGCCTTTACAGCCTGTCAGGGTGCAGAGATCCTCCTGCCAGCCATCCCTGTCTCCCCAGGACACTCATCCTCCCCGTCTCTGAGCTTTCTGCAGGGACCAGAAAGGCCCCAAAATTCCTGTTGGTGCCTTCATTCCCTCCTAGCCACCCTAGGGGCCTAAATGTCCTAATTTAAAATATCTCCTTCTAAGAATGAGTCCCACTTTCCTCCCCTTGGGGTTATTTTCAGCACACGTCCTGTTGCAGGGCCTGTGTGAAGGTCAGATGTGCTGAACTCTCAGGCAGAAGTTTATTAAATCCAAATCATTTTAATTGAGCCACAAACTCCTTAGAGACAAAGCCATTTTAATTAAGTACAGCTCCAGGGACAGCTGAATCCTTGGGAGGACTCACCAGAAATAACTGAGCGAGGAATCCTCCCTCCTGAAATACCAATTGTTTGCTCTCCGTGTGTGTTTATTTCTTTCCACTGGCAGCATTTTTGGTGACCTTGACTTCATCAAAAATGTTTACACAGCCTTGATGTATCTTGCAAGTTCCATCTGGTTTGTCCACACTTCCAGAACGAGCACGTCACCCTAATTTTGAGGAGGATTTGTGCAGGATTAATTAGAACTTTCTGCTGACAAGTTAGAACTTTCTGCACTGCCCACAGGGTGGGTTTGGGGTGTTCGAATGATCACGAGGAGAAGGCTGTGAGCTGCCTGTGTGCTGCGGTTTGAAGTGTTCCCGTTCCCCGTGTTCACTGTGCCTTGTTGTGTCCCTCAGGATGCCTTTGGACATCCTGGCAGCGAGATGAGGATAGGGGAGCTCCGTCCTTCCATGCCCGAGACGCCGCTGTACCCCCCCAAACTCGTCCTGCTGGGTAAAGACAAGAAAGGTACTGATGGATTCACAGCCTTTGAGATGAGACCGTGTGATGGGGATGTTCCACCTCTGACTGTAAACCGTAGCCGTGGACATTTGTGCACGTATCGATACAAGCCGTAGTTTTAACTGAAAAATGTGTTTTTCTGGAGTTTCGCTCCCGAGTGCCGCCCCCTGAAAGCGTTTGCTGTGTTTTGTTTCAGAGTCGACAGATGAGTCTGAAGCAGATAAGATCCATTGTCTGAATAACAGCGTTTCCTCAGGCACTTACTCAGACTATTCCCCTTCCCAGGCTTCCTCAGGCTCCTCCAACGCGCACGTAAAAATGGGCTCCCTGCAGACCACGGCTAAAGAAGCAGTGAATAACTCTTTGTGGGGGAACAGGTGTGACATCTTTCCTGACACAGCTTCTGCTTCCCTTTCGTCCTGTCTGGGCCCTCCGAGTGACCCTGTTAGGGCGTCTGGGTTAAAAAATCCGCGTTTTTATCCCGTGTTGGCTGCGCAGAGCTGGCCACCCTCCGTTTGCCATGGACAGCTGGTGGTTCAGCTCTGTGCCATCTCCAGGCATTAAAGCTCCTGGAGCCGGAGCTGCAGCTGGTGCAGTTGGTGTCCCATTATTGCTGTCCCAGCTGCCTCCGCCCTGGAGCTCCAAACAGCTTCTTGGAAAGCCACAACCTGCACTGGAAACATTCCAGGAGCAGCCTGTCCTGTCTGTGCCTGCCATGAATCCCCTCCCGTTGTTCCATCCACAGCTCTGCCCCGTTAAAGAGCTGGGTGAGAACAGGCACAAACTGCCTCTGCTACCTCTGGTTAAAAAGTGGGGGAAACCTTCTGTCGCGCTCATCCATTATTTTTACAGCAGGAAAATCTGTTCAGCGGGATTTCTGGGAGCACAGCTGGGAGCCAGCCAGGCCTTTGAGTGACTTCTTAGCTTCTCTGTGTGTGTCCTGACAGAGTCTGTGCTCCAGGGCAGGAACCTGCTGCCACCATTCCCGTGCCAGTGGCACGACATCCACGGAGTTTCCAACAGCTTGTCGAGAGTAGCTCAGTTGGTGCTAAAAACACCAAGGGGGCAGGTTTGATCCCTGGACTCAGTGATCCCTGTGGGGCCCTTCCAACTGGGAATATTCCGTGATAAGGATCCCCGGAGCCTCCCAGCACCATCCCGAAGCCAGAGCGTAGCTGGTAGAAGGTTGGATTGCCTTCCAAGGATGATGGGTGCTGACGTGCTGGGAGAGAGGACATTTTATCTTGTTCCCTTCTCTTGTCTTTGCAGGCTGGCGCAGTCGTTCCCGCAGCCCCTGGAGACCAAGCCATTGCTGAGCCAGCGGGAAGCGGCTCCGGCCGGGAGCGTCCCGGCGCGCCCGGAGCGGCGCCCGCTGAGCGACGCCTTCGCCGACAGCTGGAACGACGGCTCCCACTACGACAACACGGGATTCGTGGCCGAGGAGAGTGCGGCAGAGAACCCCAGCACCAACCCCCTGCTGAGCACCAAATCCAGGAGCTCCTCCGCGCACGGGCGCCGGCCGCTGATCCGGCAGGACAGGATCGTGGGGATCCCCCTGGAGCTGGAGCAGCCCGCGCTCAGAAACACACACGACTCTGAAGTGCCTCCTCCCAATCCTTGGCAAAATTGGACCAGAACCCCCAGTCCTTTCGAAGACAGGACAGCTTTTCCCTCCAAACTGGAAAGCACCCCCAACACCAGCCCTTTGCCCGAGCGGAAAGATCACGTCAAGGAGTCTCCCGAAATGACGAGCACTTTCACTCCGGGAATTCCGTGGGAATATCACGACTCCAACGCTAACAGGAGCCTCACAAACGTCTTTTCCCACATGCACTGTCGCCCAGACCCTTCCAAAAACGTCATCTCCATCAGCAAGAGCACGGAGCGCCTCTCCCCGATGATGAGGGATTTAAAAACGAACAAGTTTAAGAAGTCGCAGAGCATCGACGAGATCGACATCGGTGCGTACAAGGTGTACAACATCCCCCTGGAAAACTATGCATCCGGGAACGACACCGTGGGCCCCCACGAGAGGGTGGACAAGCTGCTGGGCCCGGAGCACGGCGTGCTGAGCATGTCCCGCAGCCAGTCCGTGCCCATGCTGGACGACGAGCTGCTGACCTACGGCAGCGTCAAGGTGCAGCCGCAGCACAAGGCGTCGGTCACCAAGAAAGTTTATCAGTTCGACCAAAGCTTCAACCCCCAGGGCGCCGTGGAGCTCCCGGCCGACAAGCGGCTCCTGCCGCCCTTCCAGCTCAACGCCGAGTACCTGCCGCAGCCGGCCAAGAGCCTGCCCCAGGAGCTGGTGAGCCCGCGGGGCTACCGCGGCTACGCGCCCGTGGAGCCCATGTTCTCCTTCTCGCAGCCCTCGGTCAGCGAGGAGCCGGCGGCCACCCCGTTCCCCGGCCCGGCCGCGCGGCCCGGCTTCCTGCGCAGGGCGGACTCGCTGGTCAGCTCGGCGGAGATGTCCGTGTTCCGCAGGGTGGGCGAGCCCCAGGAGCTGCCCCCGGCGGACAGGTACGGCCGGGCCCCGTTCCGCGGCGCCCCGGAGCGCCAGGGCAGCATGGCCGTGCCCGAGGCCCAGTTCCTCAAGCGCAACGGGCGCTACGAAGACGAGCACCCTTCCTACCAGGAAGTGAAAGCCCAGACCGGGAGCTTCCCAGTTAAAAACCTCACGCAAAGGAGGCCCCTGTCGGCACGAAGCTACAGCACAGAGAGCTACGGCACGGCCCAAACGCGGCCGGTCTCAGCGAGGCCCACCATGGCAGCTCTGCTGGAAAAGATTCCGTCAGACTATAACTTGGGTAACTATGGCGACAAGCCTTCCGATAGCAGTGATATAAAGCCGAGGCCTCCCCCTGGGAAGGGAAATGAGAGCTGTGCTAAAATGCCCGCTGACTGGAGACAACAGCTACTTAGACATATAGAAGCTAGAAGGTTAGACAGGGTATGTTTGGCATTTCTCTGCAATTAATGCCTTTAGTTGTGTGTTTCGCTCTGTCAAACGATTTGCACGTGCAGTGGTGACCACCAGAATTCCCAGGGATGAAATTCCTGCCGTGGTGTCAGAGGGACCGGCCCGCCGAGGGCCCTGGGGGTGCTCAGCTGGAGTGAGGGATCCCAGGAAATCCAGAGGCTCCTCACTGGTGATGCCCCTTGGTGCCCGTCACCGGGATGGAGACTCCGGATCCTGGTCAGTCCAGAGGCTCTGCCCCGGTGCCCGTCGCTGGGGTGGTGACTCCTGCAGCTCTGCCCAAAATTAGGAAGAGCCCTGAGGTTCTCCCCTGCTCGTGGAAGTGCTGCTGGAGCCGCCACGTCAGTGACGACCGAGAGCTTGGAGAAGTGCTGGGCACGTCTTGGCAGTAAAAGGGAATAAAGGAAAAAGACGATAAGTAATAAAATGTATTTTAGCTCTCGTGCCACTGTTAGTGCAGGGGGTTTAAAGGTGTCTGTAACTGAGAAATATCCCTGGGTATCCACTGCCACTGTTCTGATGGGAATGTGATCATTACTCCTTTTAGCTGGAGGAAGTTATGCTGGTTTGCCTTCTATCCAAAGGGTACTTTAGTGCATGATTCAGTCATTACCTATTTAATGACCTAATCCATGAGTCCGATTTACTCCGTGGTCTGAAGTGGTTGTGACAAATTCTTGTGGTGAAATGCGTAAGAAGTCATTGCCAAATGTGTCCATACACTGCTTTATGCTAGAGCCCGTTGAGTTTGGTGTTAATATTCTCCTTACCTGCCAGTTGCTCGGATGTGATGATATTAAATTATCCTTAAGGATCAAATGGGGAAACTTTAAAAAGGGGCTCCGAGGCTGAAGCGTTTTCCTCCCTCAGCTCTTTTCCTTGTGCTGTGTAAACCCACTGGAAACTGCCTCCTACCCAGGGACACCAGTGCACCCCGAGCAGGGCCCTTCCTGCTGGAAATAAACCCTTGCCAGACGTTGTTGGCTTAAGGAATATCTTTACACTGAGCTTACACCATGTACCAAGGGGTACTTTAACCCCGGGAAGCTGACACTGGTGCTTCTCCCTAATCCCTGCGAGGTGGTTCCTGCTGGGTGCAGAGCTCCAAGGAGCCGGGCTGGGCTGCCCGCTGGAGGCTGTGCTGGGGGGAGCAGCTGGGAGCAGCCCCTGCCCCTCGGGTGGGCACGGGAGCCGTGTCCCCCCTGCCCCTCGGGTGGGCACGGGAGCCGTGTCCCCGCTGGCCCTCGGGTGGGCACGGGAGCCGTGTCCCTGCCCGGTCCCACGTGGGCACGGGAGCCGTGTCCCTGCCCGGTCCCACGTGGGCAGCCAGGTTTTCAGGGAGCAGCACTCCCCCGGGGGTTGCTCCTCCACGCCAGGCACACCTCTGGCTGCACAGCCCGCCCCAAATTCGGCCGTTTTTTGCAAAAGCAAGACTTGTACCCTGTGAACTCCAGATGCCACCACCCCTCATGTGCTGTCAGCGTGGAAGTCCTCTCTGGTGCCCATTCTCTGTACGAGGAGCAATGTACTCGCTTTGTGTGACCAGTGCATGCCTGGAGGAGCTATTGATACTCGGTACTGTTTGTTGGCTTAAACTAAAACTCTGTGAACTTAACCATGTATGTGTGAGACTTAATTCTGAGCATGTGTGTTCATATGTGTCCCGTGGTTGTTTCCTCTACTCAGAGCGCTGCTTACAAACACCACACAGTTAGCCTTGGCATGCTGCACTCTGGAGGGGTTTCAGCCATGCATGCCGGCCGAAGCATGACTTTAAACTTGCAGCCTAAATCTAAATTTGAAAACCAAATGCTTCAAGAGCTACCTCTACCGAAAGTAAGTATGGGCTAGCCAGCGCTGCCGGCATTCCCGGTTAATTAATGATCCTTGCTTCCTCCTGGTTTAGCTTCTGCCTCTTCCTCGTGCTTTTCCGATGCCCACTCCACAAAGCAAGGCTGCCAGGGATGCAGCTGAGCCCCTTGGTGGCCTTGCTTTTTGGATTCCGGAGCTCCCTGGCTGTCTTTCCTGCTTTCCTGCTCTCCTCACGCACACCGGAGCTGTCGTTTGCTCCATGGGGAACGTGGTTTGCTCTGGGACTGTTTGATCCTAGAAAAATGGGGGTGGAAATGTTAAACAGGCTCCAGGAGACAGGGTTTTTAATATCTGAGCGTTAATTGGGTGTGCTGTAATACCTGATGGGGTTTGAACACGTTACCACACCCAAAACCATTTTAAACTTTGAGTAACACCCAAAAAAGATAATATTTTCCTCATTTATTTACTGTTTATCTTATATTTATTATCAATATATTGTTGACGAGTACAGACATACAAAACTGTGTATTCCCAACAAAGAATTGAGGGGAGAGGCGCACAGGGCAAGGCAGAGAGGGCCATTCCTGCAGGATTTTCAGTGCCAGGGAGGGATGCTGAGACCTTTCTCTGCATCCAGAGGGACGGGCACGGCTCAGCCTCTCCCTGCCCTGGCACGGGAGCTGAGGGCACAAAGCAGCAGCAGCTCTGTGAGTAGTTACAGGGCAGCAGAGCCCGGATCCCGGCGTTCCCACGGGATCACCTGTGCTGGGAATTGCCAGGCTGGCCCCTGGCCCCGCTGGCGCCCGCCCAGGCCGGAGCAGCCTGGCCAAAGGAGGGTTCCAAGCCCTGGTTCAGAGCTCAGATCCACGGGTTTGAGGAGAGCAGGATAATTTAGGAGCTGGCGCAGAGCTCGGCCCTGCTCCGCTCGCCGACCCCACCCGTGCTGCAGCCGGAATTCCGGGCAGTCCAGGACAGGATGGCAGCACACAGGCAGCAGTGTCGGGCCTTTCCCGCTGTTCCTGACCCTCCATTCTCTGTCACCTCCATCCCGCGTGCCCCCGGTGTCCCCAGGCTCCCGGTGCGTGCTGCTGTGCTGTGGGGCGGGCGGCTCCGAGGGGATCCCCCCTGGATGTGTGTGCTGGGCAGGGACATCCCGGTGTTGTCTTTGCTTCCCAAGAACCTGTCTGTCTGCTCGGGTGCTCGTCACGAGTCCTTGGAAAAACCCATTGGGCATCAACCCCAAAGAATGGTGCTGGTTCCCCCCACACGTTAGGAGTGAGGTGATTTATGGCACTCCCAGGATTTTAGGCCGTAGGTGGATATGGATATTAATGATGGGTGTCTGAGGAAATTCAGGAATCTGCTCCGTGATGTATTTTGGGGTGTGGTCTGATGTGGATTATTCTGCTTTTCTATTTCACCAGCATTCCATTGCTCCATATCCATAGAAACTGTGATGCTGAACTGCATTGAGGGGTTGTTCTCTTGCTGTACTGTTTGGGGAAATTATTGTTGGGAAAGATGACTGCAGGGGGAAATGACTGTTGGAAAAATACTGTGTATGTTTAGTATTGTTTAATTTTATTGCTTCACACCTTCCACAGAATTCACATTTCCTGAAGAATCCAGGCCACAGCAGTTTAATCCTTGCCTCTTCTCCCCTCCTCCTTCCCGTGGCCTGGATTCAAGAGAGTAATGAGTGAGCTCTGGCTGTCAGGAAATCAACTTTAACAATGAATTACACTGAAAACGTTCATGACATCAATCTACTCCACGCAGAAATTGTGGGAAGTGCTGCCTTCCCTCCTGTCCCCAGATTTCAGGGCGGTGGAGCTGGCTTGCAGCCTGTCCCAGCTCAGAAAATGGCCAGTATTGCCAGGGGACAAATTCCTTTTGCTGCAGCAAACGAAATCCCAGGATTTCCCTGTTTGTGGAGGAAGCTGGGAGCACTCTCTGCATTTTCCCTTTTCCCTCTGGAGTGCCAGATCCCCTCTGCAGATCGGGCCCAGTGGGATCCTTTCCATTTCTGGCTCCCAGTGAAAAGTTTTGAACGTTCGTGGTTTGGTGCAACCCATTCCCAGAATGGGAATTCCCACCTTCCTTGGGAACAGCAGCGAGGAGGGGAGCAGAGGTTCCCCGTGGAGCGAGCCTGAGGAGGGCACCCAGCTCCAGAAATTCATCCCTCGGGATGTGAGCGGATTCCCAGGTCAGCTCTGGAGGGAATGGCTCATTTTTCCATTTTAACGGGGGTAAAGAAAGCTCTGCAAGGAGATCCTGGGCTTTAAACAGGGAAAATGTTTTTCCAGTGGTTTTTAAAAGAAGGAAAATCACAACTTCCATGATTTTTCTGGAAGATTTCTTGAATGATGAAGTAATTATAATTGAAGTTTCCTTTCACTTTTAATAATCAGGGTTGGATTTTTTTTACTTCACCTCAGAGATGTGATTTAAATCACAATTTCCTTCTATTTACTTTTCAACTTCTGTTAAAAAATAGTTTTTATTGGAAAAATTCCCAGCTTTCACATTTCCAAAGCAAATTTGATTTATTCTTCATCCATCTAGAGAAGTGTATCCTGATTTTTTTTTTAGTCTAAGCTGGAGAAGAAATTGCTGGAATGGCAGAGGGGAAGAACAGCTATTTTTTGTTCCTTTGCAGATTCCCATTAATCAATAAGCACTACACTGTGCCAGGTGCTGTCAGTGGCAGGACAACGCTGGAATTTTGGGAATTCTGACACCCAAAAGGTGTTAGGAAAATTCCCAGTGATGATAGAGAAATAGAGAGACAGATAATGGAAACTCAGGATGGGGCAGGAAAAGTCCAAACACCCTCCAAAGTCCTGAAAACAGGAGGGAAACAACCAGGGGGAAAAGTGACAAGGAAAAAACGTGGAACAGGAGAGAAAAGGGAATTATGAACATTTAGGAAACTTTTCCTGTGTGTTGTGACCATTCACGTTGAGGCAAACATTGAATTCCAGGTTGATATTGGACATAAAATGTCCCTGGCACAACCCAGGAGGTTCTGGGAGCTGCAACGGAGCCAGCACAACCTCGGCACTGCCAGCAGGGGATGTTTGCTGCAGAAAACACAAACAGCTCCTTCTTCTTGGTGCCAAAGCCTTCCTAAAAAAGTTCCTGCTGCTGGAATGAGCAGTGAGAAACTTCTGACTCCCGAATTAATGCCAGGCTGCTTAAATATTGGAATGTCGCCAAAATTTGTTTCTCTGGGTGTAACGAGTCCCGCTCAAGGAATCTTCTCTTGTCTCTCGTCATTCATTATTCTCATTATTTCTGTCCTGAACCTCTCGAGCTCTCCTGCTTGCAGAGAGTCCCACGGCGGTGCTGTGCCGGTGGAGCACTGGGCAGCCCGGGCGTTGTGGCAATAGTTGCATTGCTGGGTTGTTGTGACGTGAGCGGGGGAGGCTTTGGGCTGGTGACTAAAGGCTGCCCTGCATTTGTGAACAGACCCCGTCGCAGCAGAGCAGCCTCCTGGACAACGGGCAGGACGAGGTGGCCGTGGGCAGCCCCTGGACCCCGTACCCGCTGGGCCGGCGGGACGTGCCCCCCGACACCGTCACCAAGAAGGTAAGGGCTGCCAGGCCGAGCCCGCCCTGGACGCAGCAGGACAGCTTTGGGCAGCACCTGGGGGTGTTCCAAGGCTCAAAGCGAGAACTGCTGTGAGTCGAGGGCGGTGTTTTCATGGTGCCCCTTTGTGTGTTCGGGCTCTGCTGTGGGCAGTGGGCACGGAGGGCTGGGCAGGGCTGCTCCCGCCCTGGTCCTGCAGAGCCTCATCTGAGGTTTCATCCTGATATTGTTCAGTTCACGAAAAGCACGAGTGGTGGGATGGCTGGGCTGCTCCTGCCCTGGTCCTGCAGAGCCTCATCTGAGGTTTCATCCTGATATTGTTCAGTCCATAAAAAGCACGAGTGGTGGGATGGCTGGGCTGCTCCTGCCCTGGTCCTGCAATGGCTTTTGTTTCCCATCTTCCAGCAGTTCTCCTGGGGATCTCTGGCTGCACTTCCCTGGGAAGCCACGGGCTGCTGCTTCTGCAGCTGCCTTGGATAAAAGCTCGGAGCAGCGGGGAGAGCCTTGGGATCATTAAGTCGTTGTCCTCACCCCGAGGTTTCATCCCAATGATGTTGTTCAGTCCATAAAACACACGAGTGGTGGGATGGCTCCAGCCCAGCCCTGCACAGGCTGATAAACTCCCTGGAACAGGATCTCATTCCTGGTGCCTCGTGGTGGTGGGTCTTGAATTCCAGTGCTTGGAATTCCTGGGAAAACACTGTCTGCCCCCTCCCAGCCCCAGCTCGGCTCATGGGCTCAGGACCTGCTGGGTTTGGGCTGCTCTTACCATAAAGGATCCTCACAAACCGTGCTGGAGGAGGAGCTGCAGGGATGAGCCAGGACAATCACAGGGATCACTGTCAGGAGATCGATCCATCCTCCCCATCCCTGCAGTCCCAGGAGTGAGTGACACCAGCTGGAAGTCACGATGTGCACACTGGCTCCTGCTGTGTGTAACGGTCCCAAGGCTCTCCCCGCTGCTCCGAGCTTTTATCCAAGGCAGCTGCAGAAGCAGCAGCCCGTGGCTTCCCAGGGAAGTGCAGCCAGAGATCCCCAGGAGAACCGCTGGAGGACGGGAAGCAAAAGCCATTGCTCCCCCCCTTGCCCCCAGGCACAGGAGGGGGAGGAGGAGGAGGGTGAGCTGAGGGTGCGGGATGCGGTTGGCCCCGGCAGCCGAGTTGTTTATCCTCTGATCTGCAAGGGATTGGGATGAGAAATGCCAGAATCCTGGCTTTCCCGGCTCCAAAGGCCAGCCCGTGCCGGGGCTGGGGAGGTCTGCAGCCGGCCCTGGAAGGGCCGTTCCTAACGGGATGGTTGCCCACAGGCAGGTAGCCACATCCAGACCCTGATGGGATCGCAGAGCCTGCAGCACCGCAGCCGGGAGCAGCAGTACGAGGGCAGCATGAACAAGGTCACGATCCAGCAGTACCAGCCCCCCCTGCCCATCCAGATCCCGTCGTCCCAGAGCTCCCGGGCCCCCCAGCCCCAGCGGTGCCTCATCCAGACCAAGGGCCAGCGCAGCACCGACGCCTACCAGGAGCAGGTGAGGCACGGCGGGCACGGCAGCTCCTGGGCACCAACATTCCCGGCTTCTCCAAGGTGTCCACGGGAGACGGGAACCTCGGCAGGAGGGGGGCAGCTGGGCTGGGCAGCCCGGGGGAGCTGTGGGTGGGCTGAGGGAGCTCTGGTTGGACTGGGGGAGCTCTGGGTGGGCTGGGAGAGCTCTGGCTGGACTGGGAGAGCTCTGACTGGGCTGGGGGAGCCCTGGCTGGGATGGGGGAGCACTGACTGGGCTGGTNGACTGGGGGAGCCCTGGCTGGGCTGGGGGAGCCCTGGCTGGACTGGGGGAGCCCTGGCTGGGCTGGGGGAGCCCTGGCTGGACTGGGGGAGCCCTGGCTGGGCTGGGGGAGCCCTGGCTGGACTGGGGGAGCCCTGGCTGGGCTGGGGGAGCCCTGGCTGGACTGGGGGAGCCCTGGCTGGGCTGGGGGAGCCCTGGCTGGACTGAGGGAGCTCTGGCTGGGCTGGCAGAACTCTGACTGGGCTGGGGGAGCCCTGGCTGGGCTGGGGGAGCCCTGGCTGGGTCTGTCCCTTCCCCAGCCCCAGCCACCAGTACCCATTTTCTCTCGGACTGACCCAGTGACACCGTTTGGAACTGAGGTCCCTGAGCAGAGCTGGCATCCCCGGGTCAGACTGAATTAATTTTCAGCTCCTGCCCTTTCCCCAGTGACCCAGTTCAGTGCCAGCAGGGCAGGGCTTTGGTGGGACACTGCTCTGCTCAGACCTGCCCAGCACAGCCCAGCTCAGCCCCAGTGCCCCAGCCTGGCACAGGCACTGGGGAGTTTGCTCCTTCCCTGCTCCTGTCCCCATCAGATTTGTCCTTCAGGACTCTGCAGGGCTGTGTGAGGTCCCTGAGGAGCAGAAGGAGGTGCAGAGGCATCCCTGAACCTTCCTCCTGTGGGAAGCGTTGGTGGAGCCCCGGCAGCAGCTCCTGTCCCACGTCCCCGACGTTCAGAACCTGCTGGGGGAGGACGTGCTCAGACCGGCTCAGGGCACGGCCGTGAAGCTCCTCTGAGCTCATTTTTATTTTATACCCAATTCCCCAATGCTCTTTGGAGTCACCCTGACTAAAAGAGGAGGCTCAGCCGTGTTTGCTGTGGCGGGAGGGGCTGGTGCTCAGTGCGGGCTGGCAGACCCCAGCAGTGCTCCAGAGACCCCGGAGTATTTTACCCCTTGGCTTTGTCCCAGGAGTGCTGCACGTCTGGCTCCACCTGGGAAAATAAAATTGAACCAGGAGAAGCCTCACTGATGGGTTCATCCCAATGTTTAAGTGAAAAACTTGGCCAGGGTGAACTTCTCCTTCACAGATCTAAAGGGTTTTTTCCTCCTTGAAAAGAAAACTTTAAAATCTGTGAAAAAATCCGTGAACCACAGGGAATGTTGTGGTTTCACTGCAGAGTGGGAGAATCCTGCCAGTACTTCCAGTTTACAGCAATATTCCAGTGGCTCCTCCCATTTTGTGGAGTGCAGGGGCTCAGCTCAGCCAGTGGAACGGGGCGTGAGGGAAGGAGGTGCCGTGGTTTGGGCAGGGTTCGGTGCTGACATCCCTGTTCTCCCTACCCAGTTTTGTGTGAGGATAGAGAAGAATCCTGGCCTTGGCTTTAGTATCAGTGGTGGAATAAGTGGACAAGGGAATCCATTCAAACCTTCTGATAAGGTAAGTTGGAAATTCCTCTCTCCCTGCTCCTTGTTTGAGAGGTCACAGAGTGGAGGCAGAGAACATGAGGGGGATGTTGGTGCCCCTCTGTTGGGATAATTGAGAGATTTTTCACCATACTTGGCTTTTTCTTCCCAGTTAAAGAAGATGAGGGAATCAAGCATCAATCCCATGAATGTCTGACCCATATTCCCGGGATAAGATAATTTTTTGGGCTGTTTTCTGGAGAATTGTCTCTCTCACTTTTTAAGAGTCACCTTAGACCCTGATTAAACTTTTATTAAATTAATTAGAGGGAACCCTAAAGCAGCAATATCATCCCTGGAGGCTGAAATTCCAGGGTTTGTAGCTGCTGTGTCAAATAAAAGCAGCCTGGAACTCCCTGGATCCTTACAGACCCCATGGCAGCAGCTGTCTCCTGTACTGGGAGTTAAAACTGGCACCTGGTGGTGCCCAGGGAAGCTCAGGATTCATTTTGGGAATTGCACATTTAAATCAACCTATTTGCAATAGAAGGAGGCCTGGAAAACTCCAACATGTGGTGAGTGCCAGCTCCCAGGGCTGCAGGATTAGGAAGTGACTCTTACACCCCTGGATTTGTGTTTGGTGCCATGGAACTGACTGGGGCTTGTTGGAAAAGGAGGCCTTGAACACATTCCTGGAGCTGATGTTCTTGGATAATACTGGGTTCATGCTGCAGAGACAGAACTTCCACAAATATGGAGAGTGTTTGGCAAATCATGAAATGGAAGCTGGGTTTCCTAGAGGAAGCAAAGATTGCTGTACAGATTATGATGCACGTTATTGTAATATTTAATATTCTAATAATTAGTATTTAATTTTAATTGTTTCCCATTATAATTACCCTCCTGATAAGCTGTCACTCCTGCCCTGTTCACACGGGACTTTCTTTGTGATGTGGGATTTTAGTTTACGATGACCCACAGTTCTCGATGAGTGCTGAAGGTCCCAGAGAGCTGCTCCGCCCCCGAGCTGGTGTTTGATTACAAACAGATTAAAACAGTTCGGTGTTAACCCATCCCCAGGGTATCCAGAGCCCCCAGGCCCCAGCTAGGGAGCCCTGTGTTTTTTGGGATGTAGTTCTCGGAGAAAGCATCCTAACCTGTGTTACTTCTGACTTATAGGGTATCTTTGTTACTAGGGTTCAGCCTGACGGCCCCGCCTCCAGCCTGCTCCAGCCCGGAGACAAGATCCTCCAGGTAGGGATGCCCCGGGGCTCCTGGGCTCTGAAAGTCCAGGGGTGGTGTTTGCAGCAGGGCTCAGCTGCCAGGTGTGCTTTTAGGGGACTTAAATACTCATTTACAGCGGGGGCACCCGAAGCACTTTGGCCACGGGAACCTGGTTCGGATCAGAACTCGCGGGCACTGCCCCAGGGTAGGGATTGTCCCCTGGGGGACACTCCCAAACCAGACCCCGAGGGGCTGGAGCGTGTCCAGGGCAGGGAACGGGGCTGGGCAGGGGCTGGAGCCCCAGGAGAGGCTGAGGGAGCTGGAAAGGGGCTCAGCCTGGAGCAAAGGAGGCTCAGGGGGACCTTGTGGCTCTGCACAACTCCCTGACAGGAGGGGGCAGCCGGGGGGGGCGGGCTCTGCTCGCAGGGAACAGGGACAGGAGGAGAGGGAACGGCCTCAGGCTGGGCCAGGGGAGGCTCAGGGTGGAGGAATTTTCCCCTCAAAGGGTGATCAAACCCTGTGGGTTTTTGGGTATCAAATGTCTGCTGCTGTTCCTGCTGAGGTCCCCTCAGCACCTCATTCCAGATTCTCCTCTCCGGAGTCTGTCTCTGTCTGTGCCACTCGTTTTTCACACTGGCTGTGACACCGGCTCCTGCCGGGGCTCAGCGGGAGGATCCCGCTCCTGCTGGGGCTCACTGGGAGGATCCCGCTCCTGCTGGGGCTCACTGGGAGGATCCCGCTCCTGCTGGGGCTCACTGGGAGGATCCCGCTCCTGCTGGGGCTCACTGGGAGGATCCCGCTCCCCGGGTTTCCCCAGCCTTGGCCCACTGCCCTCACACTCTGCCCCAAGAGCTCCCTCTGGATCTTCCACATCCTTGAGATCCCTCCCAACCCACAGTGTAGGGTTCCAGGATTCCAGTGTAGGATTCTGGAATTCCAGTGTAGGATTCCAAGATTCCAGTGTGGGGTTCCAGCATTCCAGTGTAGGATTCTGGAATTCCAGTGTAGGGTGCCAGAATTCCAGTGTAGGATTCCAGGATTCCAGTGTAGGATTCTGGAATTCCAGTGTAGGATTCTAGGATTCCACTATAGGATTCCAGGATTCCACTATAGGATTCCAGGATTCCAGTGTAGGGTTCCAGGATTCCAGTGTAGGATTCCAGGATTCTGTGAATGCCTCGTTTAGGCACAGTCATCAATGTCTTTGGACTTTTCCCTGCCTAAAATTTGTATTTCTCTTTCCCAGAGAAAAGATAAAGATATTTTATTGTATAAAGGCTTTAAGCAGGTCCTGGTCAGACCCCAGAGTCATCCCAGAGCCACAGCATGATTTCAGTGGGAATTAAATTATTCCTTGGAGCACCCAGCCCAGCCCTGAAGCCATCCCACAGAGGACAAGAGAAATGTGTGCTTTGTGTTCGTGGGAAACCCTCATATGTTCATTATTTATTTTAGCCTTGCTTTTAATCACCAAATATCCCTTTGTTCCCCCAAAACCGAGCCACTAAAGCCTCTTCCCTTGTGTTTTCCCTGCTGCAGGCCAACGGACACAGCTTTGTACACCTGGAACACGAGAAGGCTGTGCTCCTACTGAAGAGTTTCCAGAACACAGTAGACTTAGTTATCCAACGTGAGCTTACTGTCTAAATATTTTTTTATAAATAGTAAATATGTCTAGCCAGATCTAATGTTCAAACAGATTTATACATAGGAAACCAATTTTTTGCCAATTGCTGGACCAATGGCAAACAGTAGTGCCAAATGTATAATACTCTATGTTAGTACCAATCATCGGGAGAAAATATAAGAATTAACTCTATAAATATATTGTTCATGTGGCTCCGTATTAGTTTTACTTGTCAGCCTCTGGCTGTGCATTGGTGCGTTTTTTTAACCAAGTTCCTTCTTAAAAGTCAATTTCATATGATTTCAAAACACAGAAGCACATACAAATCCTTTAGGAATTCTGCTGTCCATCAGAAACACTGCCTCAAAGTTGTATATGCCTTTATAAAGATGAAATATATTAACCTGTACTTCCCATGAAATATTTCTATCATGTCGCATACGAAAGTATAGAGAAGAAAATATTTTCATAAACACCTCAAAGAAAGTATATATTAAATTAAATTTAATAATGTTCATTTATTTTCAATGCAAAGATATTCTATGCCTTATGAAAATACCTGTACATATGCCGTGTGTATAGCTGGCTCCGTAGGGATCAGGAACAATTCACTATACAGGGTGAGAGACTTCTCCAGTTGTAACTCTGGGACCTCGGGACAAGGAACCCACATGGGGATGGGAAAACTCCCTCTGGAAAGGGTGAGCTCCCTCTGGAATGGGTGAGCTCCCTCTGGAACGGGTGAGCTCCCTCTGGAATGGGATAACTCCCTCTGGAATCGGTGAGCTCCCTCTGGATTGGGATGACTCCCTCTGGAATGGGATAACTCCCTCTGGATTGGGATAACTCCCTCTGGAATGGGTGAGCTCCCTCTGGAATGGGATAACTCCCTCTGGAACGGGTGAGCTCCCTCTGGAATGGGATAACTCCCTCTGGAATGGGTGAGCTCCCTCTGGATTGGGATGACTCCCTCTGGAATGGGCCAGGTCGGACGGGCCTTGGAGCAGCCTGGGCTAGTGGAGAGTGTCCCGGCCCGTGGCAGGGGTTAAACAAGATGAGCTTCAAGGTCCCTCCCAACCCAACCCATTCCATGGTTCTGTGATTCCAACTCCCTCTGGAATGGGTGAGCTCCCTCTGGAACGGGTGAGCTCCCTCTGGAATGGGTGAGCTCCCTCTGGAGCTGGTGAGCTCCCTCTGGAAGGGGATAACTCCCTCTGGAATGGGTTAACTCCCTCTGGAACAGGTTAACTCCCTTTGCTTTGGCTCCTCCCTCGATTCCATGTGCACACACTACAGGAGAACACCGAGGACAGGCAGGTTTGGCTCACGGATGGAGGAAGGTTGTGATGGTGGCAGTAAAACTCCTTTTGTTGCTGCTAATTTTACTCTTTGATTTTTTCATTTCAGACTCCCCATTGACATTGTTGTGTATTTTCCCCCCTGCTCCGGGCCCTGCTTGGGATATTCCCATGGGTGAGGCTTTCTGGGATCCTGGAGAGGGATGGGTGCAGGTGGCAGAGCTGACACATCCCAGGCAGCAGCAGGGGCCAGCCTGGGAGGAGCATTCCCAGCACAGGGTCGGTGGGACGACCCCTCGTGTCCAAGTCCTGGGGCTGTTCCCAGCAGAGAATCCCAAAGCCCAGACCGTGCCCAGCTGCTGCTGCTTCAGGGGCTCCGGGCTCCAGCCTGGTTATCCCTGCCAGCAAGGTGGGAAAACGCAGGGAAAGCCTCCTGCAGGTGTTGTCAGGGGATCCCACTGGCCTTGGGCAATGGCCAGGGGCTGAGAGACAGCTGGCTCCGGGATCACCGGCACCATTGCCCCCCAAAATCCCACGTCCCAGGGTGCAGCCACAGCCCACGGGCACGGCTGGGGATATTCCACTTCTCTAAGAATTCCCAAACCTTCCCTCTCTGACTGTGGGGAGCTGCAGATCCTGGGAAGCCTCCAGGACCCTCCACCCCTAATAATTTCCCATTTTCCCAGTGCCAGCTCACAGTTCCTCCCCAGGTGATGGCAAACCAGGAGAGTTCTCAGCCAGTTGTTCCCAGCAGCGACCATTTAACATCCTCAAATCCGGTTTCGTGTTTTCCAAGGTATTTTTTAACACATCCACGTCTGCATCTGTGCTTGGTGGCAGTGCCAGCCCTGGGAGGGGACAGGGGGCTCCACACAGGGAGCAGGCAGGACAAGGCTGAGGGTGAATGGGGCAGCTGAGAGCAGAGCCAAGGAAATCCAGGAAAAATCCGAGTAGGAAATGTCCAGGAGGTTGGTTTGCTGTTGGTAGTGAGCACTTGGAGTGGAAAGATGTTGCTTGGTTAAAGCCCTTTCCAGGGTCTAAAGGGGCTCCAGGAGAGCTGGAGAGGGACTGGGGACAAGGCATGGAGGGACAGGACACAGGGAATGGCCTCCCACTGCCAGAGGGCAGGGATGGATGGGATATTGGGAAGGAATTGTTCCCTGGCAGGGTGGGGAGGCCCTGGAATAGAATTCCCAGAGAAGCTGTGGCTGCTCCTGGATCCCTGGCAGTGCCCAAGGCCAGGTTGGGCACTGGGGCTTGGAGCAGCCTGGGACAGTGGAAGGTGTCCCTGCCATGGCAGGGGTGGCACTGGATGGGCTCTGAGGTCTCGTCCCAGTCTGGGATGCTGTGAACCTCCCCGCTGTAATTTAGGATTGAATTTTACCTTCTGCAGTCAGAAATGCTTCTGTGCAGACGTGTGTGCACAGCTCTGATGGGGCATGCAGGGACAGGGAAAGCACAACCAGGGAAATGAACCCCACCCATCGGGATCAGCTGAGTGCGGGGGCCAGGGGAGGCCCCGGGCCCGTGGGGGGATCAGTGTGTTTATTCCCAGGAACTGCCCACAAGTGAGGGATGGGGCTGGAGGGGGGATCAGGGTGTTTGTTCCCAGGAACTGCCCACGGGTGAGGGATGGGGCTGGAGGGGGGATCAGGGTGTTTGTTCCCAGGAACTGCCCACGGGTGAGGGATGGGGCTGGGACACGGGGCCCCGTGACCCCCTGGCCAGGCAGGGCCTGTCCCGCAGCAGCAGGGTTGGGGACAGGTCCCACGCGGACACAGGGGCTGGCAGAGCTGCGGGGTCACCACCCACCCTGGCAGGATTTGGACATGAATAAACACAGCAAGGCCCACCTCAGCACGAGGAAGAATTTCTTCCCGTGGAGGTGGCAGAGGCCTGGGCAGCTGCCGGGGGCAGGGGTGGCGTTTCCCTCTCTGGAGACATCCCAAGCCCACCTGGATGGGCCCGGACGATGTGCGGAGTCCCTCCCAGCCCCGTCCCTCCCGTGACCCTGGGAAGCGGTGGGATTGCACGGTTCCAGTGTCCAGAGGAGATCGGGATGTTGTGAGCAGCTGGGGCCCCCTGCCCGTGCCCCGTCCCTCCCCATCCCTCTGGAGGCGCACAGATCCCGGCAGGCAGGGCAGGCCCAGCCCGTGCCCATACAACTTTCCGGGCAGCAGTTTGGACAGGATACGGATCCACGGATCCATGGGGAGCTGGCCCGGCCCTGGAGCCACGGGCGGGCACAGCCGTGGTGGCACCGGGGCCAGGCCACCCAACCCCAAAAGGCACCATTTGCAAATCATGGAATTTCAAACCANGTATCCCAGTATCCAACAGTGCAGATACTGGCAGCAAAAAAAAAAAAAAAAAAAACAAACCCAGAAAAGCTTTTTGCCAATCCTCTCCCTGGCCGGCTCCAGCTGATTCAGTGGAAGTGACTGACTGGCACCATGGCATGGGTCAGCATTCCCAGGGTTCCGGGCACTCCCTGGGGCCTTTCTGTGTCCCCTCCCTCCCTCCCCCCGCTCCCCGGGCAGGGCACTCGCTCATCACTTCGGTTTTCTACCTGTGAGTACTGTATCCAGTTCAGAACCAACAGCTTCCTTTAGTAAAGATTTTACCATTTTATAAAAGACATGTTTAATTATGATGGAGATGGCTGTATTGTAATTAATATTTTGAGATAATTGTGATTTTGAGCTTAAATTATATACAGAAATGGTCATTTTTGTATGTGTTCAAAGATTGCTATATTCCAGATGACTGTACTTTTCAGTTGAATTCCAGTATCCATGTAAATAAAGCTGAATGAGGAAATATTTACTACTTTATTAACATAGATTGTGAGTGTACTTCATGTTTTTTGCAGTATAAAGACTTACTGAACTTGAAAGCTGCTTCATTTTCTGTGCAAAAAGGTACTTCAAAATTCTATTTTAAATCTATTGATTGAGTGCAATCAGCTCCTGTCCCTTGGCACATGCAGGTTGTCCCCTCCCCGTGCCCTGGAGGGCCTGGCCCGTGCGTGTGGGGTTGCTGCATTTTGCAGATGCTCCTGTGCAGAGGGAGCCCAGGGACTGAACCGATGCTGTGCAGTGCAGCAGAGCCATTTTCGGCTTTGCTGCACCCACCTTTTTCAGTATTTCAGAAAAAAAAAAGTGTTTTGAATAACATTAAAAAGTCTCTTTATTGTATAAATAATAAAAACGTCACCTTATTGTAAGGCTTTTGGGTGTTTTTTTTTTTCTTCCTGGCAGAAAGGAGGTTTTGGAGGGAGGGGAAGGGGGGGCTGCTGGAAATGAGACCGGAAAATTGGGCAGCTCCCAAGTGGGACTTCCCTGGCCCAGCTGCAGCCACTGGGAGACATCAAATATGGAAAGGGAGCAGTGGAAATGGGGAAGAAAACTCAGGGTTGGCAGCTTTTGGGGCAAATGTATGGAAGGACGAATGTATGGAAGGACAAATGCATGAAGGACAAATGCATGGAAGGACAAATGCCTGCAAACCAGCGAGGGTCAGGGGTGAGGGCAGCAGCAGTTCCATCGTCCAAGGAGCTGCAGCAGTGCCCCTGGAGCTCCAGGTGTCCCCAGCTGTCACTGCACACGGGCACTGCCACGTATTTCCCACAGGACAGATCCTGTCCTTCCCCTTCCCACTCCCCATCTCCCAGCCAGGTCAGTGCCTCCCATTTCCCAGCCAGGAGCAGGTTCTGGTTCCTTCCTTGGGGACCACGGGGAGGTGCAGCGGGGCCTGAGCCCCCTGAGCCATCCCTGCTCCAGCTGGAAGGCAATTCCCACACCTAGAGAGCTGAGGGTGAGCTCAGAGTGTTTGATGCTCATCTGGACCCCTTCAAAACCTGGGAGTTTTGACGTGGAACTGTGTTAAATCCTGCTGGGCTACAGAACCTCCAGGGCTGCAAGAGAGACCCTGAGGGGCTGGAGAGTGTCCAGGGCAGGGAACAGAGCTGGGAAGGGTCTGGAGCCCCAGGAGAGGCTGAGGGAGCTGGGAAAGGGGCTCAGCCTGGAGAAAAGGAGGCTCAGGGGGGACCTTGTGGCTCTGCACAACTCCCTGACAGGAGGGGGCAGCCGGGGGGGGTCGGGCTCTGCTCCCAGGGAACAGGGACAGGAGGAGAGGGAACGGCCTCAGGCTGGGCCAGGGGAGGCTCAGGTGGGACAGCAGCAGGAATTCCTTTATGGAAAGGGTTTTCAGTCGTTGGAAAGTGGAGTCCCCACCCACAGGGCAGCACCATTACCATTAAAGGTACCACTTGCAGGACATTCGGAGGTGTGTTTGAACAAGTTCTCACTGTTCCTGTCTAAAAAGCTCAATTCCAGCTTGAAGGACTCAAAGCAGACACCCAAGGGGAACATTTATTGTCTCAGTGCAGCTGCCAACAGCAGCCCCATCTTCACTGAGGTGAGCCCTGCACACACCTGGGGCACCTCTCACCACCTCACAGCTCAAGCACTCGACCCCACTCACACCAGGGGGCAGTTCTGAGGACAGCAGTGAAACAAGATAAAAAAGGGATACAAAAAACCACGGTGTTCCCTTCTGCCTTTGGCCCCAGCGCTCTGCTGGTAACAACTCTCTTCAAAGCCCAGCTCAGCTGCAGGAGGCACCGTGGCTGTGCTGAAGGCAGCTTTCCGTGCTGTCCTTTATTACAAACAGTGTAAACAGTGTGGGATGTGAAATCCCTGCTGGAACATGCAGAGGGCAGGGAATGGTTCACAGGTGGGTTCTTAACACTGCCACAAAGGCTCATGGCCAGGCAGGCTCCCAGCCAGGAGCAGGAGGATGGAGGCAGTGGAGCCCAGGGGTGCTGGGGGGACAGGGGGTACCTGGCTGGTCCTGTGGTGCTGCAATGTGGCTCCGCAGGTGTTCCAGCAGTGCAGCCGTGCCCTCGGCCAGGCCAGGCTCAGGTGGGAGTGCCAGGCCAGGCTCAGGGCTCAGGTGGGAATGGCCAGGCTCAGGTGGGAGTGCCAGGCCAGGCTCAGGGCTGAGGTGGGAATGGCCAGGCTCAGGTGGGAGGGCCAGGCCAGGCTCAGGGCTGAGGTGGGAATGGCCAGGCTCAGGTGGGAATGCGGCTCCGCAGGTACTCCAGCACGGCAGCCGTGCCCTTGGCCAGGACGGCGGCGCGGGGCGTGCGGAACGGGTTCCCTTCCAGCAGCAGGCTCCTGCAAACAGGGATTAGTTACTGGGATAAAAGCTCCTTGTACCCACACACTCATCCACTGCATACAGATTTCTGAGGCCTTTGAAATCCCTGAGTAACTCCTCTTCTGTCCTGCTAAAAGGAGTTTGGGATTCTGCCTCCCTCGTCCATGGCAGCTGAGCTTTGGAGACAGCTGAATTTTAATTTAGGCTGAATAAATCAGTGGGGGTGTAGCACACACCCCACTCCTTCAGCCTCTGCCAGGAGGAGCGAGAAAAGAACTTCTGGAATATAGAAACAGAATTCCAGAGTGGCTCAGGCTGGAAGGGAGCAGTGGGGCCAGCTGGTCCGACCTCCCTGCTCAACCAGTGATGCACCAGCAGTTACTGGGAGCACAGGAAATGTCAGCCCCCAAGGCTCCACCATGAGCTTCACACAACCAACAGACCCTCAACATCAGTTCTAAATGATGGAACAACTCCTCCAATTCTCTGCAATACTGGGAAATTAGGGAAGAGATTATGGAAGAAACTGCCCTGTTCTATGGATGGTCAGAGAGACCCTTTTTGGACAAACCCAACACCCTGCCAATGGGTGCTTTTTCCTCTGGCAGACATTCCCTGAAGAATCCAGATGGAAAAGATGTTCATAACCAGGCCCCCATGACCCCACACACCTGAGGTTCTCACAGTTGCCCAGCTCTGGGGGCACCTGGAGGAGGTCGTTGTTCTGCAGGTCCAGCGTTCCCAGCTTGTCCATCCCCTTCAGCTGCACGGGGTCGATGGATCCCACCTGGTTGTTGCTGAGCAGGATGGTCTCCAGGGCTGGGAGGTGATACAGGACGCTGGGGAACACCTTAAATCTTCAGGAAGAGAAAGAAGGGATAGTCAGAAACAGGGCATTCAAAACAGGAGCACTTCATGGGAGCTCCCAGCTTGTTGAAGTGGCTCCGTGTTCTCACGTCACAGGAAAATTGGTTCAAATTCAGCCCAGCTCTTTTTATTCTTGTATTAAAAAAAAAAAATCAAAAGAACTGCTCACCTATTAAAAGCAAGATTTATTGTGTGCAGTCTTTTCAGTGCCTCCATCTCCTCGGGCAAGGCTGTCAGAACATTGTTTCTGTTATCAAAAGAAGACAAACAACAAGCACTAAACTTAGTCAGGGTTTGGTTGAGAATTCCCAGATCAGCTGCACAGTCTGGGGCCAGTTCACTGCCTCATAATGGAGGCAAGAGCATGCCAAGGATTCCCATTTGTGCCAGGAGGACACTCAAAGCCTGTCCTCTAAAGATTCCCAAGTATTCCCAAGCACCCACCAACTGCACAAACCTGCCTGGAAATTCAGCTCCTTGTTTCCAGAGGAAAGCTTATCAAAGTGCCCAGACCCTGGAGCCAAAGGGAATCAGTTGGGTCACTCCTGATCCCAAAACCCATGGATTCAGCTCATCCTGATCCAAACAATGCCAGGAGCATTTCCCAGGAGACAGAGGAGGCAAGGTGACAACAAGGAACCATCTCTTGCCTCCGTTTCCGGCAGTGTGACAAAATCTGCACCTTCCCTGTCCTAATTCCCAGGATTTTTTGGTATGGTTTTCTGCTGGGGGGTGGTGGGAGCGTTTTGAAATAGCAACATCTCAGAACCCTCAGACTGAGGCAGGATCTCTCCTCCAGCACGTCCATTTCTTTTTGTGTCTTCTTTAAGCAAGGCCCAAATTTAGGCCACGTCCCATTCCGGCTCTGCCACGGAGGCATTTTGGGAGTGAGAGATGATTTCAGAGCTGCCATCCCACTGGAACAGATGTTCCCTGTCTTTCCCTGCTTTAGGGAGGCAGGGAAAGAAGTTCCCAAGGAAGGAAGAGCAACACACATCACCAACCTGAGATCCAAATGCGTCAATTTATGGAGCAGGCACAGCTCCGAGGAAACGCAGGAGATTTTGTTGAAGGCCAGGCTGACATCACAAACTGAGTCTTTCAGCTCCACGAGCCTGAAGCACAAAAGGAAGATGCTTCCATTATGGAAGCTCACGGTTGCATTCTAAGTTATTAAAATCCCTGGTTTATTCTACAAATCAAGGACATGTTGTGTTTGTTGGCTTTTCTGAAGGGATTTTGGGAAGAGCATGGAATGTCGCCTGGGAGAGCTGCTGCTCCTGCAGCCTTACACTGGGGTAAGGCAAAGCTCACATCATTTATCTACACTTATCAGATTGCATTTTCTCTCTGTGATTTCTCTCACAAATGTTGCTACCAAAGCCTCCTCAGTCACTGCACTCAGGAGCTATTTCAGAGACCACAGCACAGGTGACATCACTGCCACCTCCTGCCCTGGAGATGTTTTAACACAGACTTTACCCAGCTTCTTCTGCAGCCAAAAAACCTGTCAGAAATCCCTATTTTTTCCCATCTTTTGTTTCTGCTCCACTGCTGTGCTGTTACAAATTCCAGGAGTATCTGCTGCTGCTTGTGGAAGGTTATTTATTGTACTAACATGCCTTGGTGTAAAGGTTTTAACAGCTCGAAAAGTTGAACCCCCCAAACAGAATCTATGGTTTAGCCCTCAAACAAAAAGCAATTAAATAAGAAAACACTCCTGTCCCCTGTCTGGATTGGCACGGAATTCTGAGGCAGCTGCACACTCCCACACCTACCCCAGGGAATTCAGCAGCCTCTCACACAAAAAGTGACAAAGCACAGGATGCACGAGCAGCAGCTCCCAAAACTGAGTCTCTAGAAGCCTTTATTCCCTCTGGGATTGCACCTCTCCAAGCTGTCTGTGCCAGAGGTTCAGTGTTCAGCACAACTGGGAATAAATTGAGCTGTCCTCAAAAACCAGTGTGGATGATTCTCTGGGCTCTCAGAGACACAGCAACCTCCCTCCTGACACAGAGGGATCACTCATTCCCAGCAGTGCCAGGGAAAGCTTTCCTTGGCTGTGGCTGGCCCCAGTGACTGCACACGAGGGTGGCCCCGGTGCCTCCTCGCACTGGGGTCTGTGAGCACAAACAGCTCAGGGAGACAACGGGATGCTGAAAACAAAGGAAGGAAAGCAAGTCCCCGTTGGGAATGGCCTTCCCAGCAGTACCTCGGGGGGATCTCCCTGAGCTGGTTCTTGCTGAAGTTCACGGTGCCCACGGGGTTGGTGCCCACGGCATCGAACACGGCCTCGGGGATCTCGGCGGCCTGCTTGTCACTGGGACAGGAGTGACACCAATTAACCACTGCCTGCTAATTAACAGGGCATTTCCACCTTCTTTTGGAGTAGATCAAGAGCAGAACACGCGGGTGACAGCTGCAGTTTGAAGTGCAGTTGATCAGAACACTCCCACCACTGCCCCATGTCCACAATGTCACCAAACAGGATTTTTTTCCCTTTCCCAACCCTTCCAGGTCCATTAAAGGAATAACTGAGCAGACACTCCCCTACTACAACGTGTTCTGGGACTTAGTGAAAATCATAAAGAGTTTCAAAGGTACTCAAAGCACCTGCTGGGATTCAGCACTTCAACGAGTTCCTGCAGAATATCTGACAATACAAAAAAATGGTTGAAGTGCCACAATCCAAATCTGCCTATTCCCAAGCACAGGAATTAAAAGGGGAAACGCCCATGTGCAGCAGGGGTTGTGGACAGCTCGGTGTATAATGAGGGTGGGGAAAAATCCCACAGGCATAAAACAGGACAGTGTTCTTACAACTTCAGGGATGGGTCCTGTTCCCAAATACCTGTATTCCAATAATTTCAGTGTGGTTATGGCGTGGATGTTGACCTTGGACTGGCTGGGAAGAGTCATGGCTGTCACAGGAGGCTCTTCACTGGGGCCAGGTCCATCATCTGGGGACACCAGAGGGTGCAGTGACACAGCTGAGCTGCTCTGAGCAGCCCCAGGCAGCTGCCACCACCCCCCTCTGATCCTGCTCTACTCTGGCTCAACCGAAAATCATCAGATCCAGATTATTTCAATCATTTCCTATTAAAGGTTTCTTGCCATCTTGGATTTGGGGGTTCTTTTAGAGTGTGGGAGGGACAAGGGTTGACCCGGACTTTGCAAAGCAGGGGAGGGAGCACTGGAGATGTGCTGGTGGCAGCTGCTCTGTGAGGCTCTGCTCCATAGGGCAGGGAGCTGGAAACCACAGAAACCAGGGAATTCTGCCTGGAAACGATGACCTAGAGCAGCTTTATCCACACCAGCACATCTGACCACAATTTCAGTTAAAGAATTAATATTTACAAACCCTCCTCTACGAAGTTCCTTCTGATTACTCCCCACAATCCACATGAAAAAGCTCCTGCACACCTGAAATGGGAATTCCCATCCAGCTGAGCAGGGTGAGCCTGGTTTTGTAAATTATAATCCTCAATTAAGAATGTTTGTTATTCAGTATTAGCTAACAGGTTAAGAAAAAGAAACAGAAATATCACAGCAAACTGTTGAGTAAAGGAAATTATTACTGCAGAATAACTGGGGGGACCTGGATTTAAACAACTGCATGCCCTAAATTCTAATTTATTTCAATTTCTTTGCATTTTAAAGAGAATATGCTATGGAAGAAAGCAACATACCTTGGATTTTGCTTCTCAGGTATTTCAGCAGTTCCTGGGTGCCTTTCTTTAAAAAAGAAACAAACCCCAGGTCACTCAGCAGTGTTTGTGCAGCTGGGGGGACAACGCAGAGGGACAATTCCAGCACACAGGTGGAGCCCACAGCACTCCTGACTAAAAATTCCACTGCAAATCCCACAGCAAAACTCTCTTAGGAGCTTAGGAACTTGCCTAGCTGGAATTTTATTTATTCCAGCTGAAAATTTCTGATCCTCAATCACAGCCTCAGGCTCCACTTTTGTAGCTCCTTATGTGAAGATTTTTGCCACTTCCAAGAGCAAGGAAAAAAGTTCCAATGAGCTTAATTTTCACTTTAAAAAGCTCCAGCACAATTTGCTGTGGAGAAGACATTTACAAGTTGCCAGTGAAGCTGACTGCTCATTGTTCTGCTACTTTTTTACGGCTCAAATCATAAACTCTGGGAAAATCATGGCAGTTTGCATCATTTGCAGGGATTTTTAACAGCTCCAAAGATTTCCCTCAGACCTCTCACAGCAACTTCCAGTGGTCAGACACAGTTGCCACCTGCATCACCTGTGAGTAGTGAAGCTCAATCTCCTCTGCACTGTTTGTTTCAGGGGAAAGGCAGGTTTGGGGTATGATTTTATGGGTTTCAGAACCAGGGATTGACCTAAAGTGCTGGATGTGAATGAACATTTCTCATTCCAGCTGACACAGCCCATGAGGCTGATGAACACAGAGGGATAAAGGGAATGTGTAGGTTGCAAAGGAAGGAATTGTCACAAGGAGACAGGCAGGGAGAGGTGGGGCTGTGCTGAGCATGGCAAGGGGAGCCAACAGGAAACGAGCTGGGAAGTTGTGAGGATTTAAAAACAGACCAGGATTTACCAGAAATCAACTGGAAATTCATCAAAAACCAGGAATGGGGTTGGGACTGGAATGAGAGGCCTGAGGAAGAGAAGCAGGGCTGGTAAAGAGAAGAATCTCCTGTTCCACTACACTCACCCCAGTCCTTTATCTCAGTATCCACCTGCTCCAAGCAGTGCCTGGGGAGCCCTAAAGCTCCTCCTCAATTCCTCCTCTAAATCAAGTGGAAAAAATCCAGGCAGGCAGAGGAAATTGCAGCCCCATGAATTTACAGTGTTGGTGATGGATCCAGGCAGCACAAATAGAGCACGGCCTGACGGACTCCTCGTGCCCGGCCTTTGCTCCAGGTGGGAAATACAGCCCAGCAGTGACAATTCCAGCTGAAGCAGCAAATCCTCAGTAATCCTGGGAACAGCAGAACTCCAGCAGCCCTGACTCAGCCCTGCTCCTTTCCAGGAGCACTTTGGACAAGTGCTCATTAACTCAGTGCCCACTCTGCTCCCTGAGCCAGGCACACGAGGGTTTCCCTCTCCTGACAGATGTTACAGATTTCATTGCAACACAGACTTGTCAGTGCTGCTTATTTTTGGAGCATCCCAGTGCTTTGGGAACATTGATTTTACAAGCCTGGCAAAGGCACAGAAGCAGGAATGTACAGCACCACTGAGGAGAGGGGCCTGCCAGGGAAAAAATAACAGGGAATTCTGCAGCAGGAGCAGTGCCCACGCTGCAGCCTCCCTGCTGCCCTCAGGACTCCTTTCCTCAGGAACAACTCACACCCTCCCTTTGCTGCCTCCCTGCAAGAGAACAGACAACTGAATCCTAGATCCTTAATTAAGGCAAGATCTTAAAGCCCATCCCACTCCACCCCCTGCCATGGGCAGGGACACCTTGCACTATCCCAGGATCCAGTCCAACCTGGCCTTGAACACTTCCAGGGATCCAGGGCAGCCACAGCTTCTCTGGGAATTTTATTCCAGGGCCTCCCCACCCTCACAGGGAAGGATTCCTTCCCAATGTCCAATCTATCCCTGACCATTGCCCTGTCACTCCATCCCTTGAGCAAAGTCCCTCTCCAGCTCTCCCAGAGCTCCTTCAGGCCCTGCAAGGCCACAGTGAGGTCACCCCAAAGCTTCTCCTCTCCAGGCTGAACAATCCCAGCTCTGCCAGCCCTTCCCCCAGCAGAGCTGCTCCATCCCTCTGCTCATCCTGGTGCCTCCTCTGGAGCCTCTCCAGCAGCTCCAGGTCCTTCCTGTGCAGATGTTCACACGCCCAGAACCAAGCCCCAGTGCTTACTTGCAGCAGGTCTCTCCGGATGGTTCTCAAAGGATTTCCTTCCAGCGCCAGGAATTTCAGCTGAGGGAGGTTCCCCAGGGTGTAAGGCAACCTGCACACGGAAACAACTGATTCCAAAGCAGCTCCAAACCAACTGCTAAAGAACGTGCAATGGTCGGTCAGAGGGGATCCTGAAGCTCAGGTTCAAAGGAAAATATGCAGATTCATTTAATTTTAATTTAAGATCCCAGATTCATTTAAGTTGGAAAAGCCCTCCCAGCCCATGGAGTCCCAGCTGTGCCTGATCCCCACCTTGTCCTCAACCCAGAGCACGGAGTGCCACATCCAGGAATTCCTTGGACACCTCCAGGGATGGGGACTCCAAACCTCCCTGGGCAGCCCCTGCCAAGGCCTGACCACCCTTTCCATGGGGAAATTCCTGCTGATGTCCACTCTGAGCCTTCCCTGACCCAGCCTCCTCTCCATTCCCTCTCATCCTGTCCCTGTTCCCTGCGAGCAGAGCCCGACCCCCCCGGCTGCCCCCTCCTGTCAGGGAGTTGTGCAGAGCCACAAGGTCCCCCCTGAGCCTCCTTTGCTCCAGGCTGAGCCCCTTTCCCAGCTCCCTCAGCCTCTCCTGGGGCTCCAGACCATTCCCAGCTCCCTCAGCTGCTCCTCACAGCACTTCCAGTCTCATGTAAGTCACAGGCAGAACACAGAACTTTAAACAAGTCCCAGTTTGACCACAGCAATCCCACAACACGCAGAGGGTTCCTTCATTCCATGATTGAGTCATTCCTTCAGTGCCCTTCCCACGGGAAGGAAGGAGCTGCCACCACGCAGCCCAGCCCAGGTGCCACTATTACCTACTGATGTCATTGTTGGCCAGGTCGAGTCTCTCCAGCTTCTGGAGCACCGTGATCTCCTCAGGCACTGCCTTGATCTTGTTGTCCCTGAGCTCCAGCACGCACAGGGAGCTCAGCTGCTTCAGATTCTCTGCATTCAGGATTTCAATCTGGTTCTCCCCGGCGTGTAATTCCTACGGGAACAAAGAGCACCACAACTATGGTAAATTACTTTATAATTTATCTCCTAAATCATGACATCAGCAGCCATCAGCATGATGATGTGGAGAATATGGAGATCTTGATTCCCTTTCATCTGCCTACAAAATACCTAGATATAACCTCATTATGTTAAGAGGAAAACCAGTGTATTTCCTCTGCAACTACAAAGAAAAAACAATCGTGAACAAAGTGAATTTATCCAGAAAAAGTTCCCAGAGATAAAAAATAACTGTTGCAGGCAGTATTAGATCCAGCTTTCAGTCATTCCTCTCCTAAATACTTTTTATTTTCCAAATCTGGAAAGTTGTGCTAACTCATGTTTCCAAAGGTTGAATAATGAGGGCAGTAAGAGAAGCTGCATGTGGGGATGCATTAATCAGAGTTCTAAACACAGAGCTGTCATCTGGATTTGATCACAGCACCTCCCAAAAACTCGTGTTTAAAGTAACTGTCATTATCTCAAAGTTCACAGCAGATGCATTGCCAGCAGAGAGGCCATTCCAAGCTCACCTTCAGCAACTTGCAAGAGGGAAACTCCGGCAAGGAACGCAGTTTGTTTTTCCTCAGGTAAAGCTGCTCCAGGGATGCCATGGTTGCTAATGTAGGAGGTACAGTCTCCAGGTAATTTTTGGTACAATCCAGTTGCCTCAAGCCTGTGGAAGTTAATGTGCAGAGACAGAAAGAGGAGAAAATAAAAATACCTTTCTACAGCAGCATAATTATCCTGGGATTTAATTTAAAATAAACCCAACAACATTTTGCCAAACAGATTGGAGAAGTAATAACTGTGATTTTCTTGAGGAAACAGTAACTCTTTAGAGATACATTTTAAAACCCCGCACTGCATTGCTGACCGTGGCACAGCATTGGCTGTTTGGCATTTAATAACCCAAGGAAAGTGATTTACTTTTCATGGCACTGAGATCTGCAGGCAGCTCCTTGAGCTGGTTGCAGGCCAGATTGAGCCGCACCAAGTTCACCAGCAGAGCAAAACTGGTGGGAATGGCTGTGAGCTGGTTGTTGGACACATCCTGCAGATTGAAACAGAGAAACAGAGATGAGAGATGTCTGAAACATCCCAGGAGTGCTGCTGGTGCAAAGTTAATTAGTGGCAGAACAGTAAAATTAGATGGCTGACAACAGGCACGAGTGTGAGAGAGGAAACAACTCCCTCAGGACTGACAGATCACCCGGGATTTCCGCTTTCCCAAAACATCTGTCAAACCAAGAACAAGCTAACAACAAACCCCACCATGCAGCAAGTGACATTAGAACAGTCACTGGAATATTCACCAAGTTCTGCCACTGAATCCACGGGATTTTTAACCAGCAGTGGGAAAACACAGATAAATCCTTCCCAAACAAAGAAAGAGGTTTGAAGTTGTGCTTTACCAGCTCCTCCAAGCTGAGGAGCTGCCCCAGCCCCTCGGGCAGCTGGCTCAGCTCGTTGTGCTGCACCAGGAGGCTCCTCAGACGGGGCAGCTGCAGCAGCTCCTCGGGGAGGCTCCTCAGTTGGTTGTGGCTGGGGTGGAAACATGGAACACAAAGGGAAAGGACAAACACTCAGCAGTTTTCAGGAAATTAACTGCACACAGAACGTTTGTGTCCCCCCGCCTGATGGTCAGGACACTGCCACCTGTATGGAAAACCTGGCTCCTGGGAACAATTAATTATCTTTATTTATTTGCTCGAGAAGACTTTTAATCCTGCTCTGAACTTACAACATTCCAGACGGATCCCAGGGTTTTTTTGTTTATGTACTTCACACACGCAGTGGCAGCATAACCTCTCCTTGTGCACAAATTGACAAAATTACCACAGTAAACAGAAGATTCTGAACCTTCCAGCACAAACAAGATCTACACAGTTATTTACAATGTGCATTATTCATGACTGGAAATGTTTTATCCTCAGAACTGCCAGACTGAAGTGAATAAATGCAGATATTTTGTGTATGATTATTCAGAATAGCCCTGTTTGCACCTTCCAAGCAATTGCAACTTTGAATATCAGTGAAAACAATTTCGACAAACCCAAGACTACCAGTTTTCATCCAAAACTGATAATATAACATACATAATATATAATAATACTCTGCAGTGAGTAATCTGGAATTAATTCTTTGAAAGAAAGGTTGATACCCTGCAATCTCTCACACCTGGAAGTCCCTGCAGCATTTCTCATGTTTGTTCTGTCACGTGGCCTTACCTGACATCGAGTTTCTGGAGATTTTCAAGTTGCCCTAAAGCAGAAGGAAGTGAAGTCAGTTGATTGTCATGTACCTGGAAAAGAGAGGTTTTAGAACACAGTTACTAACTCGTACCTTGAAGGGGTTTTTCCCAGGCCTCCCTACCAGGAAGAATTCCTCCCCAGTATCCCATCTATCCCCGCCCTCTGGCAGTGGGAAGCCATTCCCTCTTCTCCTGGTACTCCAGGCCCTCGTGAAAAGACTACACCAGGGAAATGGAAAACAAAGATCCAGGACAACGTTTTCCCACGTCCTACATGGAAGTACCGTCAGAGCACCAAGGGATCCGGGTACTCACATCCAGCATGGTGAGGGCAGGCAGCAGCTGCACGTCCTCCGAGAGGCTCTGCAGCTTGTTGGAGGCCAGGATCAGCTTGGTCAGGTCCGTCTGCTCCCACCAGCGATCGGCAGCTCCAAAGGACAGGTTCTGCTGGGCTTCCTCCGGAGTGTCCAGGTTGATCCTCCACACGTGCTCGGGCACTGCAGCACAAACACAGCCGTCAGCGGAACCCCGCGGGTCTTTGCTCCAAACTTCCCCTGTCAGCGTGCTTTCCGTGTATAAAACCATGCAGTGGGTTGGGTTGGAAGGGGCTTTATCGATCATCCAGTTCCAACCCTTCTGCCTTGAGGGTGACGTATACAGAGATAGATAAATATCTTTGGATGCATACATGCATGTGTATATGTGCGTACATATATAAAAACATACATATATACATAGATACACACATACATATATATAATACACACGTCCCTATAGTCATCCTACAGTCCCTTGTTCAGAAGTAACAACAAAAAGCCGATGGAAACATGCCAGAAACAGACCAAAGTGAGTCGATGGCGAGCAGATGGTGCTCCCCGGGAGCCGCTCCTGCCCCGCCCGGACGCGCTGCCCGCAGCCCCGCGGCACGGCCGAGCCCCGCGGTGTCCCGGGGGCTCCCCGGCAGCAGCGCCGGCGAGGTGCGGGGCAGGAAGGCCCCGCGGGCGGGCCCGGCCCAGCCCTGGCGCCGCCATTTCCCGCCCCGCGGTGCCGAAATGGAGCCCCGGAACGCGCTACCCGGCGTGTTGTACGCGGGCACACGAGGAACAGCAGATGAAACGGCGTTTTATAGCATTTTAGTGTTTTTCCTTTCCCCGTTAGCCCAGCTCGCAGCTACACTGCAGCCTCGTGGGGGCTGGGGGTGGTTGGGCTCGATGATCCTCAGGGTCTCTTTCAACCTCAACAGAATCTCAGGATGGTTTGGGTTGGGAGGGACCTCAAAGCCCATCCAGTGCCACCCCTGCCATGGCAGGGACACCTTCCACTGTCCCAGGCTGCTCCAAGCCCTGTCCAACCTGGCCTTAGGCACTGCCAGGGATCCAGGGGCAGCCACAGCTTCTCTGGGAATTCTCCCAGGGAACAATTCCTTCCCAATATCCCATCTAAACCAGGACATGGAATCGGCCCCGTGTGTGCAGCTCCCACCAGCAGCTCCCAGTGAGAGGAAAATGATGAAAAAGGAATATCTCATGATGAATTGTAGCTCCCTTCACTCTCAAACAGCACATTCATGTTTCAAACACTCCCCTCTCTGAAAAATCCTTCCACGAGTAGTTCCATTGGAATTAAAAGTAATTAGTGAATGTTTAAATACATTAGTCAAGTATGGGATTCGGGAAACTCACTTCAGGCACTTGCTCTTGACTAAGGATATTGGCCTCGTTAGTTTTTACCACTGTTCTTTAATTCCGCCTTTTTTTTTCCTCCTTTCTCAGTGGAGGCAGAAACACCCAGAAAATACTGGGTATTTCAAGTGATTATTAAAAAAACCCAGTGGTGCTTAAAAATGGATTTTAGGGACTTCAGAGCGTCAGTGACTGCTCTGTGCCTCAGTGCCCCTGGCAAAAACACGATGTTGGTTTCATCTCATTCAGTTTCAATGCTGTTGGAAATTAACGTAACTTCCGCGCGGAACATCGCTGACAAATTCAGATTTGGAATTTAAATAAGCTTTTGGCAATTCAGTACGAGATACGGCATCTGTGGTATTTCGGAAGTGGAAATGTAATATCTGGTAAATGAGGACATTGAGCATCTCCTACTTTATGAATCAATGGTCTTGCATCCCCCTCACATCCTTCCTTTCTGCTTGGTAAGCGCAACAAATGTTAAGCAAAACAATATACATTGTTTAGTGAGCGAACTTTTAAAAATTCATTTCTTAACCCCTTTAAGTTCCTTGATTCACAGATGCGATAGAACTTCAGCTTGATTAATAAATAAGACTCATTTTGTTTACATTCAGCAACATTTATGGGGAAACGCATTAACATAAAGCAACACACTCACGAGGAAAGAGCGTGATTTGTACTATGCTGACTGAGAATACTTTTCTTTTTTTCCTCTATAACATTAAAGAGAAATTCCCACCGCAGCGTTGTGCTGCTTGGACAGTGTATTTTGCGAGAGTTAGGTCTGTGAAATGACGAGTGAGGAGGAGGCAATAACGGCCCCTCACGGCCCCTCGGGGTGGGGGGCCATGAAGGGCCCTCAGAGCTCCCTCAGGGTCCCGGCCCCTCGGGGTGGGAGGCCATGGAGGGCCCTCAGAGCCCCCTCAGGGTCCCGATCCCTCGGGGTGGGGGGCCATGAAGGGCCCTCAGAGCTCCCTCAGGGTCCCGG
>VZTF01008557.1:4725-37628 GCA_013397755.1 Cnemophilus loriae | reverse complement strand
CTCTCGCTGCGCACCCCGAGAGTTCGTTCCCAGCGCGGCTCCGCTCGCTCGCGGGATTGCGGGGATTAATGCGGGGCGTGGAGCGACACGTGCGGCTCCTGGGAAATCCACGTTCGTCTCCGGGAGCTGTTTGTCCAGGGTTGTGCCCGCTGAGCCTCTGCTGCCTGCGTCACCTCCGCAGGACCAAAACTTCTAGATGTAGATAAATGCATTTGTTACGAAGAATTTTGTGCTAGATGAGCAGCTAACCACTAATTTACAAAGAATACACTTTTAATATTTGTGTTCCTTGCGAACAGATCTGTGCTAAACAAGCAGGTAATCACTAATAGACAAATACACATTTCTGATTTTCAATCTTGCAAGGAATTCCGTGCAAATTAAAACAAATTATGCACATTTAAAGTGTGTATATAACTGAAAATAAAGTTTCAAGTACCTCTGCAATTTGCAAATAGCCACAAACAAAAAAGGAAATAAGACAATTTTTATGTCTTTATTAACAATTAAATTCTAATGAAAATATGTAGTGCTTTCAGAATCCTTTCTGATGCACTGTGAAACTTGGGTGTTAGCAGTGCCGATGGCTGTGCCAGTTTGATTGATTTACAGAGCCTGGTGACATTATGTGTTGGTGTTTTGCATATTCATTATGTAAGTTAAAGGTTTTCTTTCTGTCACGATGAGGATTAATCAGACGAGAACACAGTCAGTTATTAGTAATACCCGAAATTGGGTTTTTTACTTTAGGGGAAAAAACTATCACGAAACATTTGTTTTTCCTCGTTGAGGCTTCAATCCATGCTAGCGCAAACCAAAGGCAGTTCCAGACGGAGTTTCCTTGTTCCCAGCTGGGGTAACTGACATGGCAGGAGCTCACCTGGGACAGGTGCAGTCGTTTCCTGGGCTGCTCTGTGTTTGAACGCTTTCTCTCCTTTTCCAGGGAGGTTGTTGGAGGTGATTTGTGTCTCTGAAACTTTGTAGCTGTAGATACACATTAACCAACCTGTGCAGAGATTGCTGCAGTGCCTCGGTGTCCTTTCCCTCGTGTGAGGGGGGCCCTGCGCTCACCCCCCGGGGGTTTTCTCTGCGCTGAGGGGAATCTGCTCTGGGTCGCTTCAGGGCCGCCAGTTCCACTTCACCCCAAAGAGAGGCACATTTTCTAATAGTGACACGTTCTTTTTCCGGTCCTTCCCCTTCGAATTCCAGCCCCTGGCTTCTCCCTGCCCATGGTGTTCATCTGTTTTTGGAGGGGTGCAGGATAGAAATTCTAATCTGTGAATTCCCCCCATAATCTGGTTTCCTTTCTGTCCTGGATGCTGCTGGGATTCTCCCTTGCCCGTAGTACTTGAGGAACCAATCTGATCTCTGTTGCTCCACCTCCTCGTTTGATGTGTCACTCTGACTCTGCTGTAGAATTTCCTTATTCTCCTGCACTTCCAGATCGTGTGTAACTTCCTGAGCTTCTCTAAATCCCTGGTTTTCTTTTTCTCCCCTCATCCACCTCTTTTTCCCAGTTTATTTAATCCCCTGTTTCCCATTTATTGTACACCTCAGCTTCATTCTTTAATGCACAACCAGCTTTGGGACTTCTTCCAATTTTCCTCCTCCTCCTCTTCCTGCTTTTCCCTGACTCCATTGCCAGGTTCCCACCCCTGTTGTATTCCATAAAGCTCCATCCAAACTGAAAAGTGGAGGGAATGGAATTCTGAGTCTCCTGTATCCCAGCCTCAGGAAATCCTTGTGTGCCCCAGCATTCCAGTGGCTGAGAGACAATTCCTGAATGTTTCAGTCTTGGGTGAATTAGGGTAATGATGGATGATGGTTTTTTTTGGGAGCTGTTGAGAACATCCAGTTCTTGATGAATTTCACTCAGCTAGGATTTGAGAGTGAGTGGAAATACCATTTTTAAAAGTGCAGCACACAGATGTAAATTAAATGTCAAGCCGCAGAAGCATTGCCCAACACATTTTCAGTTGTTATTTTAGGTTCATTATTTTGGGAAAAAGCTCGGCTATCCCAAAGCATTCCCAGTGGCACTCCTGGCTGAAAACAGGATCTGCTGAAGAGTCAATAGGATCTGCTCTGCTTCACATTCCTTTGCTATCACTGACATTTTAAAAATGCCTGAAAATATTGGGCTGCATTTCTGTAATGAATTGTGTAATTTTTATACAGTTTAGATTAGGAACTCCTTCAGCTCTGCCATCACCCCTTGATTTACTTTTCTTTACAATTTTACTGTGGTTGTGTTAAACACCTTCTACGAATGCTTCTTTGGGTTTATGTTTTTATTATTGTTTATTTATTGTTATTTCTTATTATTAATTATTACTTATGGGCTAAAAAAGGCACCATTTTGGCAAGTTGCTGTGGATTCCTGGGCGCAAAAGAGCCAACAGATTCCATTTTTTTTCCTTATTTATCACTGCAGTTACTTCCCAATTTATTCGATCTGCAAGCTGTGGGAGCAAGTGGCTGTTTCTAATTTTAATGCTTCGGAAGCTGCAGTGTGCTGGCTCCCATTTCTTTTTCTGCATCAGGTGAAATGGAAGGTTATTAACTGTGGTCTGGCAGACACTGGGGGCAGTTGTGTGCGTTGGGCTCGGTGGGGCTGAAGGTGAGGGAGCTTTTGGCATTTGCAGTGCCAGAAATAGAGCCTGGATCTGTCTGGTGGTGTCAGAGCTGCTCCCTGAGTTCTGACAGCCCCCGGTGCCGAAAGGCTTGATCAGCCTCAGCAGCCCAGGGTGCCTTTGAAGTCGGATGTTTTGGAGTCGTGGCTGGGAATCCAGGTAGGAAAAGCAGGTTTTTGTCAGGATCAGTGAATGTTTTCAGAGCTCCCCAGGCTGATCTGGACCTCTGGCCTGGTGTAGGAACGAGGGGTTTAGGACTTGCTGCTGCTTCCACTCCCTGCCTGGGCCTTCTGGAGGCAGCTTTTAACTCATCTGTCCCACAGCTCTGTCTGCAGAACAGTTTTTCTTCCTGTCTTTCACTTTGTTCATCCAATTACAGCAAAATCTCCTCCACTTTCAGGACATGAGGGCTCTTGAAACCCATTCTGGACCTTGCCTGGGTCGGCTGCACCTGGTTCTTCAGTTTGGTTTGGTTTTAGAGAAGTCACAGCTGGGGTTCTACAATTCTTTCCTGTTGTAGGAAGTAGATATTTCTGGGTTGGTTTTTCTTCGAAGTGACTCAGAACTTCTCAGTTTTGGGTTTGGAGTTTGACAGATGTTAGTTTTGAGCTGGGAACAGGCACAGACCTACCTTGGAGAGAGGTTTGTTTTACTGTGTTCAGCTTTTCATTGCCTGCCTGAGCTCCTTCAGTTTCCTTGTGTTTGTTCTTCCCTGCTGAAGGACAGGCAGGAGCTCAGCTCTGGGCATTCCTCAGCATGAGGGAGCACAGTCAAGTTTAGTCTAGAACCGGGTTTAGCATGGCATTGGGTTGATAAATAAAGCAGAATCGCAGACTGGCTTGGGTTGGGAGTGGCCTTAGAGCTCATCCAGTGCCACCCGTGCCGTGGGCAGGGACACCTTCCACTGTCCCAGGCTGCTCCAACCTGGCCTTGGGCACTGCAGGGATCCAGAGACAGCCGCAGCTTCTCTGGGAATTCTATTCCAGGGCCTCCCCCCCCTCCCAGGGAGGGATTCCCTCCCAGTATCCCGTCTATCCCTGCCCTCGGTCGGGTCCAAGCCATCACTGCGCGCCCTGCCCCCGCATGCCCTTGTCTCGAGTCACAGCAATCCTTCAGCCATCACCCTTGTCATTTCACGATTCACCTTAATAAGTGATTTGGGGCCTAAAGCAGGGAGTGTGAAACCACGGGGTTTAACTGATACACAATTGGTAACTTTTTCTCCTTTTCCAGCCAAGTTTTCCTCCCAGCCAGAGAGGAGCTTGCTCTTAGGTGGCCGCTCACGGATTTATTGCTCATAACAGAACTAATGTTCAATTCCAAGTGAGAACAGAGCTCGTGTGCGGCTCCAAATGAGGGAATATAACAAATGGTGTGAATTTGGGCTTGATTTGAGTGGATCCCTGCTGTCCCTGAGTGATGCTCTGTCTCTTGCAGTGACTCCCCCTTGCCGGTGTCGTCGCGCGTGTGCTTTGTAAAGTTCCACGACCCCGACTCGGCCGTGGTGGCCCAGCACCTGACAAACACTGTGTTCGTTGACAGAGCCCTCATAGTCGTTCCCTATGCTGAAGGTTTGTAACTTGTTTGATGTTCTACAGGGCCACCCTTGGGTGGTGGTTGGTTCCTGTCTAGTGCACAAATTTAGCAGTAGTCCAGTGTCAAACCTGTCAGAGATTGCCATTCTGAAACCCTTGGTATATTGCCTTTGGCCCCTGCATTTGATCCGTTTGTTTCCAGAGTGACACCAAATCGAAGTGGGAAGTTTTGTGTGTCTTAAAGTGTAGAACAAGAACGTTTTAGGCAGAATTCGATGCAAATTTTGCTGTGTGCCAGTCTCGATGAGACACCTTCCCAAACAGACTGTAATGCAAACAGGTCAATATTTTAAGGAAATTTTCCCTCAATAATTGTTTGCCACTTTCACTCTCTTCATGAGAATGGTTTCTCCCTCCCTGAGAGTGCATGGGAGAGGAATTAACATTCCTTTGGGATTTGCTGCCACTGCATTTATTTGGGAACATCCCCAGAAAAGGCCCTCACTCTCCTTGTGGAGTCCAGTATACCAAGGGTTGAATAATTATGCTTTAATTCAAAAGTGACAACTTCCAAGAGGTGCCACATGGGCACTGGTCCTAGTTTTTAATTCCAAGTTTTTCTTGTTCATCCTTGATATATTTAATAGAATTTCACTAAATAATAAACTCTTCTCTCTGTTATTTGTGTGTGTGATTTTTGTAGTGGAGAAGGCAAATGCAAAGCCCTTCCAGATGACTGAAAAACAGTGGGTCCTCTGCAGCTACAGGGGATTCTAGCCATTAACTAAAGGCCAGCAAGCACTCAAGTCCCCAAGTGTTTTCCTGGTGTAACCACTTGTTAACTACATTTTCTCTTCTTCTTTTTATTTTTACATTTTAGGGTGTTACAGTAATTTGAAAGGCAATGAGCAGGGTTTTTGGAACTTACCTTAAAAGCAAAGTGCTGAGAAGACACCTCTTCTTACAGAAGTCTTATTAAACTCTTCTAGACTTGCTTTAGAAGTAACTGATTTCCATTGTACTTGTGCATTTCTTGATTTACTTTCTGGGAAAGGTTGAATTGAATAAAATTTTGCAGATGAAGTCATACTACAGTGCTGAGTTTGGTACATGGCCCGGGGTCACACCTGTAATCTGTCATGCTGCAGCTGTCTCTTGAGGCCTGGGGAGCTGTCTTATCTTATCTTTGTGTTCCTTAAGCTTAAAAGATACGAAACTTAAACTTAAAAGGTGCCAAACTTAATTCCTGGAGTGTAGGAATGTGCAGTGTGGCCTCTGGCTGAGCCCTGCTGCTTGCTGAGGGTCCAGAACCCCTTCTGCAGCGGAGTTACTGCTCCTGCTGCCACTGCTGGAGAACGGCAGAGCTGGAAGGCTTCTTGTCCCTGTGTGGGTATTAAACACAGCAACAGTCCAGTGAGATTGTGCTGGAATATTCTCCAAGGCCCATGGGAACGATGCCAGTGTTTAACTCTTCCTACAAGGATAAACTCACTTTTCTCTTTGTCAGTCTGACTTTGTCCACTGTGGATAAACCTGGCACGTAGAGAAACCTGCCCAGCAGCTTTGCTTCAGAAAATCAAATTATTAAAGTCGAGTATTGTACTGGGCCTGTTAAGGAGTCACTCCTGGGCTGTCCCTCGTGGTGTTGAACAGTTCAGAATTTAAGGGCCTTGGCACATCACAAGAGGGGTGTTCAGCCAATAAAGTATTGCCCCTGGGCTGACAATCCCGTCCTTCTGTCCCTGTGCTGGAGTACAGCTTTCCCCAAAAGCTCAGCCTGCCAGGGTCCCAGTTCAACAAAAGCAGCGTTTCCCCAGCCCACAGTGCCACTGCTGATGTGCTTAAAGCCAGGCCTGTGCTGAGTGGGGCCCTCCTCTCTGGTTTCTGCTGTGCTAATGAACCTGTGTGATTATTGCCTGTCACTAAAGCAAATGTTTATTATCTGTTTAGTGCAATAATTCCCCCCCGTCCCAAGTTTTAGCTCACACAGACACTTTGGTGTTGGCTGTTGCTTTGTGTTATAGAACTATACACAAAGGCTACGGTAAGGTTTAGTATTTGTCATTTTCTCTGGGCTAATTCCTAGATGTCGAAGGAACTCTTAAGGTTAAAGATGGCTGGGGGGGGTGTTTAGGTTCTTTGGTTAATGTTTGTTTCTTTTGTCTGTTTCTTTTTCTTTCATTTCTACACATTCATGCAGTATTTCATGGTTCTAACAAAGCAGCAGTAAAAAAAGCTCTTGAAGCATGAAAATTAACTGGTGAGGGGCCTCATTGCTTTTTTTAAATTGTAGTTTATTTAAATACTTTTTAAAGAAACATTTAGAGGATCAGATGCATGAATTTTTTTTTAATGGATGCAGATCTTCTATGAGGTGTCTCGAGCTAAGTCTGAGGATTTGTATTTAGATGCCAGAAATGTTGTAGTTGCACTAATTTGAAATGTTTAGCTGTAATTGATAAATATCCTCTTGAGACATAATTTTGCATGCCAAATGACCCCATAATCTCTCTGTAGGTATGTTGATATATTTATGCATTCCTGCCCTTTGCCTCCATGACCTTTTTCCCTGTCCCTCCATAACTTTGGGTATCTAAAGTGCTGCCAGCTCAGTGCCACGAGCCAGATATCAGTGCTGTGTATTGTACGTTTGTGTAGATTATCGGCACTTCTCAGTATAGGTGGGAGGAACCATTACCTTTATTTAACAGTGGTTTTTCTTTTTTGTTGTTGTGTTTTACAGTTCTTTTCCCTGGTTCAGCCTGAACTATATACCAGGCCCTGCTGAAAATACCACCCAACAGTTTTCTTCTGCAGCTTATCCAGTTTCTCTTAAGTGCCCTGTACATATTGTATGTTTTATGATGAGATGCAGTTTCTTAATATGTATTACAGAAACACTACTGGTATTTGCAACTATATAGTAAAATTGTTTTATTGAACTCTCATTTTGGGGGCTTGGGCACATTAACAAATTAATCCATCTGTATAGGGCTTTTGCTGTTGGATAGAGTAAAAACTCCCTCCACAACTGTTTGCTAGTAGGGCCCTGAGCGCTCTGTGTGCAGCGCAGGCAGTGCAAGAACCCCTGGGCTTTGCTGGCTGCAAGACTCTGGGCCACCAGTCCCCTGTGCCACGGCAGGTGGCAGCAGCATTGTTGGTACTCTAAGCTGGCACATATTGGAACAAAATGCATTTTACTGCACAGGTAAGGAATGTGCCAGCATCCCTGTGTGTATCCCAGCCACAGACACACCCCCAGCATTCCCGGAGAGCCGCAGGGACCGCATTCCATGTGACACGTCAGCAAAAGCCCTACCCAAAACACCCATCCCTTCTCTTTTAAGTTTGCCAAAATTTGTATGGTAGGTGTAAAAGAAAACATAGTGAACTGTACCATATTATTAACCCCTAAATCCAACTTTTTTTGTCTTGTGTATCTTGATTTTTCTGTGTGCTTTGTAGTGAAGCAGCCGACACGAGTCGTTGTTCATAAAACAGCTTTTGAAAGTTGAGAGCACTCTCACCCCTGGAGAACCGACTGTGCTTGCTTACGTTTGGTTCATGACTTAAAAATCGAGTACAGGTGATGAAACCTTGGCAGTGTTAACAACAAAGTAGTGTGTATTGTGCTATTTTTTTTTTGCTCTAGAAACTTAACCTTTTGTAGAGAAAAAGGAACAGTCAAATTGTCACCCATTGAAGTTGCATTCTGACAAAAAAAGTTAATGCTAAATATTAATAGCCATCAAGCTTTGTATTTTAGCCAACATAAGTACTTTCAACAAACTCAGGTGGTGTATCAGGGAGACTTTGCTGGGTGTATTTGTGTATTTGGTGCCTCTGGGCTGGGATGCACTCTAATGCCAGGCTGTTTCCCTGCAGGAGTCATTCCTGATGAGACTAAGGCTTTGTCTCTCTTGGCACCAGCTAATGCCGTGGCAGGGCTGCTGCCCGGGGGTGGCCTGCTGCCCACTCCCAACCCTCTCTCTCAGGTAGGCTGGCAAACCCCTGCGTGTGTTCTGCTGCATTCCCACCTCATTCCTGCTGTTTCTTTCAGGACTGATATGTTGATCCCAGTTCCCAGAGTGGTTTATGGACCCCGATGGACTGGGACAGCTCTGGTGTGAATTGGGGCACAGCAGTGACAGTTGTTAGATGGAATATCCTGATTTCCCTATTCCCTGATTTCCTGCCATCTCGGGGCCCTGGTTGTCCCTCCACCCCTCTCTCCCACTGTACTTAACAGATGTGGCAAGCAGTAGAGATCTCACAGATTTTAAATTCCTCAAGTCCAAGGAGCTGCCACGCTGTGAGATTCCCTTCATTAATCCTCCAGCTGAGGGGAAAATCGGAGCCTGGTTGTGTGAACCCACAGGAATTCATGTGGAAGATGAACAGTGAGAATTGCTCGTTGTGGGAGAACTTGGAGTCACAGCTCAGCTCTCAGCAGGGCACAGAATCGAAGTGCAAGAGGCAAATTAATCATAATAAAGCCTCATTAATTGTGCACTTCTCAAACCCACTTCAGCTCCCTGGCCATGGAGCTGCTCAGGAGGGAAGAGCCTAAATTTAACCTTTGAGACCCAGGGAAGGGGTTGGAAGAACCAAATACAAACCAAAAGATTTAATTCACGAAAAACTGTGCATATGAATCCTGGAAATGGTTGTTGAGCCACCTTAATTCCAGTTGTGTCTCTGGAGCCCAGGCTGCTCCCACTCCCGGGTGGGATGTGTTCAGCACATCCATTTTAGGGGAACGTGCTGCAGTCAGGTTTTCAAGCACATCTTGGGGGTGTGTGTTGGGTTTGGGTGTCTGTCCCGATCACCTCACTTGGAATGGTCCAAAAGGGAAATGAAATGGCTTCAGAGACCTTCTGCTCTCCCAGGAGCTTTTGCACCGAATTTGAGACATTTGCAGCAATGCAATATTGTTAAATTGCCTTCTAACATAAACCATGGCCATCTCAACCCTGAACTGAATTAGAAATGGGGCAGTTTCCTCAGAAACTTAATTTTAAGTTGCATTTTAGCAGTGAAAAATAACTTCATTTTAACGTATCCTGTCAGTTTGCTGGAATGCTTTACCCGTTCACCTTTTTGTCCCCTGCCCACTGGTCTCACTCCTGGTTTTTGTCACTGCCTGTGCCCTGACTGCTGTCTCTGTCACAGATTGGTGCTGTCCCTTTAGCTGCTTTAGGAGCTCCTGCTCTCGACCCTGCCCTTGCTGCTCTTGGGCTTCCTGGAGCAAACCTGAACTCCCAGGTACGTCCTCATTCCAGAATACCCTTTATTGCCCCCCTCTTTCCTTGCCTTAACAGTGGTTTTCATTTGTATCGGTTCACAGCCACTGCCTGGAAACCCCAGGGATTGGTTTCTGCTTGGAATAAAAAATACCTGCTTGAATATTAAATTAAATGTTGGAAGGGGCCAGGGAATAATTTGGGAATAGCAATGAAATGTTTCAAATATGTATCATTATCAGGCCATGAACCTGCCTTGTACTTCAAGTAAAAATTAGTTTGACTTTTTAACTTTGTAAGTGCCAAAAATGTGAGGAAACTTCATTAGATTGTTAAAGCTGAATAAAAAAGGCTTTTAAGTACTAAGTAATAGAATATTGAGTATATTTATATTTTAAAAAAATCAATATATTGATCATATCTATATATTTCTAGATAAAATATTTAAGAGTTAAGAACCAAATACTGTTTTATGGGAACAAGAAGTAGCAATAATTTAATGCACTTCTACTGCATTAAAATTTAATTTTTTTATGTGTTCCGTGTGGAAGAACAAGCAAATGATGGTGAAAATTAAATAACAAATAGAAAAAAAATAATTTTAAAGGCAAATTAGAAAAATGTAAATTTGGAGTGATGGAGGAGTTTTGTACATTAAACCAGCAGGTTGTAACAAACATTTCAAAACTTAAACTTTGGGTTCATTAGAAAGAAAATGAGTGAGGATTAAACATTTTCTTGTTAATACCCCATTGGTGCAGGAAGTGACTGATCATGATAATAATACCTGGATTCTCCTGAGAGCTGTAAAATACATTTTTTCCTGGAATTTTTAGTTGTTTATAAGTTGGCACTGAGGTCTTTAATGGACAGACACCTCAGAGAGAGCTCTGTTCTGTGGCAGTGACAGAAATAACCTGTGCACAGGGTTATTAATACATAATTAGAGATATAAACACAGCCCAGAAGGGTGTTTTTATCCATTGGTGGGTTTATCCATTGGTGTTTTTATCCGTTGGTGGGTTTATCCTTTGGTGTTCTTATCCATTGGTGTTTTTATCCTTTGGTGGGTTTATCCACTGGTATTTTTATCCACTGGTGTTTTTATCCGTTGGTGTTTTTATCCGTTGGTGTTTGTATCCATTGGTGGGTTTATCCATTGGTGGGTTTATCCTTTGGTGTTTTTATCCATTGGTGGGTTTATCCATTGGTGTTTTTATCCATTGGTGGGTTTATCCATTGGTGGGTTTATCCATTGGTGGGTTTATCCACTGGTGTTTTTATCCTTTGGTGTTTTTATCCATTGGTGGGTTTATCCACTGGTGTTTGTATCCATTGGTGTTTTTATTCCTGATCCTGCCCAGGGCTGGCTTTGGCTGCTGTGGAGAGTGAGGCCCCTGAGCCCCCTGCAGTGGGATGGTCACACCCAGCCCCAGTCCCACCAGCCCAGGGTGGCTTTTCTTTGCTGGGGCTCTTCTGGTCTGGTTTTCCAGCTGGGAGGGGACGTTCCAAGGGAGGTTCTCTGGAGCTCTCACATCTCCCAGCCTGGTTTTAACTTTGTTTTTCCCTCACAGTCTCTCGCAGCAGATCAGCTCCTAAAACTGATGAGCACAGTGGATCCAAAGTAAGCACCAGTGTTCCCAGACACTTGTATTGCACTGCTGGGGGATATCCGTGGGGATTCGGTGCCCAATCCCTGTCCTGCTGGAGCTGATGCCAGCTGGGAAGGGCCTTGGAGCACCCTGGGCTAGGGAAGGTTCCCTGCCCACGGCAGGGGGTGGGATAGGATGGGCTTTATGTCCCTCCAAACCATTCCAGGATTCTCTGATCCTGGGAACTGGCTCAGTCTGACAGTGCAGACCTGTATCCCTTGGCTTCCTCAGTCCTGAATTTCTGGAATTCTGTGTTGCCCAGGTTGAACCATGTGGCTGCAGGTCTTGTGTCCCCAAGTCTGAAATCAGATACCTCCAGTAAAGAAATAGAAGAGGCCATGAAGAGAGTCCGAGAAGCACAGTCCTTAATTTCTGCTGCTATAGAGCCAGGTAATTCCAGCCTGGAAAGAGCCATTCCAGCCAGGATGGAGCTTGGCACAGCACAGGATAAAAACTGATGGTCTGCAGAGCACTGCTTTAATGCCTGTGGTCTGTAATGAATAAAAAGTCATTTATTAGGTTTTTAATCATCTCCTGCTCCACGTGTCCTGCAGAACTGGGCTGGAATTAATTCCCAAAATTCACTGATTTGAAGACTTTGAAACACCCAAGCTTCCCCGAGGGAAGTTCCTGCTGCTGGCTCAGATTCCATGGGAACGTGGATTTCCTTGGCAGCCTGCTGATGCTTCTTCTCAGGGGTGCTTTCCTTAATCTTCGTTCCTGATCTGGGCGAGTTTGTAAATAATTCTCTTTTTTGGAGCTTCTTTCAGCAGGCTTCATTTTGGAACAAGCCCCAGCAGCTCTCCCACAAATGTCAGAGCCATCAGAGGCAGAAACTTGAACACTGAAAATACAGAATATTCACCAGTTCTGCAGCCTCCTGATGATTTCTAGGAAAGAACAGAGCTCCTGGTCTTGTTCTTGCTTTGCTTGAGGCTCTTTTGTGGGAGCTTCAAAACAATCATTTGAGAGGTTCTTCAGCCCCTCACAAAATGGCAGATTCTGGGATTTTCACAGGAGTTTCCATTGCCCTGCAGCCATCAGCTTTTCAGTGGTTTAAATGAAGTTTTTTACTGAGTTTTGACTTCTCCAGTTTTGCATAAAACTGTGTTATTTTATGTCACAAACATGTCCCTGTCCTCTTGGTTCTTTTTGTCTTCTTGTGAAGAAAACTAGATGAGCCTTCATTTCAAATGGCAAAATTAAGTTTATTTATATGTATAACATGAAGCTCCCAAGTCCTTTCCTTTAGAAAATTTTTTTGAATACCAAAAAAACATTGGTTTTTACTCTGCTTTTCCTTTTTCAGACAAAAAAGATGAAAAACGAAGACATTCGAGGTCGAGGTCGCGCTCGAGGAGGAGGAGGACACCTTCCTCATCCAGACACAGGTGACTGAGCAATTCCTTAAAACACCTCCCACAGCTGGAACAGCAACCACTCTTGGGAAGACACTCGGGTTTGATTTAGGGCTCTAGAGATTTACTGACATTTCGGTGTCAGAGCTCCTGGGCAGGACAGGGAGAGCTGTGGCTGGAGGCTTTTGTTGGATTTCTGGGGTTCCCTTAGCCCTGAGCTGCTGGGAACATCCCAAAATGTCCCTTCTGTGGCTCCCATGTTGGTGTGTCCCTGGCAGACGCTCCAGGAGCAGGTCAAGGAGAAGGTCCCATTCCAAATCCAGAAGCAGGAGGCGATCCAAAAGTCCGAGGAGAAGGAGATCTCATTCCAGAGACAGGAGCAGGAGGTCTCGGAGCACATCCAAAACCAGGTAATGGCTCTGGGGAATCCAGTCCTGAGCAGGGCAGGGATTGTCCCCTGTGCTGGGACAGGGAGGGGTGGAGCACCCGGGGGGCTCATCCACCCCTGTCCCTCCCAGCTCTGCGTTCCTTTCCCTGTACAGCAGATTAGGAAGTGCTGTTGGGTGGTTTGAAAATGACTTAAACTTAATCTTCTCTTCTACTAAAAGGGATAAAAAGAAGGAAGAGAAAGAAAAGAAACGTTCTAAAACTCCCCCCAAAAGCTACAGCACAACCAGAAGATCCAGAAGCACAAGCAGGTACAGAAATGGGGTTTTCCTTGCTCTCTGTTCCCAGCAGGATCTTGATTCGCTTTGATATTAAATAGAAAGAAAAGGAATGTTCTTGTGGTAGAGCAGCTGGTCTGTGGAAGGTGTCCTTGCCAAGGAAGGAGCTGGGCTTTGAGGTCCCTCCCAACCCAACGATGCCTGGATCCCCTTGGATCATGATTCCAATGTGGATGTGTCTGGTACAGGCACACCTGTACCACCTGTGTCTGTAAGAGACTTGAATTTTCCTGCAGTGTTCGAGGTAAATTCTTTGGGCTTAGAACAGTTCCTCCTTGCTTTGTGGCAGAGTTTGATGTTCCAAGGTCACTGCCAGCCTCTTCCTGATTTGGGCATAAATCCAGGCAAAAGTGTTTAATTTTTTTTTTTTTTTAAAACTTCCAAATTTAGCTCGCAGTTTTAAGAACTCTTTAGTACCCTGTGAGCAGGGCTGGGGTTGGAGTTAGGGGTGCATTTGTAGATTTAAAACAATAAATAGAGATTTGCAAAGCTCCTGTGTCTCCCTGCAGAGAACGGCGGCGCCGGCGGAGCCGGAGCGGGACACGGTCCCCGAAAAAGCCCAGGTCTCCCAAACGGAAGATGTCCCGGTCCCCGTCACCCAGAAGGTCAGGGAAACACTTGGCTGGAAAAAAATGGTGTCTGGGGTGGGAAATTCCCAAATTGTGACCTACAGGGAAGCTCCCAGGGGGTTCTGTTTCAGGGGGATCTCTGCTGCTTTTATGGAGCTGCTGTGGGGTTGGCTGGGAGCTCCAAGGGTCGGGTGTTCCAGGGGTGGCTGGAGTAGGACATGCCACGATTCCCAGTCCCAGTGGGAATCAGCTGATTTTGGGTGGCCTGGCCCTTTTGAGACCCTGTCCCAGGATGGGGAACTCGAGGTGCTCCTTCGTAGAACGCTGGAGCATCGCTGTTCTTGCTGTCCAGGATTGGGACTCTGATCCCTGTGGGCCCTTCAGCTCAGGAAATTCCATGGTTCTGTTTGCCGCAGCATTTCTCAGCCTTGGCTTTGTGGTGGTGTGCTTGAGCCAGAGCTAAGAAAGTGGGATTTGGGGTATTCCCTGGGAGCAGAGGCTGTTCCCTACCGCACTCTGCCAATTTCCTTTGGCTTTGCTGTGAGCGACACTCAGGACACAGATCCAGCCCTGGAATGGGGTGGTGGTGATGGGCTTCATCCTCTACCTCCTCATCCTCGCAGGCATAAAAAGGAAAAGAAGAAGGATAAAGACAAGGAGAGGAGCAGAGACGAGAGGGAGCGCTCAACGAGCAAGAAAAAGAAGAGCAAAGACAAGGAGAAGGATCGAGACCGGAAATCTGAGAGTGACAAGGATGTGAAAGTATGTTCCAAAAACCCCCGGAGCTGCTCCCAGCCCTGCCCCACATCCCCCTGGCCCGGCCCGGCCCGCAGGGCAGTGCTAACGTGTCCCTTTCCCTGGCAAAGCAGGTCACAAGGGACTACGACGAGGAGGAACAGGGCTACGACAGCGAGAAGGAGAAGAAGGAGGAGAAGAAGGTGGCGGATGCTCCCTCCCCCAAAGGCAAGGAGCCCGGAGCCGAGAAGGGCAGCGGGGACCCGGGCAGGGAATCCAAGGTGAACGGGGACGACCACCACGAGGAGGACATGGACATGAGCGACTGAGCCCGCCCACAGCCCCTCCAGTGTGATCCTTTATGCTGTACTTGTTAATCCTCAACCTAGATGTATCCAGCTCCGAGCTCTCCATGGTCTGTCCATCCCGATACTAACTCACACCCAAAGCTTGAGACAGGGACCCCCTGCTCCGGGGGCCCCGCTGGGGCCGGGCCAGGCTGCACGTCCCTCCCTCCCGCAGCACGGGCTGGGCCACCCCTCCTCCCTCCTCCCTCCCTCCGGAGTGTCCCGGGCTGAGCCAGCAGGGCCCAGCAGTGTGGGAATGTCCCAGGAGTGTGGCACAAGCCCCTGTCCTGGGGGAATGCCCCGGGAGTGTGGCACAACGCCCCTGTCCTGCAGCCACCGAGGGGCTGTGGGGTCCTCCTGGACACTCCGGAGCCGGCCTTGGATCTCACCAGCTCTTTGTGCTCTTGGCTTTAGTTCTGGTTTTAAGCCAGATGCTGGGCTCGGTTGGGTTTGGTTGGCTTTGCCCAAGGTTCAATGCCCTGACCTTCCTGAGGGCTCTCTCCCCACCGTGTCCGAGCTGGAAGGGGAATCCTGCCCATGCCCAGTGAGGGAGGGTTGGGGGAGCAGCTCCACCCAGGGCTGGGGGCTCAGGAGCTCACCCGCTGCAGCAGGGAGTGCATTTTAAAATGACCTTGGTCTGTTTTTAAAGCAAGTCCATTGATAATGTACTTTTTACTTGATCTCAAGTTGTACAAACGGATAAATTTGTGTTCCTGTCCCGGCCGTTCCCTCCCTCCCGCACTCGGTGATCCCATGGTATTTGCAGAGTAGTTACCCAAAGCTGTTCCTTAGTTCCAGCAGCTCCAGAGCTTTTACTTTTGTGCAGGTAAAGAGACAGAAGTAGCCGACAGTCTGTGCCATGTCGATGTACAGTTTCGGAAAATGTTTTACAAAACTTTGATAATAAAACCCTGAAACTTCACCTCCTCTTCCTAGAAAACTCCTGGGTTTTATTTCCACCACTGGATGCACCAAACTTTACCTCATTCCTTACAGGGGACTTTGTTTCCAACTCCCTGTTACAGTGACGAAGGAATTCTTTTACTTTTGAAATGGGTTAAAATGGGAATGCGGAGGTTTATGGGACTGCTGAGAAGGAGCTGGGAGTGCTGCTGGATGAAAAGAAAAAGGAGCTCTGGGGAGAGCTCAGAGTCCCTGCCAGGGCCTAAAGGGGCTCCAGGAGAGCTGGAGAGGGACTGGGGACAAGGCCTGGAGGGACAGGACACAGGGAATGGCTTCCCACTGCCAGAGGGCAGGGATGGATGGGAGCCTGGCAGGGATCACTTGGAGCAACCTCAGGGCCACAACTGCAGTTACAGAAATCTTTAACTGGGAATGGTCAAAGCCCTTCCTGGAAGTTTTCCTGCCCCTTTAGAAACAGGAGATTTTCAATCAGCAACTCTGTACCTACAGAGGGAAGCCCTGATCACTCTGAGCTCAGGGGCTGATGCTGGGGGCAGGAGAGCAAGGCTCAGTTTAAAAACCCAAAACCCAATCCCATCCCTCCAAACCCCCCTAAAAAGAGCCCCCAACCCTCCCTGAAAAAAAAGCAAAAACCCAAACCCCTAAGAACCCAAAAACCCCAAACAATCCCTCTCAAAGCCAAAGGAAAATACCAAACCAAAAATCCCCTCAAAGCCCCACCCTCCTGCAAGGCCAAAGCCTCTTTGGACAGCCCAGCTTTGCTCTCCATTCCCCCAGAGCTGTCCCGTCCTGTGCTCCAAGGGAGCCCATTCCTGATGGAGGAGGTGAAATCTCCAGCAGGGCTGGACACAGTTCAGTGAATTTCAGGCTCCTGTCCCTCCTTCCCAGGCAGCTGTTCCCAAGCTGCTCCCCCAGCTCCGGGGGAGGCCAGGAGCTGCTCCCCGTGTTCTTACCCATAAAACCTGGGATTCACAGAGGGCCGAGAAGAGGCTGTAATGAAAATGCAGGATTTTATTTAAAAAATGACCAAGAAAATGCCCTTGCAGAACGCAGCAGCAGGAGCTCGTTCCCTCCCCTCCGATCCCGCTCCCACAGCGGAGCCGAGTCCCGGGAAGCGCCGGGACAGGAGAGGGAAGCCTGGATTGCACAGGTGGAGCAGTTTCCAAATCCAACAGCATAGTTTGGTCTTTATTCTAACAAATGATACAACCCAAAGTGACTATGAGTGAAGGGAGGAGAAAAACAGGGAGCAGACGGCAGGAAAACGCAAGAGAGGTGACTCGTTTTCCATGGGAGTTACAAACTGTCAGGAAAAAGAAAAGTGAAACTGCAGCATTACAGGAATTGGTTAATCCGGATTAAATAACGCAGTTCTCCTGGCGGGAATTACAACTCAGGAGCAGAGACAGTAATATAACAGAGGGGTGCTGGGAATATCAACGGAACACGGTGGGATTCCAGCACAAACACACCCGGGGTAACGAACGGATTCCACGCAGGAGCTGGGAACTGCAGGGGTGGGAGGGCAGTGGCCGGACAGCAGCTCCGGGACAGGAAAACCGGGGGTTCCCTTTGCCACGGGACAGAGCAGGAGCTTGGAAGACCGGAGGAACGGTTTGGTTCAGAAACAACCCGCGGGATCCTTCCGCAGCGAGGCCAGAATGGGGCTGAGCGAAGTTCCTGGTTGTCTTTTAAGAGCCATAAAAAACCTCAGGAACAAAGATGTGGGGGCAGGGGAGCCCCAGCCCCCCAGGAGCAGGGGGATGCGAGTCCCACCAGCCTGTGCCAGCCCCCTTCTCCTCCTGCCCTGGACACCAACTCCCAGCTGGGGCATCCAGGAGGCTGCTCCCGGTGCCCCTGACACTCCCAGGCCACAGGGATGAGCTGGAGCTGCTGCACGGACACGATCCACGGATCTGTGTTCACTCCCAGGGACCAAACCCTCCTGTAACACCTGGCCTGGCCTTCGGGAAAACAGAAAAACCCGAGGTGAGGCTCTGCTGGATGAACCTGCTTGGAAAAGGAATTTCCCAGAGCCCCGGGAGAGGGGAGGGACCCTGTGCCCCACACACGGCTGCGGCTGGGAACACCCCGGAGACCACAAACATTCCCTGTGTCCATGCAACACACCCCAGTGACATAAACAGGCTTTAGTGGAGAAAACATGGATATAAACACAGATCTCACCGTGGGCAGCCCCTCGGGATCCTCAGGCTCAGCCCAGCATCCCTCTCACTGAGGATTCCTGCAGTGCATCCATCAGGAAACTGCCCAGGTGTCCCTACGCGTGAGAACTCCTCACTCGGAATGTTCAGACAGGAAACACATCCCAGAAGGAGGGAAAAGTACCGAGAGCAGCTCTGGGAGCCCACGGGGCTGCCCTGGGAGCTGAGGGACAATCCAGGGAATTCCCATCCCTCAGCTCCACAGGGAGAGGAGGAGCAGCCAGGATTCCCTGGGATAAACCAGGACAAGGACAGCTCCAAAGCTGTGCCCACCTTCCAACGCAGAACAAGCCTTAGGAGCAGCTCCCTGCAACCCTTCCTGCAGACCTCGGAGGTGTCCCAGGGAGCAGCCGTGTCCCGGGGGGTTGAAATCCCCCAGATCTGCAGCCAGAGGCCACAGGAACCACAGCAAACACTTCCAGGACCTGCCCTGGGTCACCCCACGGCCACCAGCTCCCAGCAGGGGCTGTTCCAGAGGGGATGGAGCCACAGGAGCCTCGGTCCCACAAAAAACCCTTCTTGTTTTCCAGTTCCAAGCCCAGGATCCATCCTGGGATCCAGCAGTGGCTGCGCTGCCCAGGCCCCAGAGCCCCAGCGACGCTTCCATGGAGCCAGGGATGAATTTGGGGTAACCAAAAATGCACAGAAACACAAATCCAGGGATCCTCCCTGTACCACTGAGGAAAGGGATTTCTGACATTCACCTCGGGGAGCAACCTCCCACCTTCACTGGAATTCCCAAAGAATGGGGTGCCCTGGCTGGCACCAGCTTCGGCTCCACACCTGGCACAGGTCCTGCAGCCACACAAAACATCCTGAAGGGACCCCCGGGAGGGGACAAGGGACACTGGGAAGGGAGGGGACAGAGCCCTGTGCTGCCCCCCAGGCACCGACCCAAGCTCCAGCTCAGCCCCACGGACGCTCCCAGTCTGTCCCAGAGGATCCCAGGAGCAGCACAAATGGTGTCAGTCCATCCCAGAGGTGTGAAACACGCCAGGAATTCATCTCTACTTGGGAGCACGAGTTCCATCATTCCCAGAGGATGCTCCACACCTGCCCTGACACGGCACTGCAGGAGTCCTTTCCCTTTGCTTGTTTTCCCTAAAGTTTTATTTTGGATTTGAGCTTGAATTAACAACAAAGCTGCACTGCTCCCCTGTCCCACTGCTCCCCTGTCCCCACGTGTCCCAGAGCTTCCCTGTGCCAGTGTTTCCCTATTCCCACACGTCCCAGTGCTCCCCAGGTTCACAGAGGTGCTGGGAAAGGGCAGACCCCACCCTCCCACTCCAGGGCACCTGGACTTTGCTGACAGCGATTCCCTGGGCCTCCTCCCTGTCCTTGCCCCGAGCAGCCTCTTTGGGATGGATCAGATTCCAGCGGTTTGGAATCCTCTGCTCTCAGGTGTGCCTGACACCTTGCCCTGTGCTGAGCCCCTCCCTTGTCCCTCGTGCTCAGCACAGCTGTTCCCTCCACTGAGCATTAAAGATCCTCCTCATTATAAACTTTGATCCTTAACTCTATGGAATTCCAGAAAAAGTTTTACCTACAGTGCACAAAGAATATAATTTGGAAAATATTTACATTTCTGTACAATGACACCACAGCACTTGAATCTAAATTTCTTCATACAAACAAATAGCACCATCAGCCTTTTGCACAAATCCTGCCTAACAAACCCCCAAAAGGTGGATTATTGTCAGATGAGGAGACTGGAACCACTGGGAATGGGAATAAGCTCGAGGAGCTGGAGTACTGAAACACCCATGAAGGGAGGTTGGACAGGATGAGCTTTAAGGTCCCCCCACCCCAAACCAGTCTGGGATTCTGTGTGATTAAAATAGAAAGAGGCAGGAAATGAATGTGGGAACACCCCAGTGAAAGCTGCCCGTGAGCACCACGATGACCCCGAGAGCAGGGAAAGCTCCTCCTGCAGGAAGGGGCAATGCCTGAGCTTCTCCCAGTGCCTCTGTGCATCCCAGCTTCCCAGGCTGCTGAGGGCACACACAAACTGACCTGGTGGTGCTCGGCCCTTCTGGGACACCTCTCCCAAGTGAGGGTCAAATAAAGGATTAACAAGTGACATTCCTGGCCAGGCAGCCCTGGAGTGCTCCCCAAAACCACAGGGAGCCAGGCAGGGAGCAGAGAGCAGGGAGGGAAGCGGGAATGGAGGGATCAGGCAGGGACAGCACCAGGCTGGGCCGGCGCTCCGGAGGTGCCTCGCTCCCTGCAGAGCTCAGCGGGCTCTGCCCTGGGGTGCAGGAGGAAATCCAAGTGTCAATGGTGCCCGTTTGGTTCATTCATCTACAGCCAAGGCATTCCTTTGGGATACCTTCCAACATTCCGTGGCTGAGCTGTGAGCTCAGGGAACAGAGAGCACAGGAAGGACGGGGGGCTCACCCCCAGCCCCGGGCCCAGCTCGGTGCCAAGGTCCAGCAGTGCCTCGTGGATCACCACAAGTGTAAAAAATTTAAAAACCAGCAGCTCCTCCCAGCTGGGAGGGGGGGGCAGCGCCCAGGCCAGGACTGGCTGTGCCAAAGGGAATGGCAGCAGGAGGCTGTGGGAAGCAGGAGCTGGAGGGGCTGGATGCCCAGTGCAGTGCCAGCACATCCGCACTGCTGCTCGTTCCCTTTGCTGCGGGCTCACGGAGTCCATCCCTTCCTGCGCCCCACGGCTCTGCTCTGTGGGTGCAGCCGGTCCCTTCCCTGGGATGCCGGTGTGGATGTTCCCCAGGAAGCTTCCAGCCCCGTTAGAGGTCCGGGAAGCGGCTGGGATCCTCCTTGTAGTCGTCGGGAATGGTGAAGATGGAGTCGTCGAACTCGTCGTAGCGGAACTCCTGGAACGTCACAGTGGCCGTGATGGTGGGGAACACCGGGATGTCTGCAGGGCAGGGAGAGGGCACTGAAGGGCCAGCAAAACCAGGAGTGGCACCAATACCCACCCCTGCAAGTGGCCAAGTGGCCAAGGCCAGGCTGGACGGGGCGTGGAGCAACCCGGGATAGCGGGAGGTCTCCCTGCCCATGGGAATGGGAGCAAAAGTTGGAATTTGAGGTCGCTCCCAAGCCAAACTGCTCTGGAATGCTGTGCAAATATGGCAGAGGTAGAGCACAGCCTGTCCAGGACTGTCAGGCTCACACAGCTCCCTGAAATCCTGTATCCCACAGGAAAGGGGCTACTGCTTTTGGGCAGCTCGTGCTGGGATCATCTATCCCACAGATAAGTTGATTTTAGACATTGCCATCTGTTACAAGTGCAGTAGTTTTATATTTTTCATTTAAAATAAATCTATCACCAGTAATCCTTGAAGAAAAGGAAACACAGGAATGTCAGGAAATACTCCACACCTGAGATCCTCCTCTAATGCAAGAATAATGCAGCACATCCCACTGCCCTTGGAGCAAGGCCCCAGCACTTCTGTGCTCCTGAAATCTCCAGCAACACATTCCTAGGTGAGAGTTCCTTCCCGAAACTCAAAAAAAGACCTTCTGAACATATTGCAGGAGTAAGTGCACACGTTTAGACCTGGATTGGATATCTGGGGAAATTTCCTATGGAAAGGGTTGTCCAGCCCTGGAGGAGTCCCCATCCCTGGAGGGATTTAGAAGCCGCGCGGATGTGGCACTTGGGGACATGGTCAGTGGCAGCCTTGGCAGTGCTGGGAATGGCTGGACTGAGTCTTAGAGGGTTTTTCCAAGCTCAGATTCCAGATATATAAAGCCCCTGGAGTTGCTGTGTGCTCTTACCTAATTTGACAGGAAAACCTGGTGGAAGCTTCATTTGAACAAATTCTCTAAGTTTGTTAAAGTGCTTGAAGGGTGCAATGACTTCTAAGACATTCAACAACCTGCAAAGGAGAGCAGAGTCCGTGACAGATCCTCCTGCCACACCCCGTCCCTCTGGAACAGGAAAACATGATCCAAAGGGCCCGGGGGGACAGAGGAGGTGACAATGACATCATCCCCTTTCTCCATCCCAGGGCTTCAGGGTCACCCCACATCCAGCTCCCGGCGATCCGGAATTACAGCAAACCAACCAACATGAGGACAGCGATTCCTTGTCCTCATTTTCCACAGGAGATGAGGGATGTGGCACCACCCCCCTCCTCCACGGACATGAGCAGCTGACCTGGCTTTGCACTGGTTTAGGGGACACAATTTTGTGCTAAAACTTCTTATGGGGAAAACCATTTCAGAATTCCATGGGATCAGGGAGCAGTCACTGATAACCCTGCCCAAAGCTCTGCTCTTATCAAGCCAGGTAAGGGCTTGGCTCCTCCCCCAGCCCAGCAGCTCCCTATAAATCCCAATTTTAGGGATTCCTTGCTCAACAGCCTGACTGCACTCCCAGCTTTTGCAGTGCCAGCTCCACTCCTGGGGATCTGGAGGGTTCTGCAGCTCATGAACACGTTCAGACATTCCCTACAGGAGTAACTCCCATGGCCAGGAGCCTGGACTCACGATTCGATTCCTAAGGGGAATTCCTGGCTCATTGCTATCGTGGCTTTGAAGGTTTTCTTGCTCTCCTTGCAGACCAGCTCCCTGCCCAGGTGAGGAGCTCTGTGAGGGAGAGGGAGAGGCAAAGTCAGTGCTTCCCAGGGAAACTCTGGGTTTAGAGGAAGGAAAACAGACTTGGGTTGGAAAACATCAGGGAAGAATCCCTACTTTCTAAGGATTTGCTTTATTGTAAAGCTGTGCAAAGTAAAGATAAAAAAACCTCTTAATTTAGATTACTCTGAGTTCTGCTAAACCAGGAGACAAGACAAAAACAGGGAAACTACTCCAAAAAAATCTTCCAATAACTCCTCATGAATATGTTGTTAATAAACCCTACAGGAAGTGGCTATTAACCACCACCCAGAAATGCCCATGGCAAGGGGTGGAACTGGATGGGCTTTAAGGTCCCTTCCAATCCAAAACATTCCAGGATTCCCTGCCCGAGGCTCTGCCACTGTTCCCACACACAGGGATCACTTCCCAGCCCTCTGGAGAACAAACACTGAGACACCAAACCCAGCGCTCCTCCCTCCCCACAGAACCACACACAAGCAGCACCCACCAAGGGGAGAACTCAAACGCCCTCCAAGCCCCCCAGCCCCGTCCCAGAGATGCAGAGGTGTCCCCGGAACGCCTGTGAGACCCAGCAGCACTCACTTGCCACTCTCTGCAGAGATGTACTCCTCCCAGGAGATGGTGTTGGGGGACGGCGGCGTCAGCGACTGCCGGCGCACGGGCTGCGGGACAGACACAGCTCAGCTCCGAGCCTCCTGTCCCCCTCGCCCCGGCATTCCCACCTGGAACTGCCCCTCGGCTCCAACAACAGCCACAGAGCCTGCCCTGCTCACCCCAGCTCCTGCTCTCAGCCCCCACCGAGGTGTTTGGCCTCCAAGGGCACTTTCTATAGGACTGGGCTGTGCTGCTCCATCATAATGAGTTAATTCAGGGCTCTGAGTGCCAGAGCAGCAGCTCCAGCTCACACAGAAATAAATTAATCACTTTAAAAGCTCTGTGTGTGTTGCCAGCTGAAGCCTGGCTCGTTCTGAAGAGCTCTTGATTTCCTGGTGCTAATCACAGGCTTCCTCCCATTTTAATGAAGCTCAAAGGAACACGATTGCCTTTCTGGCTTCCCTTTCATTCCCAACAATCAACATTGGGTCTAAAAGAATCCGGAGTGATTTGCCACAGCCAAACCCCTCATCTCTTCTAAGAGATAAATTAAGGCTGAATAGCCAGTATAACCACGGAAACCCCTCCCTGTGTGCACTAATCAGGGTAATTCATTAATGCATCGCCACAATTATACTTGTGGGTCATGTTTATGATTTTTAAATTATGCCAATCAAAAGAAAAGAAAAACATTATCTATGTATTTTGCACCATGACTGGCAGGCAAGATTATTCCCCCACATCCCGGGAGGAGTTTATCAATTGTACCTCAAAGTTTTGCTCCATGAGGTTGCCCCCTTTGCTCAGGCTCTCCATGATCGCTTTATTCCGAAGGATGTCTTCCTCACTGAGATGTTCCCTTCTTTTCCTGGATTCCAACACAAGTCCATTCACCAAGTAGAAATCTGCCAGGAAGTTTCCTACTCTCTCCTGCACGAAAGGAATTGGGACATTAATGACTCAAATGACTCACAGAAGACACGATGAAAACATTTTGATTCTTGTGTATGCAATAATGGCAATAAGGGAACTTGGGGATTGAGCTGGAACTCCCCCAGCCCCTGCCATGGGCTGGCAGTGGGCAATCCCAAAAATCCAGCAGGAGCAGGTATTGCTTATGAAGGGAAGCTTTAAGACAGTTTAGGAATTGGAGTGAAATCCCTCTCCAGAGCACTCCCATCCCTGCCCTTCTCCAATGGGAGTGCACAGAATCCTTCCTGCACTCCCTGGAACCAACCTGCAGGAATCAGAGCCTCCTGGAATAAAATCATTTCCAGCACAATCTGTCCTCCCCCTGCCCAACAGCTACAGAATCTCTCTTCCAAGTTTTTCCATCCGAAGGCAGGCCAGCAGAGAGATTCCACAGGGAATGAACTTGGGACAATTTGGGATACGAGGAGAGGGATTTTTCCTTTGTCCTGAACACCTTATCCTGTCAGAACCCTGGACTGGTTTGGGTGGGAAGGGACCTTAAAGCCCATCCAGTGCCACCCCTGCCATGGGCAGGGACACCTCCCACTGCCCCAGGCTGCCCCAAGCCTTGTCCAGCCTGGCCTTGGGCACTGCCAGGGATCCAGGGGCAGCCACGATTCCTGCAGGAAATCTGTTCCAGTGCCTTTCCCTCCTCCCTCCTGCCCAGCACCAGGCTCTGAGCTTCCCTCCCACTCACAGTTTTGTCCTCCCTGAAGAGCCACCCCGTCTGGGCCCGTGTGAACGTGATGGATTTGGTGGATAAGGTGGCAGAGTAAATGTCACTGCTCATCAAAATGTCAACCTCCTCTTCTGTCTCCATCTCAGATTCCTGGAAGAAAAATTCCAAAATACTCAGCAGAACTTACGAACAACGATTGCTTCTTCTAAAAATACACAAATAAATACAAATCCATAAGCCTTGTCCTTTGGATCTTTTCCCAGAAGCAGCATTTCCTGAATTTTCAAATGGTTTTATAAAACCTCTGGCCAAATGGTTTCCAAACAGTTTTAATCTTGAATATTAATGTGAATAAAGCATCCCAATGGGATTTATCCAGCAACTCAGCAGCCACACCCTTTCCACAGGCAATAATCCATCTGCTTAAGTGATTGAGGGATAAAGCTGCAATTAAAGACTTGAGTAATTACAGGGGGTCCAGTGAGTCAGACCCTCACGTTGTTATCAGCTGAACTGGCCATGGAGAGACTAAAAGGATGCAAAGCAGTGGGAACAGGTCTGAAAACCCACCTGAGGACACCTAAGCTAAGCCCAGTGGAAAGACTGAAAGCAGCACATCATAATTTAAACCACATCTTTCCAATCTATTCCCATTCCAGCTTTTCCTCAACCAGAAATCTGGATTCAAAGCTGGCTTCCATCACAAAATTCGATGTCACCTTCACAGCTCAAGTTGTAACAACCGAGGAAAAAATTCTTTGGTTTGCAGTTCTTTGGGTCTTTCCAAGCAAAATTTTATTTAATACATTCCCAAAAAGGCCTGGGATGTGTCCCACCCCCTTCCCAGAGCTTTACCTCGTGGTGTATTCGCTGGTAAACTTTTTGCTCATTGTCTAAAACTACAAAAGATTCGGAGGGTGCGGCGTCACCGTTAAAAATGAAGCTTAGATCCCCTCGTTGGCACTTCATGTCAGTAAAGTCTATCAGAGTTGTGTCCAGCCTGCGAAAACAACCCCACATTTCACAAAAATGACCCACAAACGCAGGAGGAAATTCAGCTTTCAAGCAGAAAAGTGCATTTTTTTAATGGCAAAAAACACGTAAAGGGCTGAGTTTTCATAGGATTTCGTGAGTGAAGCCCAGATGCAGAAATGAGCAAAAAATTGCTATAAAGGTAACGTTTTCTTGAGAAAATTGTATTTAATACTGCCAGCATGAGGAGGGGAGAGAATTTACACAGTTAGTATGTGCTACACACTGAGAAACAACTCCTCAGCACTGTCCTACACAGCCCCTGACTGAGTAACAACACTGGCACATGACCCAAATCCTGAAGAGGACTAAGAAACAAACTCACTTTTCTAAATTTGACTTATTTTCACTGCTATTTCTATTTTTCTCCCTCATCAACAGGAAGGAAATGCTCCTGCAGACCTGAAGAACTGGAAGAAGATGGAGCCAAGGCCATGGATCTCTGTAGCAATTCATATCCAGTGCTGCCAGAGCATTTATTTCTCCTTAAAAAGTGGTTAAAGAACACAAACTGAGTGGCTTCTTCAAATCTAAGCGGTGAGGGATTATAACTCCTCACAGATTTGCCTCTGATTCCAAGGAAAAACCTGTATTTATCTATTTCCCCTCAGTTCAGGCCTCATACAGGCAGAGCATTCAGCAACGAGAAGGAAAGTAACAGCCCCAGACTCAAATTTCACCTAAAAATTCACTTTACACATCCAAGCTACCCCTTTAATAGAACAAAACTTTCTACAGATTGAATCTCCAGGATCATATTCTTGCCTCTTTAACACTGGCCCCTAAAGAAAATGCCAGAAAATACATTTGATTCCAAACTAAAGCAGTTGTGGAGCTGAGCGTGGAAAGACTCCTGAAACCCCCCAGTGAGTCTGTGAATCTGCCACATTAAACACCTTTAAGAAAGAAATTATATCACTTTTTTTTTAACTACAGACTGGAGCAGTAACATTTCTCCACAAAATACTGGAATTTATTTGCAATTGTGTTATAAATATCCAATCCCCATTTGCAGATAAAGCCTTATCCAGCTGAACTGCTCTTGCTCTATATTTAAGTTAAATTCAGCTCAAAAGAGATAATCAGAGAGCCTGAAATTCCAAGCCACAGTGCTGTGTCATGGATGTGCCCAGGCTCCTCAGAGGATTCTGTCAGGCCCTCTGGGACCCAGCTTTTCCCTGGCACACAGGTATTTGGGTACAAGAGCAGCACTCACCTGATATTTATACCTTGTTTGTGTATTTTACATGCATCAGAAGGCAGAATTCGGGAAAGTAAAGGCACTAAAGGAGGGAGAGAAAAGGCAATCAGGGCACTGAGATCCCTCTGCAAAGTATTCCCTTTAAAACCATTCCATCAGCTGGATTCTGGATGTGTTTTAATGCAAACACAGCATTTTCCACCATCATCTCAATCAAACACAACCAACACCAGGGGTATTTCTGAATGATAAAACTGATTTGTATTGCACGCACTGCTTTCAATATCAGGCAGAATTTGTATTTCCAGCACAGGTAAACCATTTATAAACCCTAATAATTGTGGCTGTTCACCATTTGAATTCTGGGATTTGACAGTTTATATAGTGCACCAAGGGAAAGCCTGGCTCCACTTAAAGCAGAACAGCCACAGGCAGAAAAAACAGTCCAAAGTATTAATATTAATTACTAAATTAATGAAACATATAAAATCATGGGATCCCAGACTGGTTTGGGTTGGGAGGGACCTTAAGGATCATCCCATTCCATGGGGATGGGACACCTTCCATGGAGCAGGTTCTTAGAGCAAACAGCTCCTTCCCCCCCTCACTGAGCCACTGGATGACAGAAGAGAATTCAGCTCCAAAAGTGAATAAGCAAAAAAAAAAATCTGGAAAAAGGTGTGTGTCCTTTCCTTAGGACTGAGATCCTGAGCACTGGATTGTGACTGTTCCAGCACAAAGCAGAGGAGAACAAGTGTGCTGCAGGCTGATTGCAAGATCTCCCCAGGGAAGGGATATGGAAGCACTCACCCCAACTTTGAAAATCCCAGTGAAGCTCTAGATAGAAGTCACCTAGCTGAGAAGGAAAGAAGAATGTGTTAACAAGCTTTTCAGGCTAAATAACTGTAAAATTTGCTGAAAGACAGGCATAAGTTGTGTTTGGCAAACAAAGAAAACTTTCTCTGATGTTGTACTTGAATTTATACTGAAATTAAACATTACTGAAGCTTTAGCTGCAGCACAGTCAATAATGATAAAATGAAGTAACTCATTTGAACTCACATTTTCAATCATTTTTTAATACTAATTCACACAACTATCAAGCCCTGGATTGCAAAAGATTTATTGTAAACATGTGTTTAAAAAACACCTATGGAGCCCTCTGCTTGCTTTGATTGATCCCATCCAAGCCCACGGAATTAGAATTAATTATACAATAATTAATGAGTCAAGTTTCGGGCAGGAGTATTGCAAACACCAATTTCCACTGGCCTTGTGGAAATGTGCTGAAGTCATCAGGTCAGACCTCCTGTGCCTCCAGAGCACGTGTGAGCCAGAGCCAACCCCAGGAGGGTGACCAGGGGTCACCAACACAGCTCAGCTTCCACGGGGACAATTTCATTAACTTCAGATAAATAACTGGGTTTCTACAAGTGGCTGCCTCCAAACTGAGCAATATTTCACTGTGCCCAAGAGGAACTGGCTGCTGGATGATGATGGAGAATGAAACCAAAAATCTCCTCCATCACTGATCAAGTGTCATTTGGGGACTGAACAGACCAGGAAATTATGCATTGATACAAGAAAGCCTTAAAAATCTAATGAAATAGAGATTCTTTAACTCTGAGATTGCAAAGGTGATGAGCAGGTCTGTCCTACACAAACCTTTTATTTGAACTTCTAGAAGTTGAAAGGAAGCATTATCTTAAAATAAATATAATTCTGTGACACCTTAAAACGGAGCCAAGATTGTTGTTAGGAGCAAAATATTGGTAAAAACATGGAAAAAAACCTTCTTGACAGTTTTCCAGAGTGTCCATACTCAGAGCACCAGCCACTGCTTTCCACCCCACCTGGTCCTGTCAGCACCACTCACCTCTTTCAGGGCTTTTAATAACCGAGGTCGCTTCTCTTCAACACTTTCCCTGGATTGCTGCTTGAGCTTCCTCAGGAGTGCTGAAACTACACAGGAATCAATCCATGAACTCTGTTTGTTTGGTAATTATGGGTGAGTGTCTTATCTGAGGCCTTAAACCCAACAATGCAATGGAACATTTCATCAGACCTGAGAAATTAATCCCAGTTCCAGGAACTGCACATTAACCTGCTCTGATCAGCCCAGGAAGAAAAGCCTCAATAATTGTTTGTAAAATAAACCATATAATCATGGCAAGAGAGTTTTTACACAGGTTTAGTAAATATGTGGATACAAATATACCGAATATGTGCAGCATCTACTCCACTGAGAAAATCAGTAGTGAGGAGCTGACATGAGAATGTTGTTGGTAGATTATAAATTACTGCATTAATGTATTAATAATACATTTATATATATAATATATAGTGAGTTTTCTGCTACAGGAATGCACCACCACACATGGTAGCAGCAAATACTATTAACATCCACCACTGAGTAGCAGTAGAATAATTTCCCTTCGCTACTCCAGGTCCGAGGTGAATAAATAATATTTGAATAATATATAACATATAAATAAAATTTCCCCACTGACCCGTTGAGATGCAGCCTAAATGCCACATCCCAGTGGCAACTGATACATGAACAAACCTGTGACCACAGGGAGCAGCTCCAAGGAGATGATCCCACAGTGCTAAAATCCATTTGGATCCTGTCACTCCCATTCCAAACTTGTGCAGAGCTTTCCCAAAGCCCTCAGTCTGAGCAGAGTTAACAGTTTGCTTATGTAACCCAGTGCAATTTCTTGTCAAGGAAATGGATGTGCCTGATCATGTTTAGATATAAAATGTTCAGCTGGTTAAGAGAAACCCTTCAGAGAGCTGAAAGAGGGCTGTGGGAAAATAACACAGCTTGAGAGCTCTGCCTTCCTGTTCTGAATGAGCCCCAGTTTGGGATTAATTGGCAAACTGGGATGAATGAAGAGGTGCTTACTCATCTGTCTGTCTCCGTAGCTGATGGCTTCGGCCAGAGGGCTCCATCCCTGAGCGTTTTTCACCTTTACTGGAGCATTATGGGCTAAAAGCAGGTGGGCACATTCTGGGACAAAATATCCACAGTTATTTACAGTAAAGGATGCAGCAGGATCAGTCAGAATGAAACTCTGCTAAAGCAATTCACATCAGAGATATTACACACATTATCAAAACATGTATCTGGATTCTGACTCACTCTAACAAACAAAGCCATTTATGCCAAGTACTTCCAGCACCTCCCTGTTCAATATTAGCACTAAAAATAATTGGTGATCAGCCATTAATTACATAACACTGAAGACTTGCCCCTCCTGCTACGTGGATTTTGCTTTTTATAATATTTCTGCATGTCAGACACACACACCATTATGGGACAAGGATATTTCTACTTAATGGATGACATCAGCTCTCTCTGCTCCACGCACAAACCAGAGATACCTCAGGGCCTTCATCCCTCTCCAAGGGGTGAATGGACCATGGGGACATGGATTTGGGGCAACTCCCACGAGGAGCAGGGGAGGCAGAGGAGGCTGAGGCACCAACACATCCCCGTGTGCCAGAACATCCTGGGGAATCCAGGATTTAAAGAGGGCAAACAGGCACCTCCGTCCCAGGAAAGCCTCGGAGCAGCTGTGTGACCAACAGCTGCATTCCCCATCCACAGGTGGACATGATGCTGGAATGGAAATAAGGAGACAAGGAGTGTTTCAGCGTTCCCATGTGCTCCTTGGAAATGGTTCTTCAGCTTCCAACCACAGGGAAACCTCAGCACGTGTCACTAAAGCCACCCTGAGCCGTCTGGAGGTGATGGAGCAGGGCCCAGCTGTCTCATCACCACGACAGGGACTTCCTGGGTTATTTTCCTGCCACAGGTGCCACAGGAAACTGCACTGGTCATTCCAGATGCAGCAGCTGTGAGTCAGTGGCAGGCTGAGCGGCTGGGGAGGAAGAGATACCTCCCTGCTGAATAAACTGTCTCCTGTGGGGATAAACAAAGGGCCTGACTAACCCAGCCAGGACACCGAGGGGGTTTTGTGGTTCCTTAAACACAGTACCCATGACAAGAACATCACTCTGCAGGGAGCAGGCAAACCAGCTTGGAATTACCAGCCAGATTCCACTTCCAGTTCAATAAACAGGCTGGGAGAGCTGGGGGTGCTCACCTGGAGAGGAGAAGGCTCCAGGGAGAGCTCAGAGCCCCTCCCAGGGCCTAAAGGGGCTCCAGGAGAGCTGGAGAGGGGCTGGGGACAAGGCATGGAGGGACAGGACACAGGGAACGGCTTCCCACTGCCAGAGGGCAGGGATGGAAGGGATATTGGGAATAAAGCTCAGATTTCTTTTCCCACTCTTCTCCTCCAAATCCATGTGGCATCTTCTTCCCAGAAAACCTCACTAGCTTGAAACATAAGATCACGTTCAGGAAAATGGAAAAAATCCCTTTTTTTCCTCTCGCCCCCAAATCTTCAGGATCACTGAAGAGGTAACAAAACAAACTGTTCCACCCACCTTTATGTCCCAACATCACAGCAAGATGTAAAGGAGTGTTTCCTAAAAGAAACCACAGAAATAAAAGAAATTAGATTCAAGTTACCAGAATCCATTGCAATCCCTTCCTTAGGAAAATCCAGTTCCTGTTCTAACCCAGGAACACACCAACACCCACCAGAGGAGTGACATTTTTCTAAGCAACCATGTGGATTATAATTATCAAAATAAATATATTGAGACAGATTTCATGGGCCAAGAGAGGGTTTTTAATGATATCTTGAAACTCACTCCAGGCAAAGAGGTCCAGAGGTGTCTTTGAGAGAGACAACCCAAACCCCGCTGCTCCTCACAGGCTGAAGGGTCTGATCCCTTCACAGCCTGACGTATCTGGGTTAAAAGCTACTCACAGATATGATACTGATTAAAAATTTAACAGCCTGTTTTATTAATTTTGCAAACGTTGAGTACTCATTTTTCACAACTACAGTACTGGGCATGTTGAGAAGGAACAGCACCCTCACTACCAAGCTGCCTTTTGCTTGTTTCCAAAGAAAGCTTTGGAGATGCTCAGCAGCCTCTCAAACCTGTCCCCATTTTCCTGGCGATGCTCGTGACACAGGTGGGATTTGTGTTGTTAAATATTCACCGTGAGGCACCCAGAGCTGTTTTTCCTGGATTAATGCTGCTACCAGGCCTGTGACACACTTCATTTAGGGAGCTTAAAGATGCAAAGGTCTTCCATTTAACTGTATTTTGCACATTTAAACACTTTCTTAGAGCAGCCACAAGAAAAAATGCCGCAAAACACGTTTTTTGCGCAATTCTAACACACACGCTCAGTTGAGAGTTATTTTCTAACCCCCATTTTGTCAGCAGAAAGAACGTGCTCTGTGCAGAGGACGTGCTGACATCTGGGAGAGGCTGCCACACAAATGCCAGCACCCCGCAGCATCACGGAATTTCGGATGGAGATGGGAACTCTGCCCTGCTTGCCCAGGAGGGGCTGAAAGGGCTGTTCCATGTGTCCTGCATTTCATCCTTGCAGGACACTGGCAGCACCCCAGGCAGCCACAGCCCAGCTCATTATACACTAACCCAGCTAAACTCCTGCTGCTATTAATAGCTGCTCCAACATCTGGGAGCCAGCACAGCACTGGGAATCCTGGATGCTGCCAGGCTCTGGAAGGGGATGGAAATAACCTTCCTGAGGAACACATTTGAGAAGGAGCCACGCCGTGTGCTCAGGAAATGCAAATTATGTGAGCCAGGGGGAAACATTTTCATAGAATCATGGAATCACAGGATCAGTGAGGTTGGAAAAGCCCTCCAGGATCACTGAGTCCAAGCTGTGCCCAGTTCCCACCTTGTCACCTGAGTGCCACATCCAGCCTTTCCTTGGACACCTCCAGGGACGGGGACTCCAAACCTCCCTGGGCAGCCCCTGCCAAGGCCTGAACACCCTTTCCATGGGGAAATT
>VZTF01008553.1:115754-253483 GCA_013397755.1 Cnemophilus loriae | reverse complement strand
GGCCCTGGCCGATCTCTCGGTGGCCCTGGCCGTCATGCCCTTCGTCAGCGTCACTGACCTTATCGGCGGCGAGTGGATCTTTGGGCGCCTCTTCTGCAACGTCTTCATCGCCATGGATGTCATGTGCTGCACGGCCTCCATCATGACCCTCTGCGTGATAAGTATCGACAGGTGAGAGAACCCGGCGCCCCGAGGCTTGCCCTGGCCTCCTGCCGCTCCGGGAGACCGGCCCCGCGCCGCTGCCCGCAGCCCCGGGCACCCAGGACGGCCGCCGGCCCCGGCGCGGGGCACCCGCCGTGAGCGGTCCCACCAGCGGTCTCCTGCCTCCTCCTCCTCCGGGTCCCTTGGAAATGAGCCGTGCTCAGAGCAGGGAGCGAGGCGAGTGCCAGCCCGCCGCCTCTCTGTTCGAAGGAGCCCGCCGGAGCAGGGTGAGCTGCTGCCCGTATGCCAGCCCAGGTGCCTGGTTGTCCCTCTGGGTAACTTCCTTGCTGTCGCTCGAGAGCCAAGGTGTCAAAGCAAAACTGGACCTAAACTGTCAACGTTTACCATGCCTCTATGCAAGTAATAGGGCATTTCCAGCTGCTTTAAAATTTGGAACCTATGTCTTTGAACTGCGTTATACCACAGGTAGATTTGAGCTGATTCTTTCAAAGCTGGTGACAGTGTAATCTTACTGGGTTCAGTGTAGTTTTACCAGACCAGAGAAGGTGCAGAAAATATAGCTAAGATTTTATCTTTATTCTAGGACAATCCCAGAATAGCTCAATTTCATTTTTAACAAGTAATGTTCTGTTTGAAGGAAAAATTACTTCAAAATGTTTGTTTTTTAAAAATTTTCACCTGCTGTCTTAAAAACCAAGTTATGCTCATTGACATTTAGCTTCTTCCAAAAGATACAGTCGCTGGGGCAACAAGAAGGTGTGTACACACTGCAGAAGAGTATCTTGAGTGTTCAGTTCCGATGTAAAAGCCATACCTAAGAGCGCACATTTGCCTGTGTCAGAGTTCTCTGCAGAGAAAGGCTAACAGATTCCTTTATTCCATGCAGGTCCTATTCTAAAGTAAGTTGCAGCTTGTAGCTTCCCTTTTCCGCAGCCTAAATTCTGTGACAAGAATTTTAACAGCTAGAAGGTAACTTCTCATTACAACTCCACACAATTAGCTAAAATGGAAGAACTTCATAACTAGATTTTAGAAGTAGTTTACCAAGTCCAATATCCAACAGCAGCCTTGACTGGTTACTTCAGAAAGTTTTCAGAACAGCTCTGCATTAAGTTTCCGCAAAGCAATAGTCTTTCAAAAGAGTTTCCTACACTAAATGGAGGTTGTTTCGTACCAAGGAGCATCACAGTTTGTATTAATTTCAGAATTTTAATTTCTGTACAAGCATCCTCTGCTCCAGTACTCTTCATCTTGTGACTTCTATATTGGCCAGCAGTTATCTGAATGCTGTAAAGCATCTTGTAGCAATGAAATCCACATACAGACTTTGACAATATCGAAGGGTTTGTGTTTTTGGTGTTTGGTTTCTTTTTATTTTAATTGCTTATTTTCTTTTTTTTCTTTTTTTTACATTGACATTTGCTTAATTTTAACTTATCTAAGTTATTTTTTTAACTTAATTCCTGTATTGCAAGATAATATGAACAGGCTTATCTATCTTCCCAATGTTATTCTCTGCTTTTCTATACTATTTGTAAGATAGGTGATTTCATTTTTACACTCTCTCCCCGTAAAGTATTTCTATTCTTTGATTGTTCTTATGTCCATCTCTGAGCTCTCCACCTTGATTTCTACTAACCTTTTGAAAACGGGTTAACATAATTAGGCTTTCTTAAGGATGGGTGATTATTCACACTGTAGCACTGAGGTTTCACTCTTTCCCATTTCTTAGTTTAACATTTGAGGTCACTGCTGTGTGCTGAACAGGGGCTTTGACCGAACTGGTCACACTGATGACTGCATCTCTTGTTGTCTTCTTTCAGTTCTCCCTCCAATCCCTTCTCCCCCTGAAATACTAACAAGAGATATATCCTCTGTATTGAGAAAGAATATAACCTCTTGTAAATGACTGATTTTCACCAGCTAGTGCTGATTTAAACTAGAATTATTTTCTTGTATTTGCATTCTCACTTCTATCACTGAATGTTTATTGAACAACATCTCTTCATAATTCATTATACTGTTGTCTACTACCCACTTGAAATTAAAATTCTGTGACTTATGATGCTTAACCTCTGCCACCCAAATCCATTATATAGTTAAGATAGTAGGTATCATAAATAAAAGGAGACAAGCCAGCAATTCATTAACAAAATGTCTCTACTACTCAGCAGTAAAGAATTAAAAAATCTCCATGATTTGTAATCCTATTTAAAAATAATTAATCTTATACTTCTGTAACACTGCTAAGCCAGACCAAAGATTAGTTTGGGATATTAACAAATCTTTGAATTGTGCATATGTACAAAATATGCAAACCAGGGAGGCATTATGGAAATCAAACGTGAATGATGAAATGTTGCCAGTATAGCATTGATGGTAATGGTGCTGTTTTATTAGCAGTTGTTCTTACATGTGTGTAGTTAGGAAATCCTTGAAAGATCACTGAGGAAAGTTTATCTCTGAAAACACATACCTCCAGTTTAAGTTTTGTTTGTGGTACAGGAGCTGAAAATCATGATGTATAATAGTGCATTAGAGGGTCAGACCATTTTCACAAGGTCCGTTTTTCCAAGGCTTTGGTGAAAACACTTCCATATTTTTTGTTAAGTAGGAGAAGATTACCAGTGATACCTCTCTTACTAGCCTTACTATCTCAGGCCAACTAATACAAATACAGGACCAGGAAATTTCAATCAGGAATTCCAGAAGCAGAGAAAGTGAATGGAATTCACCATCCTTCAGGTTGGCCACTACCCTCAGAGGCATTTAGATGTACTTAAATGTTGTAAATGCTGAGGTCACAGGGGAGACGTTTGTTTAGGAAGAAGGGTTAAGACAGGACAAAGAAACATTTTTGAAATATAATTAGGACTCGCACTGTCACCTGGCACTTTAGGGCACTTTAGGAAACCTTTGTTTTGATCCAGTAACATCTGTCCTGAAGTAAAAGATGAGGATATTGCAGGCAGTGCAGAGAGAGCAAATAAATTGACTGTTTTAAAATTTGTTGAATCTCGAAGTTCTTCCTGAAGCAGATATGAGAATCGGGTAAATAGTTGAAAGAATATTACTATTGAATTAATCTTAAAAACCCCAAGTTTGTTACAAAATCTTAGGCAGGGTTTGTAAAGAGAAATAATACCTTTTATTAAACTAACAATTAAGTTAGTAAAACAGAGGCTTTGAGGAGCTACCAAGCAGGATAAAATGAGTAAATTGAAAAGGCTTTTTGATGTGTTTCACTTGCACAAATATGTGCTACTCAGCTTATGCCACTGAGAGCCTTGAAATGCCAGCAGCTGGCAAGCCTATTGCTCACAGAGAGATTGTGCTGCACAGCCCTTACTGGCAGATGCGTTTTTTAGCTGAATCTATCAGTTGGAAAGCTCTGAAAGAAGCATATTAGTATGGGGTATACAAATGGGCTGGTTTCATTCTGTTGGAAAACCTTTAATTTTTTCCCTAGTTAGACACGTCAAGCACTTTTTGTGCTTTTTAAGTTGCTTCTATTCTAAGTTGTGTAAACGATAAGGGTGTAACGATATTAGTGTGCTATTATGGGAATATCTAACTTTGCACGGGGTGCACAAGAAAGAAGCTAAGTGGGAAAGGTCGTTTGATTATTCACAAAGATTTGTGGAGATTATGAGCTAATGTCCTTGAAGTTACCAAGATTTGGACTAGTATGCTTTTCTTCAGATTGTATTTTCCCTTTTGTTTCACAACACAAAAACCTTCACAGATCTTTATCAGGGTAACCTGAGATGAGCATATTTTTTAGGCATCTCTGTCTTATTTAAGCCCCCACTTTGGAAGAAGGCTGTCTGCTTACAGGCAGGTCTGTCAGAACTAAAACAGATACGATGGAGAGACAAGAGTATTTCTGCCTTTTCAAATTGCGTAAGGATTAAACAGGCAAGATGACTTGATACTCAGTCAATATTACCTTTGCTATTCTCTCCATCTGTGATATGAGGAGTAGCTCTGTAGAAAGGTAGGAGCTACAGAGACTTTTACAAGATAATTTGGCCTCAGTGAATAGTAGTCTTCTTTAAGCATTTCCTATTAGTGTGTTTGGATTTTTTTTTCTTTTGCTCTTAAGGCTCCACTTTTCTGGTTCTGAATTAGATAGGTTCTATCACATTTAAATTCCTTTACATTCTTTACGTTTAAGAGTGGGAAAATATTAGGAGTGAATTATGAGGGATGGGTACAAACCACATCTTAGTGGGGAATAAGCAAATAAAGGGAATTAATTGTATTTGAACTGGTGGTGTTTTCATGCTGATTCATCATGCTATTCTGACCCAAGATAGCTACAGAAATGCTGTTTTGGAGAGTATCCACAGGATAACTGCATAAGTAGCAATTTTTAATTCAATTTAAAAATAGTTCTTTGGCTTAGAAAGTGATAAAGAAACATAACTACTCAGTTACAGTTGAAGAATTATAACACTTTCCCCACACCCACACAAGCAATGAAACACTGTTTTGGGAACTTTTCCAGTCTGTATCTTGGCCAACAATTCACGAGTATTCCAGGCTTCCATTAAATTGATGAGGATTTAGAATTTCTATGCAAATAAGTGGGCCTTTTTGTTGATCCTGAGATTTTTATACACAAAGATCAGCTGTCTCTCCCTGCCTGTTTTGCCACACTCCAAGTATGAGTACTTATGCTTCTCCTTAGAATGTGTCAGTCCCAAAAGTTCACTCACTTCTTGAGTCCTTGTTCCATGTCTGGGAATTGCGCAGACCTTAAATTTCTGCAAAGGAAGAACTTGGAACTAAATTTAAATAAAGATTTAAGCACTTTCAATAGAATCCAGGTGTCTAAATTCTACCTACATCCTAAGCTGATAATATGGCCTGAAAACAGTTAGCAATTTGCTAAACCTCATGGTACCTAGTAGTCCTGTGTGGCTTCCTATTTGGTATGAAGACATTTTCAGCCTCAGTGCCATGGGTGGAAAAGGCAGCCAACCAGTCTGTTCTGCCAACCCTGCTCAGATCATTCACAAAATCCGTGTAGAATATATATGCAGAAATAGCTATGAAAACATCCTCTGTGTGATATATTTTGGATCTAGAATAAACATAGCCAGCCACCAGTAATGCCACTCATTAGATTTTGTTCAATATAAATATATTTACACAGAAATAACTGAAAAAATGAGGAAAAACCTAAAAGGAACTATAGGAAAAGTGTGTGATGAAGGTATGGCAGATAAGTTCTATATTGCAGAAGAAAACTTTGAGGTCAGTATGGCAGCTAATTGCTAAAAACAGCCACCCTCACAAGAGCCATCTTTTTCATTGTTTAGCCTGATAAACAACAGTACTCTTTCTGAGCCTGTAAATAACTTGTCTAGTTTATGAAAGATGCAGACAGCATTGATAAACTAAACCAAAGTGAAAAAGAACAGATTTGGTCTTACTCCTTTCCGTGCAGTTTTTCTAATGTAGTCTATTTACAGAATGTTCCTTAAGCTGATGCAGTTTTTTTTTTGCAGAAAATTTATTGTTGAACACTTATCCAATCTCCATTTAATTATTTATGTTGAAAAAAAGTACAATATAAATTTTTGGTCCAAAATTCAGAGAGGAAGTTCAGTTGGAAGTTGGATGCGTTAAGTAGTATAAGGTGGTGCAGTGCGTATCTGTCACCGAGAACCCTCTCCAAAGGAGCAGATTAATCTGGGAGGTTTTGTTGCATTAATATGATCCCATGATCCCATTTCTTTAGATACCTTTCTGTGACATCTTTGGGTATCTTTTCCTGTGTCACATAGGCAGCCTGAAAGAGATGCAGTTACTTACAGACTAAGCAGGTCTTAGCCACAAGTATTGTTTTATTCTGTCTTTGCAGAGACATTATGCTTCATGAACACACTGCCAGATGCACAGTAAGTAGGTGGGAATTGACAAATAAAAGATATTTTATAGAACAAATGGACTATTTTGTGAAAACTTGACACAGGAAAAAGGTTTTAGCATCAAAACAAGTGGAAGTTTTGTCCTTTGCAGAGGAAAAAGGCATGAGATCTGAAGTTTGCTGGGTGTGTATTGTGTCTGCACAGTAGAGGCTGACAAAGTTTGGGAAACTAGAAGATGTTATAGAAAAGAAATCTGTAGATTGATTGTTCTCTTGCTGTTCTATACTGGATGGATTTAAGCAGTGTCACTGAAAGGGAGTCACGAAGTGTGGAGATGCAAGATAACCTAGAGGTGGCAGTGCAAAGGGGACTGCAATTGGTAATTTTTCAAGGTGCATGAATGAGGAGTTATAGTTCAGTGAGTAGCAGAGATTTGAGATTAAACTGAGTTTACCTGAATGCCTTTTCTTGAAACTGGATGCTGCATTTCCCCCCCACATTTGAAACTATCTTCTGTTTGCTCCTACCAGGGTTTAAAACTGGATGAGTTTTCAGAAGTGATTTTGGGGTCTCTAATTCTTGGGGGTTCATCCAGACATTTCAAAGGAGCCTGATAAGTCAGAGGTAAGGGAACATTAATTTGCGTTTTTGCCAAGCAGGGCACTATGGAGACATTTAAAAAGTGATTTCTTTCCTATCAAAGTCACAAAAATAGTTTCTATAAGGAAGGTTGGATTTGCTTCAAGATTCACAGCAAAAATGCAATTTTAGAAATACTCCTCTTAGTTTTTGAACAGAGCCTTTGAAAATATATCTTAATATAAATCACAAAAATGCAAATGCATATCATACTGGTGAAATACATAGTGTAACCTGATTACACTGGTAGCAAAATATATTTTCCTAGTGTTTTTCTTGAACTGGACGAGTCTCATAGAATGAAACGTCAAAGCTTTTGTAGTTTTGTACATGGAAACAAGATTACTATATCAGTAGTAGCATGCTCACACAAGAGTCTAGAAGAACAGAAATTAATCAGGGTGTGTTTTCACTTCCCTGGAATAATTTTCTCTGAAATTATTTCTAAAACTCCCTGAAAATTATATAAAGTACCTTATTCCTTTTAAAGAAATACAGTATTATTTTTGATATTGTTGTTGAGTTTGAAATATTTAATTGGAAATATTTGTGGCAAATTTTGAAACTTTCTTCATCTGCAGTTGATATATACATATGGCACAGTCTGTCAGCTAAAAACACCTCTTTTTTTTTTTGTTTTAATCTCTCAATATATAGCACACAGATCTGGTCCTTCCTCTGTGGACCAGAAAGTCTGAGGAAAGCTGGCCATTGTAGGTCTTGTATGAAAACAAAGAGCTTGAGAAATAGTTGAGTCTGCTGAGGTGCAGCTGTCATAGAAGACAGACTAGGGAGCAAAATCACAAGTTCTGATATCAGCATGTCCAAAGAACAAGTATCATAAAGCAGTGCTCACTGCAGTTTTGTCCTAGTGGTCACTACTGTCTGTAAGGTGAGGATAATTTCTTTTACCTGCAAAGCTTACAAGTTTTAGTTTTTCTTGTTCTGGATAGCCAAATATTTCTAAAGGATCGAATAGTATAATTCTTCCTATATATTTTGAAAAGAGGCAAAAAACGGCTGAAAGTTTTTAAACAAACTCTTACTGCAAATTTTCATTTTCAAAAGATCCCAGGATTAAATATGTCATAGTGAAAATTTGTTTTTATTCTGTTTAAACTAACATAGCAAAATTAAAGAGTGAGCATCCTTGATTTTCTTTTTGTACCTGGCTGTTTATTCAAGGCTTTGTATAGAAATCTAGATTATCTGATACATCTGGGTGGTTCTGTACATATTAGCATGTATGCAAATATGCTTTTGTGTAACGTACAGACAAGAATGATTTCTCTAGTAGTGCAGAACAGAGGTGTGCGTGGAAATCAAATCAGTACTGAGTATATTCTTTCTGTCTATCGTGGCCTTTGCTATCAAATGGGAGCTAGCACAAGACACCACTGAAGGGGATTAACTTAATCACTGATAGTCATTTCACTGCTAATTGGTGGCAATTATTTAAAAAACAAACCAAAACACAAAGCCGGGAGGGATATTACAAAAATAACTTTTTTAAGTTAAGGAAAACCGGGGTGAAGTCTATTCTTAGAGGTACATTGTGTCTTGAAGAGAACATTGGCAGCTGAGTTTTTTCCTGAGATATATCAAGGAAATGGGTGGGGTTTTGGTACTGTTAAACACCTAAAACCAAGTTTTTAGCTTGTAGAAGTTTAAAGTATAGCCACAAGGAAAGCTGGTAATCTGACAAAAATCCATTTTTGTGTACAGTTCTTATGTCTCTTAAGGAGATTGTGAAAAGTGGAGGCAGAGCTGTATAAAAGGTAACATTTTTCTCACCCTGGAAATTATTTGTCCTGCACAGTGTGACAGGTTGAGGGGCAAGCAGCACCTTGCCACATATTGCCAGTGGTGGAAAAACTGGTCAGGGACCAAGAGAGGATGGACAGGGATTGTTGTATCTCAAACATTCACCAACCTGGGTAAAATCAGAACTTGCAGCAAGGGCTTGCCTGCAAGAAAACTATTTTTACGGCAGAATTATGTACAAACTTTTTGCTTTTTATTTGTTGGCTGGAAACTCTCTAGTCTTTTGGGAAGAGATTGTGATTAGAGATCCAGGCAAACACATCATGAGGTCTCTTCCCAAGAACCTGGCATGGAGCTGTGCCACCTTCACTGCCACTGAATAATACTGATGCCCTCGGTGGCATTCGAATCATAATTTCTTGTCAACCATACAAGTATCTGTAGTCAGAATATGGCCTATTGCTGCTGCAAGTGAAATTGAGCCACGAATAAACAGCTTTGAGTACCTTATTTGTAAACTGTTTGCTTTTCATGAGATGCGTTGGAGACAGGGAACGATGTATTTCAACATACGGTTTGCAGTTCTCTAGAGAGGGACACAAAAGGTAGCTGCAAAAAAATCCAAGTCAGTGGCAGTAGCATCTGTTCACTAGAACACTGTTCCCATGTGAGAAAATACAGGAATTTTTTAGTCAAAGTAAGGAATAATGCCCTATACGATTTACTCTGATAACAGGTGTTCATTCAGAAATTGTTAATTGATATAAATATTAGAAGGTAGGAATGGAAGGCATAAGTACAGATAACAGAAGTATATGCTATTATCTAAACTTGTTATAGAGTTTACAATGTAACTGTCATCATGAATATAAACCATGAAAACATGTGATTGTCATGAAGTATTTCAGATATACAGATATACCATTTGCCAGAATAATTTTCTGTAAGCGGTTCTCCGTGTGGGTTGTTAAATTTTGTTTATTTTCTGCAGAAGTTGACATTTAGCAAATAGTTGAAATATTAAATCCCTGAACAAAGAGTTTGTTGTCTGGCCACAAATTACTTGGAAATATTTATATCCATGACCCAAAACAGCTGCTGACAAGATGCAAAGCTTTTCTTTAATAATCTAATAAGATGTTTTGATGCTGAAAGTGGTGCAGCTTTGGCTCAAAAGACTTTTGAATTGTTATGTACTGCAGTTTCCTTTTTACCCTAAGTACCTGCGTTTGAAGACCCACTTCTTATCACAAGCAGTTTTAGCAACAAATACTGATTGTTGTGTCTTAAGAGTGTATTGTCCCATATTAAAAAGTTATTTTTGCAAAATAAATACGGTCATTAATATAACACAGTATTAATTTTTTAAAAAATAACTGAAAATAAAATAACATAGTCAACCATTTGTCTGTGAATTAAACAACACAAGAAGGAGCTTATCATTTCCAAAGCTTGTTATTTAACCCAAAGCTTCTGCACCGCTGCTGAAATGTTGAAATAAAGTGAGGATCTTGTCAAACTTCTCAAACACCTGCAGCTTGCAGTGAGCTGCCTGAGATGTCCATAGGCCAGCTGTGGTGATTCAGCCCACGCTGATGCCAAAGTTCTGCTCCTAAATCCGAAGGAACATTTAAAGTTTTCAGCCTGGCAATGAAAGCTGTTATCATTGGAAGCTGCAGTCACAGATATAAACCTTAGGTATTTTACTTTTTATCCACACAGAGTTGATGCCACCATATCTCAGAAGAACCTTAGAGTTGCCAACTTGTTGCTGAGGGAAAAAAGCAAGGAAAGGCATACTCACTGAGAGGTGGGGAGAAGGGGTTCTTTCTGCTGAGCCCACTTGTTCCACTGGTTTCTTGTGTGGTGTAGCATCTGTAAAATGAATATAAAAGAGAGTTCTGGGATCCTTGATAATCTTCACATCCTGCTGTGTTTAAAGGCTTTGGAGGAGTAGATCACCTATCATCAGTTGTATTTCTGTTTTAGCATAAATGTATAATTCTAAATTCTGAGGAACATGAAAAGGTGTTATGAAGGTATTATGACCACACGATCACACACTGAGCTGGACAAATGGTTATTTGTGAATAATCAATATCTAAACCTGTCCTCAAATTTTGTCGGTCCACACAGAAAGCCCAGGAGAAGAGAGTCAGAAACTCCTTTCTTGACAAGAAAAAAGCAAGAGGTTCATTTTGTAGATCGGATGTACTGTGTTTTCATGCCTGTGAATTTGGTGGTAGCAGTTTGTGTTGAAATGTGTTCTATATTTTAAAAATATTTAGTGTTGCAGATTTTGCTTGATTTTAAAAAGAAGGAGAAATATGAAGCATGTTGCTGGAAAAAAGAATACATTGTAGTGGAAATTTGTTGTGGGCAAGTCTATTTTCAACGAGACAAAGAGGACACACTATCCTGGCTAATCTTTTCCTGTCTAGTGATCTCTAAGCTTACTTGCAGCTACCTTTACGAAAATAGACCTAGTGACATCTTTAATGGGGAGTATGGACTTCTGGATTTGGATTGAATGTTACTGGTGCAGCAAGCTGAGAAAAGCCACCTATGTGGAACCACAGCCTGGCAGGTCTGAGCAAGACCTAGGAGGTTCAAAGTTCGTTAGAGTGGAGGATTTGTTAGCTAGAAAGAAATAGTGTCCATTTGGCCAGTACTTTCTTCATTCCCAAAGCTTCTGGCAAAAATGAATAAATATTGTGACAAATGAACTACTAAATACTGAGGTTGAGGGAGGCTGAACATACAGTTTTACCCACTGCAGTTTGGGTTTTGCTGCAGTTACTTCTCATCACTAGATCTTTCTCTCCTTCAGCCTTCTCCTTCAGTTAAAGGGCACCTGGGGCTCTGTATTTAGGGATGAGTGACTGCAAAGGGAAGAAATATTTATAAAGTAATATTAAATTCCTGAAAATTTTCTATTTCCAGTTTATTTAGGACAGCTCAACCTGACCAATTTATTTATGGTCATATATATTTATATGATATATTATAATTATACATATATAATATATAATATAATTAAATATACATTATATATTTATATGGTTATATTTATTTATTTATTTATTTATTACTAAATTCCAAAACATCACTTAATGAGACATTTTGTGAGGAAAATTACAGCAGGCAGGAGAATTACATATGAAGAGAGAACTTGAGACTGGGTGTTTAAGCATGCTGTAAGTGAATATGTTAGTTAAAATAAGTGCTAAGGAAATAAATGACATAGGGCTGAGAAATGTGGTAGCTACAGTAAACCTTACATTCACTGTCATGAAAGGTGATGAGACATGATAACCTCATTCTGTACCACATACTGGGCAGAAAATATACTGCTAAAATATCAAGAAATGACAAAAATAATAGCTGTTTATATAAGTTACAGGGAAGGAATCATCTTATTATCTAATGATAAGTCACTGAACCAAAAGTTTCTGCTGGAAAGAACTGTGAACAGCAGTTTTCTAAAAGGTTCTTGAATTGTAGACTCACAATTTGATCTAACCTCCAGCCTTCCTTCCTTGATAGCTTCCCCTCGTGCTGTGCTCTCTCTAGCCCACAACCTCTGCTTCCAAAACTGGTTATGACTTTTCCTGTATTAGGACTTGTTCATACTAGGAAGAGAGAAATGATTTTACTACTGTAGGAGAAGCAACTCCAATGTGCATCTTTAAAAAACAACTAGATAAACACTATACAAGATACTTTGCATATGCCAAAGTTCTTGAAAGAATATTTTTAATTAAACCTGCTTTAGACTTGGATTTTCCTGTGTATCTAACACAGTTTCTTGATACAGTTTGTTTTTTCTCTGGCCAAGCTTGAGCAAACAAGTAAAGCTTGAGGTCAACATTTATAATTTTCACATACCTGATCCAGTGGAACACAGCAAAACTTTTGTGTGATTTTTAAAAAATTCAGATCTGCTCTCAGGCCAATACAACTACGGACAAAGCCAAAAACGTCCAAGTAGGTTAGGTCTGTACTGAGATTCACCCATAATGACTGTACCGGTGTTCCTCAGGGCTCTTGCAAAATTACTGTCACGAAGAAGCAAAGAGTAGAATTTGGACCTAGTATTTCCAGCATTTTTCCTGTCTCTTGAGAGAGAGGAAGAGAAAGAAGGGGGAGGAGGGAAGAAGTATTCTAGAAGGGGTTGTTCCTTAAGTGCTTTGTCTGGAGATATTATGTTTAAACTGTTTGTATTCAAGGAAGGAAGAGAAGGGACATAAATATCAGCACATTGAAATAGCTATTCCCTGAGGATACTTTGTTTTAATATAGTGGTATTATCAGTTCAGTGGGCTGTGATTTTTCATTTCATTCATCACTTATACTATGGAAATTTCTGAAATGTTTAATTTAATTGTACTGAAGACATCAGTCATGATTTTCTAGTTAAAGTTGTGGGAGGCTTTCATTTTGAAACACTATTATAACTTTCAAAATAATTCCTTTTAAGCTGATGTTTAGTGTCAATCCAAGCGTGACTCATGTAGTGAAGTTGGAGAAAATCACCTTAGCCATTTCTGCTTTATGGTAGTCTGATGAATGATTAAAAAATAAAAGGCAGTTTTTCATAGCTCTGAAATCGAGCCTCCACACATTCTTTGACAATACCTCTGGGTGTGAGGGACAAGAGGGATGACATGGGGAGAACACAAAAGGAAAATGAGGATTTTCCAGTTCCTATCTGCAAAACATTCTTTTCCATTTTTGTTTTTGTTTGTTCAGAAGCTGCCTCTGTTGAAAAGAGCAGGAATTTTATCTGAGCTGATGCTTCAAGAAGCCACATCTTTAAAGGAGAGAATAAGTCCCCTGTAACACTATTAAGGTCAAGCCTCATCTTTCCTCAGTAGCTTTCAGACTGTGCCCATTCGTGCTCAAGGTCTCTGCTCCTCCTCAGGCTCACTGACAGCACCACCTCCCCCCAGCCATGCCACATCTTTTACTCAGATTTTTTTTCCCTTTTCAGAATTACCCAGTTCTCTTCTAACGTACAAGAGGCCATATGAGATAAAACCTCTTTCCTAGCTTTTTCCAGCCTATTTTCCTTCATGTTCAATTGCTAATGAACATTGCGTCACATCCAGGCAGAAATAAACAAGAATGTGATTCCTCTTTAATTATTTTTCTAGAAAAGAGTTTTTCCTATCTTAGTCTCCCAGCAAATATCAGAAGGTTAAATATCTTCTCTACCATCTCAAAAAGAGGCCAGGCATGTTGTAATAACTTAATAGAATGAAATACTGTATCATACACATAAAGATGAAAATGAATGTAAAAAAACCATGTAATTAGATACTCAGGTATAACAGTTGACATGATTCAAATGCACTGTTTCTATGGGTCTATGATATTTTGGGGTAATAAAAAAGGTCTCAATGTGGAATAAGTTGAAATGCGAATTTTAATAGAAATAGTGTTTTCTGATATAAATCCCCTTACTGAATATAGCAACAAACTGCCATCTTTGAAGCTGTTTTGCTTTTCCTTTTTCTCCTTGATTGATAAAATGACTTAACAACTACTGTGAATGATACCACAGAGTATGAAGCTGTATTCACAAGCTTCTGCACTTGTGAAGCAGTGTGTATACTATGATGAATTCTGTGAAGTATTTTTCAGTAAATTAGATATTTCTTTAAAAGTCTGAGAAGTCTTGCTCTAGGGAATATTCCTAAAATATTACTAGTATGTATTGCAAATTATGCTTTATTCTATATTTTGATTAATATAATATTTTACTTACAAAAAAAGAGAAAAATTTAGGAAAAAAAATTTTGACTCTCTTCTCACTTCTTCCACAAAAATAAATAGATCTGTGTTAAATAAAGCAGCTTGCAAATCTGGGAGGGGGGGTGTGTGTGTGTGAAAAGGCAGCAGTGGGTAGTATGTCCCTGACGCAGTTACTCATTTTCTTTTAGAAAAGCATGAAATTATTTTTTATTTTCCCTCAACCTTCCACATTGTTGAACAGCGTAAAGAAAAAGGATTTTTCCTATGTGTGACTTGCCCAGATTTGGAGAGTTTTTGAAGTGTTACAGGTTATCTATCAAGAAGTGGGGTGAAAAGCACTTTTGAGCTCTGTATATAATTAATCCTATTGCACTCAGTAAGCAAACCACGCTTGTATACAGGAAACGAGTGATGAGGAAACCCACAAAGTTGGAGTTCAGACATTTTGAAAAAATTTAAAAATAGTAAGTCTTCCATTACAGAATGCAACTTAATTCTAAATAATTTGTGTCCAAAACCTTTTCAGTTTTCAAATGTAGCTGGTTTCTGGGAGGCTTGTGAAGGATTAAATGGGCTGAAATCCGCCTCCCTCCTTATATTTACTACTTTAATGACTCGTGATGGTAGAAAAAGTAAAATATACAGGTACTGTTTTCTTCCAAGAGAGTTAATAAAAGCATTTAGTCTATAATTTAGAATATTTATAAGGGTAGTTGCAAAATATTGGGTAGGAAATACATGTTATCTAACATTCAGGCAGTGTTGCAAGGTGAACATCAGCAACTACACGTTGGGACCTTTCCTTCCAAGGAATGTATAATTTGCAGTGGAAAATGAAAGGCTACTGAACTGGTTTGTCAGGAAGCTGAGAACGAGATGTGACAGGTGATAAATGCTTTGACAGTCACGCAGGGTGAAAACGAAAGGCAAAGGGTGAGGGCAGGTGAAAGAAATTTGCCAAGGTCTGAAAGTAAAGAGCAATATGGTTTCAGAATGACAAGGTAATGGAAGCTGAATGGAAAGATGTTGCACGTATTCTGGCCATAAGGTTGTTACGTATTTCTTAGAATGAGAACAGAATGCATCCCCCTATCTATGGGATGGATGTCTAAGATTAGTAGGCAAAAATGAAGAAGGAAAAATACAGAGCTAACAGAGGAAGAGACATAAGACAGCAAGAAGGTGAAATAAAAATGAGTGAAATAAAAGAATGAAAAATGAGCTAAATTAATAAGAGAAATATGAAGCTGTAAAGTTATACAATATGAGAGGAAGAAAGCCCAGGAAAGCACAGAGAAACTAAAAGAAATGTAAGAGAGGAGAAAACAACCTTCTACTATGCAAATTACATTCCTTTAGAATGAAGATATTTAATTTTGATTGACTTAATCCTCCCCCACTGCCAGGAAAGCCTACACTTCTTGAGTTCATCAAAAAGAAACCCCTACAATGATTTCTGAGAAAAAGAAAAATCAAGTCAGAACATTTGCTATGTAGAATAAACTCAATATGTACCCACTATAGCAGTGAAAATGAAGGTCATCCTATTATAAAGAGAATTTAAGAAAATACATTTAATTAAGAACAAAAAGGGGAATAATGTAAGGTGTTAACCTTACTGAAAGCAAAACAAGTATTTCATTCTCATTCTTCCAAATATCAAAACTAATGCATCACCGTTTCAATGATAAGAATAATGTTGAAATTTTATGAAATGTGAAGCATAAGCATCTAGAAGAATAGATATCAAAACATACATTTAAGCTCTTTTATATTTGTTCATTCACCATCAACCGAGAAGGACGAAGTAGAGCTTTCTAGAAATTCTAGCAATCAAGATGTGGAAGCTGGCCACTGTGCTAAGACTTTTAGAAACTGTACTAATTTATAGCATAGGAAAGATGTAACATTTAACTAGATAGAGCATAGAACTAGTCAGTCTTTTTCTCTCCACTGAGTAGTGTTTTGATTTTGTTAGTTCTGCTGTCTCACTCTACAATTGCGTGATATTTTATGTTTAGGTTTTAGTGACCCAGTTCATATTCTGAAAGGTTTCATATATTCATTGAAATTAGTAACTTTGATCATTTCTGCTAAGGAGAAAAGTATTTTACTGCCTCTGAAATATCCTCCTCTTCCCGGGCAATAAACTGGCAGTGATCATGATGTGATTATGAGGCCAGTCTGTACTGCAGAAAGGCAAAGTTCTGTTGTACAAGAATTAACAAGGTAATTGTAACATTATAGCACCATAGCTGTGCACTGCAATGCTCGTGTCTCACCACTTAGGTATTTTTATGTTTCTGTTCTTTTACTTCTGTCTCAATTACTTAAGTATATGATGGGAATAGTATTTCCCTGATCAGTTTGTATGTTTGTATACCTCGTTCTATTTAAAAGGAAGTCTGAGGTACAGAGCATCTCTTGCATTGTGTAAACACATCATCCTTGAAAAGAGAACAGTATTTGCTGGGTGTTTTGACATAGCCACAACAGAAAGACTAGATTTGGTATTTGTTTCAACTTGTTATGTTTACATTTGAAGGAAAGGAAAATAACTATCTAGATACGTGACTATACTAGGGAGAATATTTTTGAATGCTAGATAACTTTTAGGAATGGCATTCTGCTCCTATTCTAGTGAAGTGTCTCAATGTTGAGCCGAACAAAACAGAAAAAAATTATGAAAGATGATGAGAGAATCATAGCCAATGAAGAAAAGTCAGTAGATCAGCATCATTCTTCAGAATAAGTTAATATTGCAGGTGAACTACTGGATGGGATTCTATAGATGTGGGTTTGCAAAGAAATTCGTACATGGAGATAGACCTTGCAGATGGAAAGCTTCTGTGCTAGAGAAAGAGAGAAGCAAAGGAGGAAGCACTGTTGTGTCTTTGGAATAAAGCAGTTTTATGACTCCTAAAATAAAACACTGGGAGAACTGACAGAACCTCATCTTAAGCACAACTGCTAATCAAATGGTGATAACAAAACAATATGTTGTGATTCCTGGCAGAAATAGCTGTAATACACACCTGGATCATATTCCAGTATAGTGTTTCTAGTTTAATTCCGTAGCAATCCAATCTCCTTCATAAAAGCATAGTCAGACAATGAAACATCTAATTTGATTCTGGAATCTGTTAGATCAAGTCAGTGAATGCTGAGAAAGGAATGTGGACTAACTAGAATGGAATTCTATCTGCCTGTAAAGTACATGGAGACCAGAGACAAAGGAATTACACGTGTAGTACAACAGTTGCATAAGTGATGCTGATGTCACAATGCATTCAATTTATTATTGAATTTGGCAGGAAGCTTCAAAATTATTTCAATTCTTTTAGCGGTAAGGTTTTCTGTTGCTTTATGACTGCTCACAGTGACAGGCAAGTCGTTTTACTCCTTATCTTTTAGCCATATAATGGAGGTAGGAAAGAAAGATTTAGGACACGTGATCACAAATTGGACCATCCTGTTACTATTTTCTTTCCATTGCTGAAGGCAATGTAGCTGTTGAGTCTCAGGTTGTTTGCTGGATATTTCAAAAGGTGCGAGGGCTAGACCCATCTGCCAATGTGATCTACAGTTGAAGTGATAATAGAGATTTTTTTAGCCCTGTAAGATAAAAACTATTCTATGTAGTCATTGTTATGGATCGGTATCAGAAAAGCCAGAATGAAAAAGCCCACAAACTGATCAATCCAGGAGCAGACCTATACCGGTTACAATGTTTTTACATTAAATTGTCTATGACAATTTCTTGACATTAAATGTTAACCATTTAGAGATACTGGGAAAGAATTCCATGTCACAGGGAATTAGATTTTTATAAAGCAAAAGGAAAGGATTTGGTCATTTACCTTTTCCATTGCTGGTGTTCACTGTGTGTGGCAAATGGCAGTGGTGTACAATGGCTGATGAAAGGAGAGAGTTCTTTACCCTCTCCCCTGCCAGATTTGAACAGAGCTCCAGAAAGAGGATGGGGTAACTTTTCCTCCCCAGAGCTGGGCATGCTATGTGTGCCTCACACCTGAATGGAACTGCAGCAAAGAAATCAGTTTCCGAACCCCCAGTGGGGAAGAAGAGACACTGAAGAAATCATAAGAAACCAACCCAGAACAGGGATGTGCTCATGCGTTTATACACATTCATTTAACAAGAAGTTTACTCTGCCTTTCACCATTTGCCATCTTTTTGGTCTCTGCTGTTTACTCTGAGCTCTTCAACCAAGGGTCCGTTTTCCACATATGTGATGCAGCAGAAAAAAGGTTCATATCATCCTTTTTTGCTGTATCCATTAGACACTAGTGCCAGATTCTTCCTTCTCGCTGTTTTGCACTCACCCAGCATCCTCGGAGTGGCAGCAGGACGGGGCTGCTGTGTGTGTTATGCCTCTCGTAGGGCTGCCCGACTGGCACAGCATCCTGCGCTTCAGCGTTCTGCATGCAGCACCAGGCAGTGCTGAATGGAAAACGCCGCGACCAGTCTAGAAGAAATAAAGGCCCTTCGTCAGCAGTACTCTACCTTTGGGGAGTAACCTACATACACACCTCACTGTGCTGGGTGAAACACGGAGAGATGCCCTGTCTGGCAGACCACAGAGTCAAGAAATTCAGAGCAGGAAGAATACAAAATAGCATTGCCCTTCTTTGACGAGTGAGGACTGAGGCACAGTTTCTTCTCCACCAAGATCAAAATGAACATCTGTGGCATGTGAAAGAAACAAATCTCAGAATAACAAGTCTGAGACACTTCATTCATGTGGGGGATAGCTGAGACACATGAAATGGGCTTTTTAAGGACTTTGACTTCATTCTTTCCTGGTAACAAGGCCTCAAGGTGTTACTTATACTTGAATATGTTAAGTTCAGCTGATTTACCGTCAGTGTTTTTTATCAAAGTGCTAGTTTAAGATTAAGCATTATGAAGCTACTATTTTCCCACTGAATTTGACATAGTATTTTTGAAGTTCATAAATCTATTAAGCCCTGAACACTCTCTAGTGTGTTAGACAACAACCGTGATTTACATTATTTTGACGTTGCAAATGAGTTTTCAAGAGTAATGGATTTCATAAAGAGAGATTAAAAGATAACATTCCTTCATTTGTGCCTGCTGACTTCTTTCCCCCTATCATACTACATTTAGCAAAATGAATAAGGCAGAAAGGATGCTGGTGTATTTTTATGTTAATTAAAGCATTTTAATTTCAAATAGCATTTCTGAAGAAAAGATACACTCCAAAAAAAGTGATGCCAGGGCAAAACTAATGAATTTTAATTCTTTTCAGTATGCTTGTGCTTTCATGAATTCTTTTTGTTATATTCTGGTGCATGAGAATGCATCAGTAGGCACTCAGGGTATGCAGCCCACAGATTTGATTTTCACAGAAATCCAGCTTAACTTTTTTAGCTACATAAGAAAGTTCATCTCCAAAGTGTGTTATTTTTAGTGACCAGTTGGGTAATAACTAGAGAAGTGCATACTTCAGGAAGGCAGACCAACTTTTTAAAGATTTTTTAAAATTAATACACCCTAAATGACAAGAAGTCTTCATGCAAAAAGGATGTGTTTAACTGTTTTGTGCCTAAATTGGGCTGTTCTTAGACAAATTTTAAGGGTAGGCCACTCTTGTCCCAGAAAGGCTGCAGCTGATAACTCACCCTTGCTGCAGTTGCATTGCTTAAAGCAGTGTGATGTATCCTTTAAGTAGTTAAACTGAAATGTCACTGTGCTAACTCTTCTCTTCCGTATCTTGGAGCACCTTGGAAAACCCTTGGCTCTTTGGGAGTGAAAATGGTTTTGGCCATGGTGCTATAGAACAGAAATCTCCATGGTGTCTGCATGATGCCCGTGGCTGTGGGAGCTGGGCCAGTGACTGTATTCTAATGCTGGTGGTGAGGGGCACAAGCAGCAGCTCTTTTCAACAGCACGGTCCATGGCTTGCACTGCTCTGATCCCAGACAATTCCAATAAGAATTCTTAGTTCTTCAGGCACAGATTCACTGGCAAAATACTGACCTGCTGTAATTTACTTGTGCATCCTGTCAGGAATAGGGCACAATAACCAGTCTGTCCTTTGTGAAACACTTGTCATAACAGCAATATGAAACCAATGACACGGTTGAGCAGGATTGTTGATACTCATCAGAACAGGCCATTAAATAATGTTTCTTTTACTTCCATTAACTGTAGCATACCTGGGTGCTTGTATAAAGCAAGAGCACTGGCCATAATTTACTGCATTGCAGTAAAATCAACAATGCAGCATTCCACAGAGCCAGGCAAATCTCATATTTGATGTGCTAAGTGAATAGACAGAGAAAACATGCTCCCCAAAAATATTTTTAATCACATTACTATAGTTCTTGTTGGTAACCCTCCAGAACCTTCATGACATGAATAAACACTGGTAGCTCTTGGAACCAAAACATTATTCAGAAACTTGATTTGAAATAATTTCTTTTACAAGTAACAAAACACATCACACTGATTTTCTCAAAAATCTTTTGGAGGAAGGGAAAAAGGACAATTTGAGAAGTTAACAGTAACTCGTAGGTAAGTTCCAGCTGAGCAGAAGCCAAAATGGAAATTAAAAATCTTCGGTTTAAATAAAGGCATCTGATTCCATCTAAGAGAAAATTCCCATTGTTAGAGAGGAAATACAGAAATTGTCTAGTTAGGAGTAAATTCAAACTTAGGATATTCTCACCCAGCCATATAGAGCCATAGTAATACTTTTGTAATTAGAAAAAGATACTTAGTTTAAAATACCACAAATTAGGAAATACAAAAATTGCCAACAGACTTTTTTTCCTATGAAGAATTGACCCTTTATAAATATTTTTCTTGTCTGTAAAACTGTGTTTTCTTCCCCAAGTCTTCCTGAACTGTGATAGATTTTTATTTCATTCAGTAAAAGTTTGGACATTGAATAAACATATTTTATTTCTAATTAAGTGATGATAAAAAGAATTATTTTAGTACTGAAATAATCTACTCTTGGTATAAGTTTGCAGTTTGTTGTTCCTGCCTGAAACATGAAGGAAAGAAAGACAACTCATCATCTCAGCTTAGTGGCAGGGCTCTTCCTAACTGCTGAATACATGAGAAGACTGAAGGTGGATGCTTGCTTGTTATAATCATCCACTCAATACAAAAAGTGATAGGCTTTGTGGAATGAGCATTCTTCTGTACTCCAAGGTTTCTTAAGGTAGAAAAATAAAATTTAGGTTTCAGAATTTCCTCAAAAGACAAAATATGCTTTATGTGTATGAAGATTGAACAAATTCATAGAAATCACAGCCTGTTATGGCCAATGGGAGAGTTCTTCCTGGAATAAAAGACCTTTTATATAGAATACCAACCCTATAAATTTTAACGTGAAAGACACATGAATTTACAAGTTGGAAGTACAAGCAAAGAGAAGATTGAAAACTATGAAACAGAAAACTTAGCCAAAGATTTTGGTCTAGGGCAGACTACGCGAAATAACTTTGAACAGTTGACCCCTGCCCTCTGTAGTAACTCTGTGTTATCGTTCCAGGTACCTGGGAATAACAAGACCTCTTACGTACCCTGTAAGGCAGAATGGGAAGTGTATGGCCAAAATGATCCTTTGTGTCTGGCTTTTATCTGCCTCTATCACCATACCCCCGCTCTTCGGCTGGGCCCAGAATGTCAATGATGAAAAGGTTTGTCTCATCAGTCAAGACTTTGGCTACACCATTTACTCCACAGCAGTTGCATTTTATATTCCAATGTCAGTGATGCTTTTCATGTACTATCAGATTTATAAAGCTGCCAGGAGGAGTGCTGCTAAACACAAGTTTACTGGTTTTCCCCGTCTGGAAGAAATGGAAGGGATTTCTGTGAATGGACTTGTAAAACTGCACAAGGAATCTGAAGAATGTACTAATTTTTCACGACTCCTAAAGCATGACAAGAAGAACATTTCCATCTTCAAAAGAGAACAGAAAGCTGCCACCACCCTTGGGATTATTGTTGGGGCTTTCACAGTCTGCTGGCTGCCCTTTTTCCTCCTCTCCACTGCAAGGCCCTTCATCTGTGGTACAGCGTGCAGCTGCATTCCTCTCTGGGTGGAGAGAACATTTCTATGGCTGGGCTATGCAAACTCTCTCATTAACCCTTTTATATATGCCTTCTTCAATCGGGACCTGAGGACAACCTATCGCAACCTGCTGCAATGCAGATATAGGAATATCAACCGGAAACTCTCGGCTGCAGGGATGCACGAGGCTCTGAAGCTTGCAGAAAAGCCAGAATTTGTTCTGTAAGGTCACTCATCCTCTACTGTGCTATTTTGTTGTTTCATCACATTAGTTTTTTCCCCACAGATTCGAAAGAAGCGTTGTAGGAAGAACCAGGCTTCTTGAGCACTGTTAATGCAGTCATCAAGAAACAAGGTAGAGCCCACCAGTCTTAATCAACCTGGAAAAACAAGACCACCATCTAAAGAATTTGGGTGTAAGAGGAATATAAGAAAGGAGGAAAGTGAAATGTGGTGCAAGATGTTTGAGCTGTTAGTGACGAAAAAGCAAAGTTGGCCTAACCCATTTGTTTGGCCCAAAAAATGTTTAGTAGGTCTGAATGTTGGAGGCATCTTGTGTCCCAGAGATTCTTTCCTGTAATAAAGACCTGAGAATGGTGAAAAGTTCATTTCCTTCCACTTTGTTGTTGCAAAAATAAATAATTTAAGAAGCTGGATCAAAGAACTCCTATGGCTGAGAAATATTCTTTATTATAAAACCTCATGTGTTCATTAAATATTAATTTACTGGATTTCCTGGAAATTAACTATGTTGGGAAATTTAATATTGACTTTGCACAGCAACTCTGGCACTGAAAGAAAGTGTTACACTTCCAATGGGATTGGATGTGTAAGAGTTTAAGTCACACGGACCAGAATCGGCTGCTGCATACAGCCGTGCAGCACAGTTAGCTGCAGTGCTGCTGTGCAAAACACACCAGGTAATCTTCTACTGTTTTTCTAACGTAACAGATGTGTCTGAATACCGTTTATTTCAGGATCTGTCTGGTCTTTGTCCATCTCTTCATTCTTTAATTCTCTCGGCTTTCTCAGCTGAGCACTTCTCTAATATAGCTGGAGAGTGTCTGTGCTCAAGTAATTTCTGTTGATGTATGGCTAGTCCTTGTTCCACTTCAGTAGTTAATTTACTGTCTGTTTGAAAGCTCTTCTACTTTTTGCGATTTCTTTCTCTTCTGAAGTCAGTAAGGAAAAAAATAAATGTAAGACCTTATAACTTCAGAGACATTTGGACTTTATCCCTACAAACTGATTTTAATCATCACTTATGCTTAAAGTGATTTAAAGCCTTGACCTGTGTAAGAATAAAGATAATTTACTTTTTCTGGTTCTAGCTTTTTCTACCACCTTTGCAGTTTGTCCAAGTATGTGATCCTACTTCTCCTGACTTTGGTAACAAATCTCTTCCATCCGTGTAGCAGGGCCAAATATTATCACAATGTTTTTATTAAAAAATTGAAGGTATTGATTATATCAATATATTACTAGTAATGTATTAATATAAAATGCAGTGATTGTGTAAGATACTATTATAATAACTTAATAATAAAACAACTCATAAGATCAGGATGAGTTCTTTGGCCCAAGTTTGCACTGCACACCATGTTCCAGCTGAAGCAGAGGGCGAGGGTACTTTAGTGAACAAAGACTGCTTCAGAGCTTGATCTGCTTTTTCAGATATCAGGACATCAGTGAGGAGACATGTTCATTATCAAATTGCCTCAGCAGCAAAGCACACTTTAGGCTAACTTCTTTCCCCACTGTCTCAGGTATGAAGCCAAAATGACTTAAATGGGTTCAGTGATGTTAATTTGGGCTAAGTAGGGAGAAGTCTGTGCCGGATCCTTTGTTCCAAGCAGTCAGACATAATTGCAGACACTTGAGCTTCTAACTGGCACAGAGGCAAGGCCTGGATTGATGTGCTGAGCTATGTGCACCGAAACATGGTTAAGTCATTTTAGATGCACTCACACACTACAGTGGGAAGTACATTTTGGCCTCATTTTCAGAAGAGAATCATAGTTTTGTAAGAGTAAGAGGCTGTATCCCAGCTTCAAAACAGTTTTCTAAAGAAGTTTCGAATTGATTTGGGACAGTCCTATTTCTTTTTAAATGTTCTGATATTATGCACAGAGACAAGAAGAGATTTGGGCCCAGAACATCCACAAGCTCTGGAGTATGGAGTAGAGCTCGCATTAACTCAAGCCTATTTTCCATATTCAACATGAAATTATTGTTGGTTCTTTATTACTTATCACAGTAGTTTTTTTTAATTTGTTTTTTTTTTCCAGCATAAGTGAGACATTTTCAAGGCCTTCTGTAAGTTTTTTCTCTGTGCAAGGATAGACATGGGTAAAAACAGATGTATCTGTGAAGACTCCAAGTGGGACTATGAAACTCTGAAGGTGATTTTAGAATTCTGGACAGAAGTTTCAGCATTTTTTATTCTGCAGGGAAGTCTGAAAAGCTGTGTTCCCTTCAAATAAGATTTTTCCTTTTTTTTTTTTCGTTTTTAATGACATATGTGTCTTGTGAGTCAGAAATTGACATTTGCCCAGCTGTCACTAAAGGCAACTGCTTTCCTCTGGGAAAACATCCTGCAGGAGTCCAGCTTTCCTCTACCGTCTGTTTCAGGTAATGAGAGCTCAGGAAGCAATAGGAGTTGTTATGGTGTGTATACCAATCCTCGGAGTTTTTAGAGATACACATCCATATTTGATCTCTGGGTATGTTTGGAAAGAAAAGAAAAACAAAAGGAAAAAACCCCAAAAAACAAACCACTACAAAGTTTCTGCATACACTCAAACCAAAATATAGACAAATGGAAGCTGTTGTTAGATGGAGCTGTATTTGAGAGGAAAAGTAAAGAAGTTGAGAAGATTAGAAGGTCCCATTGCCCAAGCACACAGAGAAGAAAAGAAACTGAGAAGAAAAGAAAGTTTTCAGACAGAATTCTAATGGAAAGAGGCCTTAAGAAGAACAAGAAGGAAATAGTTGTTTGGATTCACAAACAGGATATTTCACTTTTTTAAAAAGATAAATAAATAAATAGAACTGCATTACAATATCTAACTGCAGCAGTAGCATTTTTTTCACTTAGATGATTCACTACATATCTGACAAAGGGGTGATACAAGAATGGGTGAATGAGAAGTCTATGTCAACATATGCTTTTATCAAATCCAAGGAGAGACTGCACTCTTGGTCTGTGTGTTCTTGCATGTGTTTCCAGAGGAAACCAGAAGGGTGAATCGGATAGATGGGGTTGTGAAAAAAATGGTAATAAAAGACTCCAGGAACCAGCCAGAGCCCAGGCAGGCCATCATAACACTGACTAAGTGAAGAGGGAGAAAGTGAGAATTGTGCTCCCCCTGCTCATTTAGCACTGCTTTTTATAGGGAGACTGTCTGTGGTAGAAACCTCATTGCTAACACTTTTTCCAGCTCCCACCACCTCCCAGCCTGTATGTCTAGTACTGTAACACAGTATTGGCATGTCCCAAACTCCTCTGTTTAGTGAGAGTCTTACTCTAGAAGAAAGTAATAAAAAAGTAATAGAAATAGCAGAGTAGTAAAACATGTGCCTTGATGATATCTTCTTATTATTATGCATCTATTGCTTCACATTTCAGTTTCATAAAAAGAAGAAAACAATGTCTTTCGTGCTCTGTTCAGAGCTAGCACCACCTGCAGAAAGACGTGTCAAAGAATGGGAAAGGAATCTACCGCGATGAGGCATATAAAGAAGGGAATTATTTATCAGATTAATACTATAAATAATGCAGAAAAAATCCACTCACCCTTTCGCCCCTGCTTCAGGCAGGAAAACAGATTGCCAGGCAGCCATTGCTCCAAACAGTGCAGCGTTATTTAAAGAGTTAAGTTTTTGGATTACTGACCAAGATGCTGTAGTTACAGAACTAGAAGGTGTTGGAAGCAATGCCATTGGTTTTCGTGTTTTCCCCTAGCTATTAACTTTTCATATTATTTTTCTAATCTTTCAGGAAAAAAACTTTAAATTAGAGTATTCTCGGGAAAAGTGCAAGATCAATGTGTCATCAAATCCTCTTCACAGTTTGCTTAGTTCTTGTCTTTTAAAATGTTTTTCAGGAAGACACAGAGTGAGAGAAGGGAGAAAATTAAAGGACTTGGGGAATGGTTTTAATATGAAAAATTATTAATATCCTGGAATAGAAGACACTTCTTATTTCAAACTCTGAGGAGGTAGGGATTGTGAGGACTAGATTTTTTTTTTTTTAAGAGAAGGGCTCGAGTAAGTAAATTTAAAAATAGCCTGAGCAACACTGAATCAGAAAAGTAATCTCTAAAATTCGCAAGAAATACAAACTTAGGTCCCTCTTCATGGTTGTAAATCTTCTAAGTAGATATTGCCACTAAGGAGTGGGTTCAGCACGAGTCTGAAGTGAATTATATTTTCTATATCCACTTTCTAAACATTTTTCCAAATGGTCCTGTCATTCCCCACACCCAAAATTCAGCTGCTCTGCTATTTTGCCGAATCCCTTCTCACATAGTGATATTTCCAAAAGGACAGAATAGCTTTTATTTGCTGAGAACTGAAAAGATGCTTATGATTCCCAGATTAATTTCTCACTGCTGCAAGCTAAAAAAAAACCCCATTGAGCTATTTCTAAAAGACATTAATATACGGTGATTGTTGGGGATAATATTTTGATGATTTGTGTATCTTTGTGACTTTACTGATTGAAATCATAATTTCTGTCATTTGTGATCTTTTACATAGAGCTAGTCAAGTTACTTCAGAAAAAAAAAATGCATACAAATGTATCAAAGTTTCCAGAAGAGATCATACAGTTTTATAAACCAGCATACCAGACTGAATAAATATTTTGCTTTTAGTTTTTTATCTACTCAGTCAAAACCAACAATATTTCATTAATTCAGTAGTTGTGTGGTCTTGCTAGTTCCAGAAAATTGTGTTTACAGTATATTTATTTTTACCTTTTGCAAGAGAAGAGAAAGTGAGCCACTGAAATATACTTAGTTCAGCCCTTTTGAAAAATCAGTGTTTTAAAGCATGGAAAAATAGAAAAGAATGCATCTGGATAAACTCACTATTGCCTCAGAAAACTTTGCATCTTTGGCTAAACTAACCAGGTCTGTGTTAAAACAACAGAGATTCCTCAGTCAAATCTACCATCCTGAAGATGGTTGCAAGGAAAGTACAAAATTAGGCAAATTAAATGAACATTTACTTCCCAACACTAGCTGCAACACCTGGCAAATCCATAAATTTTATTTCTGTCTTCAAAGAAAACAGTAAATGCAACAAGTGAAAATCATTCTAAGGATCTTTCACTTGTCACTACAAGAAAAATTATGCACATTAATTATGCACATTAAGTTAATGCTGCAAAATAACAAATCTTTTTTTAAGATTAGTATGCTCTTTCTGAAATAATCTCCTGTCAGCCCAGAAAAGAGAAAAACAACATTCTCTAGGGCCAATTATATAAAGTTCAGAATTTTATTTTGGCTTTAAAGAAACATCTACAATAGCCTAAAACATAGGATTTAAAATATCTTTATCTTTCCTTTAAATCTAGTTTTTAACTTGGATACAATTACTTGCCTTTGTTTAATTTGGATCATTTTTTTGCTGGGATGTGTTTTCATGCAATAAAATTTTTGAAACAAGTGAGAATGCAGGTTTGTCTGTAAAAATGCCTGCTTCTGATACAATTTGAGACATGAATAATTCCATGGTTTCAACAGGGAGGCTATAACAAGACAAAACAGTACCTTGCTGCAAGACTGGAGAGGGATGCCCTGAAACCCTGTCTTGTCATCTCGCAGGTGTTCCTGTTACAACATTTCAGCCTGGTTGCTGTACAAGAGTGGTTCTTCCCTTCACCCAGCTTGAGGAGAGAGGCAGGAATTTGTGTATTCCATGCAAAGATTTTGCACTAATTCTTTGTCTACAGACAATTTTATGAAAGCGAGGAGGAAGTCTTCATTGTTGCTCTGACTCTTTTCTCCCTCTCTCCCACCCACGAGGTCTCCATGAGCAGGGGCACGAGGAGGTTTGTGCTGCCACCAGAGGCTGGAAGGCTGGGCCAAATGCAGGGCTCTCAATAAAGTCACCTGTACTTAATGAAGGAATTTAGGGCTTTTGCCACTGAATTGTGTAAAACAGACTAAGAACTTCCTTGGTTCTCACAACAGCCCAAAACATGATGAGTACAAAGGACTGAAAGCCCCCAGAATGCTCCACTTTCCGCCAGCTTCCTCCTTTGTATGGGATGTTAGAGATTTGTCTCAATAGACGTGATCTAATTGCCTCTTGAAAAATATTTCCATTTATTTCAGTGGTGTATTTGGTCAGAACTTTTAGTTGCTCCAGGTTCTTTCTCATCTAATTCATCCCCTTTTTTAAAAACAGGAGAAGTTCTGATTTCTCCAGGGAAAAAGAGTCATGACCAAATGTGCTTCAAAGCAGCCAGGAAAAGCCAAGCTGGAACAGGAAGAAGAAAAATGAAGAGCTGCTGTCCAAAGAACTGGATAGATTTATGAAATGTACTTCACCTTCTTTTGATGGGAATGTGCTAAAAATATTCCATGAGCTCGATACATTACATTAAATACATTTCTATTGGAAGTGGTCACATCTTGTTTGTTAGGGAGGAAAATGCTGCTATATACAAATGAAAGTAGTTTTCTGCCTGAGAGAGCCAAACAATTTCAGCAATAAGAGTTTGACACAGAGGGTGGGGGGGAAAAAAATGCCACTAAAACTCAAAGATAAAGCATTGTACAGATTTCCACCACATTAAACTATGAAGAAGAACATTTGTAAGTTTACCACTGTGGATCCTAAAATTGGTATTCATATTCAGGGATCGTCACTGATACTGAATGTATTTTGCTGTACTAAAAAAAGAGGTTTTCAGGCAAATGCTGTCTCTGTGGATGCTTTCAGAGCTTATGTTAAAGAGATGCTGCTCACCTGCAATGGGACTGAGAACGACAACAATAAAAGACCAATTTTTGTTAAAGCTTTCTGTCGTATTAAGTAAATGTCTGTTACTTGTTAACATACGTGTGCTTGGTCCTCCGAAATTTTTGTAAAAAGCTGCTTTCAGCTACGCAGTGATGAAAGTTAAGGGACAAAATTAGAATGCACATATATTACATCACAGCTAATTTACAAATACGATTGCTTTGGTTTAATGTAATTTTCACGACCTGCCAATTTATAAATTTCTGTCATTTCAACTCAAATAAGTATAAAAGGCTGGAGAATTTCCATAGCACTTTGGTTTTTGTCTTACTGGCTACCTAGAGAGAGAATTATTATTTTTTACAATGTGTTTAAGTGTTATTTCTGCCAGTGGTTTGATATAATTAAAGCAGATCCCTTTGGCTTGACAAAAATTGAATAGGCAAGTATAAATGACCATTTATCCCAGGCAAAATTGATTCAAGGGATTCTTCTTTAAGTATAGCTTTTAACTTTTTTTTTTGAGCTTCTCATATTAATTTCCCTTCAGAGTTTCTAAACTGTGCATGGTTATACAATGCACAACGCAGAGGCATATCCCATTCCTAAAGGCTGTCTTCTTTAAACATACACCTCAATTAGCACTTGCCTTATTTCCATAGCTGTGGGATTTGTGATAACTTAGTCCCTTACTTGCAGTTTAACCAAAATGCTGCTGATAAATCATCCAGTGGCTACATGTGCCATTGGGGCTTCAATTTCCTTTGTTTAAATTAATATAGAAGTTCACCATAGCTGCCTACATAAGGAGTCAGACATACCAGAACAGGCCAATTAATTTCTTATTGGCAAGGGATCAGCATGGGAAGCAAATCAAATACATGTTAAGCCTACGTAAAACCTAGAACAGAGAGCCTAATTCTTCTTCTACACATGATCCTGACACCTTAAGATAACTCCTGTGGTTACTTGAGAGCACCAGAGTGGCATATTTTCATTTTACTAGGTCAGCAAGGCTCATTTCAGTACTTTACTGATATAACTACTCACTGTGAACCCTGCATTTGACACAAAATGAGTCTTACAGTTTGCTTTATTTTCCAAAGGGAATGACACAGAAATGCTTTTTACTTTGTTAGCCTGAAGTATTTAAGAGGAAATGGGACAGTTATTGTCAATGGCCAGTGGACCACTTCTGGCTGCATTGTATGAGAATACATTCAGAGAAACGCAGCTGAAGGCAAAACCACATTGGCAGAAAATATTATAACTGAACCTAGTGAGAAAGGGAGATGATTGTTGCATTTATGAATCCATAAAAAAGAAAAAAAAGGAGGAGAGGTTTACTTTTTTCTAAAAAACCCCCAAGCCTTAAAATGAAGGGCAGTGTCCATACTGTGAAACATATTTTCAAGCTTTATAGTCTCAGTCGCATGTCCATTTCACAAAGGCAATGAAACAATTTTACTTTGATGAATTAGACTGTCATTTTCCTTGTTCATGATACTGTGTCAAAGCCTTAACTTGAAGTGAAATGGAAAAGTTATATGTTACATGAATATTTCAAAGGATTTAAAAAAATACCCAAATAAAAAATAGCTACCAGTAAAACTTTTCTGTGAAAATCTATGGGCTTTTTAATGTCATTTTTTTAAGCTTAAGGGAAAATGTGTGTTTTCAGAGAAACTTAATAGAGGGCAAAAGAGTCAGAAAGAGCTTTTAGCTGCTAGGGAGCTACAATTCTAGGCAGATAGATATATCTATCTATATATGACACATACACACACATGCCCCTAGAGTGCTATTTTAGACTGCCTCATGAAAAGAAGGTTGTGAATCTTATTACCTGACAAACAATTGTTTATTTTACTACCTATTACATTCCTAGAATCACGCAGAACTTATGAGGATATTTTAGGGCAGGTTGTGGCATCGTGGACCTATAACGTTGCAGTTCTACCTGTTTTTCCATGGGAAGTTTTTCACCCAGGAATTTTCAGACACATAAACAACACAGAGAACATTAGGAACTACACAATACTGATACTTTGCCATACGAGATGAAGCTCATTTTTTTCCTGCTGTAACTGTCAGGTCTGTCACCTCTCAAAGCCATGCACAAACCCACACAGCAACTAGGAGAGCCACCCAAGGCCAAGTGCATACCCAGTACCAGCAAATAATGCACACAATATTTTAGAGGATTAGAAAAGAAATGGGGCTGATCAGAAGAGGTCAGGAGATGAGACAGCCTATTGGGACAAGGAGTTGGGCTTTCAATAGTTCCTATAGCCCGCAGCACAAGGGCAGCACATGGACCTGCCTCACACTGAGGCAATCCAAGTCCCCAGGCTGCGGATATATAACAGCAGAGCGGATGATGCCAGAAGCAAGGCTCAGAATCCCTGTTCTGGATCTGCAGAGGATGCCTCTCCAGCTCTGGCACTAGACCTCTTCTGGGATGTGACAGTAAACGGTATCCTTATGGTGGTTACCACTGCATTTATCACTTACCATTGTCATTTAATAAAAGAAATTACTTTTAAAAAATTGCATACCCCTTGATCTTTCACTATCCACCCGAGCCTGTCTTTTCCCCATATACTCTTGTGGTTAACAGACCACTGAGATATTTGGTGGACGAACCTGCTACACCTCTAATATATCTCTCCTGCACTTCCCTTAGAATTTGTTTTTTTTCCAAATTAATCTGTTCTTTTATTCTACAAACTTAAAGCCTTTTCCTAGCTATCCTCTTGATTCTACTGTAAAGCTTTTACTAAATTATGTAGCTTTATAAATATGAAAAACTGATTAATTTGCTTCAGACCTGAGCAAAAAATAAATACAGTGATGAAAGAAGAAAGTTTTTCATATCAAAATACACACTGATAAAAAAGTTATGTGAAAGCATGAAAAACATATCTATATATAATATGAAAACAGTCGGATGGTCTCAATTTTAATAGATAAAAATGAATTTTATGTATTATTTCAGCCAGCTGGGACTTCTATTATGCAAAATTCACCAGATAATTGAGCTAGAACTCTATTTTAGGTCATATATGTTACCTTGACGAGGTCTGGTAAAACATAAAGATGGTTAATATAAGAGACTCTTTTCCACAAGTAGCTAACCAAGAAATACGATGAAATTAAGCTCTTCAAGTTCTAAGAGGCCTGTGCTGAAAACCTTGAGTATCTTTTGTTGTAATATGAGTCTTATTTGTAATAAAAAGAATTGCTGCCACTTGCATTGCAAATTATTCAAATTTATACAGCAGACTAATTTAGCAGAAAAGGAAATAGGGCTCTTCTGTACTAGGTACCAAGTTATATTATGCTTTTAAAATGTATAAGCCCAAAGGAATATAAAAATGTTAATTTGGATAGTATTTAAAAGGTAATTACTTTTATACAATAAAATAAGAAGTCTACTGAATACTAATCCCTGTGTCATGTGCTTTCTTTGAACTAATGCTACATTAAATAGAGAATCCATTTGTTTAAGTGATTTTAATTTAGATTCATGGAAGACATTCTCATCTACAAAAACGTCTGGGTTTTTTCAGCTCAACTAATATAAAATCCTTCCTGTATTAAAATCAGTGTTGAAGAAAGTACCTACACTTGTTGGATAGAACTGAACTGAAAAAATGAGAGATTTTTAATAACTCTCCTGAAGAAAGCGTGGTTTGGTTTGCTCAGCACAAGTGCTGCTACAAAGAGCACTGGCAGGGGCTGTGCAGAGCAGGTAGGGACTGATTGCTCCTAAACAAAAGCTGATTTCTTCTATTCAAGACTTCTCAGGGAAGGGTGAATGCTCAAAAATTTTATTGGCATTTCAGTCCAGAGAAGATTGCTCAGACTGGAAAGCATATTTTGTCCAATTTCTTCAATTATATCATCTAACCTCTCGTCTATGATGTTCTTTTCAATGCACAGAGGGCATCCATCTTGGGACATCCTCAGAAAACAATATGCAGTTGTTTAATAACATATTTCATTCATGCAAGTGTTTTCTTATTTTTAAATCTGTTCAATCAATGCTTATTTCTTTAGCCAGCATCTTTTCCTATGGTTGACAACCTATCTGAATTATTTTGTTAAAAATACCACTTATCTAAGTTGGGCATTTAGCCAAATAAACAGAAATTTTTTCCAGCTGAATCAAAATAGCCCATAATACTCTTTAATTTGTAAGAAAGCCAGAGATGATAATTTGATTATTTTTTTCAACACATCATAAAAGAGATTTTTAGAAGACAGAGTATTCTGAAACTGCTCTCAAAAAATCAGTTTTCCATGTAACCATATGAGTTGTTCTGGGCAAACCTCATCTCTTATGGTTTCAATTACCAGATTCAGGAAAGATGAAAGACACACACAGCAGCAAAAGCCGTGATGGGAAATCACATCAGAGAGAAGCTGTGTTGGAGACACTGAGCAGGCACGTGCAATTCTCCGGAACAAAGGGAAACCAAACAAGCAGGTTATATCTGTGCCCTCAGTCTGGGGCTGCCTCCCAGTGCCTGAATCCAGATGTGCACGAGGGGAGTGTGCCACAAGGCAGCTTCCCTCCCCAGCACCACTCCCTGTGTCCTTGGGGAAGGGAGCAGAGTGCCCAGGCGCGATGGGGCACACACCAACACAGCCCCTGCTCCGGCCAGCTCTGGGCATGCCTGTCCCCAAAGCTCAGACTGGTGAGGAATAAGAGCTCAGTAAGCTTTATTCTTCTCAAGCTGGATATCTATTAAACATTACTTACTTTTTAGCAAGAATATGAAGCCCTTTTTAAAATTACTTCTGATCGCGTTACAGCCAGTGCAGACGAACCATGTAAGAATCTTTCAAGTAGTGAAACTTGGGTTGATCTATGCTTAAAATGTAAATAACCTCTCTGCTCTCCTAGGTCATTTACATATGCCCACTCTATATTCATTAGTTTGACATTTACTGCTCTTATTCTGTCAGCAGAAAGATGACTTGATTTTCACTGTTGCTATTACAATGTCACAGGTATAATAGCACTATGAACAGTGCAATAGACTTACAGAGTGAATAAAACATGATTTCTGAGGAGTAATTGCTGGTAGGAAACTAAATTTTAATAACAACTTACAACTGGATGGAAATTAACTAAATATAATTGTTTTATTAATTATCATGATTTATAGATGAATCATTAGAGACAAACCCCCAACAAAAAGCTTATCTCTCATCTAAAACATTATGAAAATAAAGATATGGTAACTGATCATTTTCTTGAAAAGGACAGCAAAAGCAAGAAGCAAGCAAAGAGAAAATGATAGAAAAGCTGCTGCCTGTTTCAAATCACTAAGAGCTCCCACACTGGAAAAACTTGTTGTCAGACTGGAATGTGATAAAGTGAAACAAAGCTCTTCTTTTGATGCATATATGACCAAAAATAATAATTTTTCAGCAGAAATATGGTATATCTAATAAAAAATTATCCCGAGGCAAAAGTTTTGTGGGATTGAATGAAATACTTCTGGAACTGTGATCCAATAAAACCCTACCTAGCTGCCATCACAGCATAGGTGCCTCTGAACCGCCACTTCTCTGTTTGTCTCTAAGCTCCTGCAAGGCGCAGAGGTCTGCGGAGCCAGAGCCAGCCCACGTGATCATCTGTCCAGGTCACCAACCCAACACAGCCTGGCAACGTGGACTGTGCATCCAGCAGAACCAGAGCTCTGCGTGTCCCTGGTCACCTCCTTTCGGAGATGGTTGTGGCAGTATTTACGTTTCTTGTAAAGCCACCGGATCAGTTACTCAGCACATGGAAAACCTATGTTTGAGGCTGACATCAAATCCACAACCCCCTTGCTCAGAGACTGAGTATATTAGCAGGTGATTCCAAGTGACAGAAGCACTGTCTGGCCCTTCTAGGCAAGATCCTTTGCAGAAACCAATCCAGTATTAATCGGACCAAAATGGAACTGAAGGAATACATGACTCCATAGCCTGGTACTTCAGATGTTAATTTACATTTAAGGAGTTCTTTATCCAGTGACTATATTGGAAAAATATGGTCAAAGTTGTGGATAAAATTCTGGAAGCAGAAAACAGGACTCAAGTTTACAGGACTCAAGTTTACTGTTTCCCAGATGAGCTTCATCTCCTCATCCTACGGAATCATTAAAAACAACCTTCAAAAGTATAACTTGCTGCTCTCCTAGGGAGGGCTTCAGACCAGAGGCACTTCTTCAGCCATGGCATACTGACGTGATGTTATGAAGGATGTTTGATATCCTGACACTCAGCAACTGGAATTCGTGAGAAATTGGGCAAGCTCCGTTATTTGGCCTTGTCCTAGTGAATTTATCCCTGATTCCCAGCTATCCACAAAAGTTTAGATGGCGGAAATACTTCCGCTTTCACAACTGAAGCTAAAAAAGTACCTTGTTGCATATAATAAATGAATATTTTACATACTATAAGCTTGAATTTGGCAGGGGAAGCCTATGTAACACTAAAAAAAAAAAAATCAAAATGCAACATTGAAAACCAGAGAATTTAACATGACTTTTATAATGTACAGTCTCTTATTCTTCTGCTCCAATATGACTTTTCTGAGTGAAAGATCTTCAGACTGTTGAGAATAAAATCTTTTGTATCAAAGCAAGTTTTAAAATGTTATTCAAAATTATTCTGTTGCCACAAAGGGACATTCTATTCTTTATAATGCTCCCTTTAGAACTGTCCCAGATAATTGGCAGGGCAAAACTGTTGTTTTTTAAATTATCACCTAGAAGAGGTGGTAAATAAATTATAATTTTCTCCATTTTCATGAACTGGCCTACCTAATTTACTGGTTAAGCAGCACAGCAGATTGCAGAATAAAAATAACCTGAATGAGCTCCAAAAACATATTTCTCTTTATCTGCTATAGTTCCGTATAAGTTCCGCAGCTCACATAGATAAATCTTTTTCCATTTAAACTTCAAACTCTTATCTTCATGTTACAGTCTGTAGAGCCTAAACTGTGATTTAGTGAACAAAGTAGTAGAAAAGACTGACTAGTTCTGATAAAACACAGAGAAAGATTAAGCATTTATTAGGGAAAATGGTCCTGAGATTACTTGGGATACAAGCTCACATGGGTATCTCTGTCCTCCAACTGACATTTGATAATATTTCAACCTTTCTAATTTGTAGTACAGATTTTGCTTCTTGGCTAGCAAAGGCTTTGAAAGGAGCTGGAAGACACCGACACTTTGTGGATTATAGTGGAAACAAGCAGCTCTGCCTCTTGCTGGTGCCAAACAAAGATCATTGCTGGCTGGCTAATGTAGATCCACGAGGGCCCGTGAAGGAAGTTTTTTCCAGTTGTTGCTTATTAGAAGATGGAGAATTAATTTTTTCCCTATAGGAAAAGAAGCCAGAGCACACTTTTTTTTTTATTATGGATTTTCTCCCAGCACACAACCAGCTCAAGTTGATGGGCATATGATTAAAAAAAACATCCTGTGGGTTGCATAGTTGAGTCTAGATGCACCTCCCTGCATCCCTGTGTCCTGTACACGAGGTCAGCAGTTAGTAAATTTTAGTGTATGCCTCCTGAAAGGCCACGAAGGTCTGAAAAGTTTCTCTTCCTACACTTTCTTGGTCTTCCATGATGATTACTCAGCACAAAAATAATTTACACTTTCATAAGTTCACTTTGTCTTTAAAATTATTCTAAAAACCAGCAGTTAGACAAATTTTTAGCTGTTGTGCAGCACTGGTAAACTGAAATTCTTAAACTGTCTTTTTACTCAAGATTTTAGCCAGCAAACAATAAACCTGGAGTTAACAGACCAGTTTTAGTCTTTACATTTGTACTTCCCGCTGTCTTTGAAAAGAATTAACTCTCATTAATTAGAAATTATTGACATATAGAGATTTGCAGATAAATTTACTTTACGCAAGCCTTTACAGTAAACTCGATACTTGCCTTTGCTGACCAGAAGGATATCATGCAGATGTTCAAGAAGTTATATAGTTTAATGCACCTGTACTCAGAATCTTAAAATTTAAGTGTTGTAACAGGTGAATGACCTTTCCAACTAAATGTTAACAGATCTGAGCTACAGATCACAGCTGTTTTAGCTGGTGTTATGCATCCAACTCTTTTTAGAATGGAAACTGAAATTTAATGGATTTGAAGAAAAACAACATTTTGTAATTGATTTGTTATGTAACACAGAGTAAAAGGGATTATGGGTGTTTCGCACTTCAAAAAATTTTATTCAGTAATAAAATCTTTAATAACAGGACCTGTATTTGAATGAGCTGAATAAAAAGTTTCCCAGTCCCTCTGTTCCTCAGTGTTCCAGAAGCGACTGGTAACAATTAATTGCACACTTTATCTATGGATTCAAAGAAGAAAAGAAGCTTTCCTGGTTTTACAGTGAATTCAGCTGAGAACACTAAAAACAAGGCATCTTATCCGAGATCATATTTACTAAAAGCTGGCCTGGCAGTTAAAACCACTGTGGAGTCAGATTTGTAGTTTGATACTTCAACGAACTCAATAATATGACCCTTTCAGCTTTGATCCTAGATCAATGGATTTTAGGAAGCAACTTTGAAAAACAAAAAAAGATCAGCAAATATTTTGTAACCTTGTTTTACCTCTACCTCTATTTTTTTCACAATTTTTTTCTTTATCGGTATTCTCTTTGCCTGTATCAGTTCACTTCAGAAAACCTTCCATTTGTAGTTTAACGTGTTCAAGTGTTATTCAGGGTTTTCATTTAACCTGCGGTGTAACACTCTTCTATATAATTTAACTAGGAGCTAAATTATTTCAAATATTAACTTAAATAAAATCCAATAGTAAAAAATGAACTTATTCATATACATGAATCCTAACAGCACAATTATGATAAAAGTGATAGTCTGAAATATCCTGTCAGTATTTGAGAATGGATATAGAAGCAGGAAGATGCAAAGAAAATCAGAAAGCCCATTTGTCATTTAGCTATTTAGGCAGGAATGACCATGGAATGACATAACTTGGCAGTGGTAGTGCTGGCTGTCAGGAGGAGACAACCACGACTGGGAATCTGATTTTCACATTTCTCCTAGGAAAGCTTTCCTGTAGAGACACAGTCTTTAACCAAGGTGACAAGCTGGTGTATTACTATCAGCACATTCACAAAGAACTTCCACTATTAGATATATTTGAAGGAGCCATGCACTGAAATTAGTCTCAAAATATTTCAGATAAACTACTTTTTGGTTTGATTTTGTAACCTGCAGGTACAGTCTGCTCTTCTCACAGAAGTCTTAGTGATATTTCACTGGTAGGTGATTAGTTCAGATAAAAGGCCTTTAGATCTTTGAAATACATTAATTTATATGTCAAGAATGTTGATTTGGACAAAAAATTCTTCTGATTATGAGAATACACATCATGAATAATCAGCTCTGGGCATTTTGTGACTGAAGTGCACTAGTTCAGATGAAGAAAAATCTCACTATTTTCACAAATATTTTATAGAAGTCCTGGAATTTCTAAATTACTCTCTACCTAATTAATAATTTCAACAAGCCCTCTGGGGGCAATAGCCCACTTTTAGGCTATTTTTGAGATTTTGCTGGTTTCCTTTACACCTAGTATTCAGAAAGACTATGTCATCTTTCTGTCACTCCACCCACACCTCCAAGACCTCAATGTATTATGTTTAAATTCATCTTTTTTAAACCTTAACTCTACCAACTTTTTTCTCTCTATTCAATACAATGCCACTGAAGCAATTTTTGTAGACCCTCCATGCTCCACCATCTAATCCCCGTGCTGGTTGTCCCAAAAAGCCATATAAATGCTACTGTAATGCTACAGTGCCTGAAGAGACACATTAGCATTAATTAACAGGAAACACTACAGAAAGATTACTTTAATGTTTATCTCCTCTCGTTGTCATTCAGCTCAGCGCATAGTTACCTTGCAAAGGAGGCTTTAAGTTCCTATTTACAGTGTTTAATTAGAATTTAGATCTGAAATAAAAAATTTAGTTACATAGAAAAAGTTGCACAGAATAAATATTTTATCCATTGTACTGAAACTTAACTCCTGCTTGTGATTCTTCTGTGCTGTGCTATGCTGAAATGCCAATACTCACTGGCACCACCAGAAAAATGACAAGCATAAGGAGAAAAATACTGTACTTGCAATGGATGTGATGCTGAATAGAAAACAGTCCAGAAGAGAAACTTTAGTACTAATGTTAGTCCACTAATTAAACAATATTTTTAAACCGTTTATTCTTGTTACATTCAGTAAAAAAAAGTCATTAAAAAAAAAAAGGGCAACGTTTAAGAAGTTAGAAGTTTAATTAAGTGCTTTAAAAAAAGCAGTAGTATTTATTCTGGTACATATTTTACAAGAATAGTGCAGTGCTAGAAAATGTTCCAAGTTTAAAAAGGCTGCATTTGGTTCTTTGGCTCCATTTGTATGACTTTACGTGAATATTATCACCAAGGGGTGCTTTTCTTTCTAAAACAGGATTTCAACTTTTTCAATTAAAAACCACAAAAGCCCTGTTTCCCTGTGCTAGCTATATTTTCAGCAATTACTGACTAATGCAAATGGCAATAGACCCCCCCCCATCACCATTTAAACAAGCAGCAGCTGCAAAATGGAGGAAATCTACATAGAAAAACTAGATGACAGTCACCAGAGGATGTATTTTTATCATACAACCATCAGTTTCCTGTTTCCCTGATGCCACTAGAAAATATCTGAGGGGTAAAATGTAACAAATCAAACTAGATACGCTATTTGCATCTAAATTAATTTGAGTTGCAGAGTGTGATACTTTGAAGAGCTCCGCAGCTGAAGGAAGGGATGCCCAGCACATCACTAACAACACCCAGCTCTGGACAGAGCCCATGGCTTATGGAATCTGTGCTGGGGGCTGTGCCTCTCCAGCTCCCTGCCACAGGGAGCTTTAGAACCACAGGTATCTTTTTTCAATGTGCCTAGAACTACTTCTTAGGTTTCAGTACGTGCCTGTTCCCAGAGCCAACAGCCCTGTCAGAGAGGCTCACGTGCTGGACCACGAAATCCCCAGAAGAGTTACTTACTGTGCAGTTAATTGCAGCAACAACAAAAGCAGGGAGGCAACATTTTATGCATAATCCATACGCAGCACATCTAAAATTAATCCAGCAACAAAAAGTACAGATGGTAAGAGCCCAACTGTTGCTATTCTGATGCTGACAGCTTTCAGAAGAATATCAGCGTTTTTTTTAAAAATCATCCTGGCTCTTTTGATTGGAAAACATTTTCAGGCACAATCTGAACCTGCTGCAGTGTGATTAAGGGGGATAAGCCATTGTTTTTCTGTGTAGAACACATTGCTAACTTCCACCTGAGGAAGGTGCACTACTAAGACTGCAAGTATGTAACATGCTACAGCTTTCATTTAGAAAGTAGAGAAACACTTCTGCTTCTAACTCAATTTTTTTCTAGTATAGATTAAACTCCTGGGAAATTTGAGACATACCAAGCACTAGTTCTGTCCTGCTCTGTTCAGCCAACCTTACTGACTGCTGCTTTGAGAAACAAAAATTGTGAGTAGGTGGTAGAGCCAGTGACAGTGATATGATTGTCTCTCTGTCTTAGATCCACGCAAGACGTAGAAAAATGCTGGTTATTTGTCAGGCACTCACATCAAATTGACACAATGCTTAGAGCACACATTTAATATATTAGAGCTTCACTGCAAAGCTAGGATAGATCATACAAAGAAATACAACTGTAAAAAAACCCAACCACTTGCAAAATAATTGTACTCCTGGAAACAAGAGGCAAAAATAGAGAGAATGGCTCATGGCAGAAAGTTACAGAGGTAAGAGTAACTAACTTTGCACGAGGAAAAAAGCAGAGAATATACATAAATTAAAAAATACCACAAAGTTTACAGTGGTCTACAAGTGCAAAGATTTCTCTTTTACACCCTTTTCCCAGCAGTTCATTCAGAAACCCAGGACAAATGCTCCAATGCCCCAAGCCCCTCTCAGCCCAGCAGAGGACAGAGCAAATCATACCCTCCTTTGTGGCCAGCACAGTTCCAGATCACACTGGTGCAAAACAGCAGAGTCACCATCACCCATCGAGCACGGGAGCTCAAGCAAGCTCTGTTCCATGTATCCCCTCAATTCCTTTCCATAATCTAAGTGTAAGGAGAATTCATATGTGCTAATCCTGACAAGAGCTACCTCTTGCTCTTCTCCATGGTTCCTTAAGGTTACTCCTGCTTGTTCAAACATTTTAATTCAGAAATGCTGCTGTGGTACCTCCTGAGTAATACAGCTGGGTGCCTTCTGATCTCATCCTGACTGTGCCAAGTCTTTATGCACATTATGTTTTCCTGCACGTGGCGAAGGAAGCGAGACACATCTGGGAATGCCTATCTGAGCATTTGTCAGCTACGTGGGCCACAAAAAGCCCTGAGACGTGAGGAAAATAAAATGCAACTCCTACGAGGCATTACCTCAGCACACTTCACTTGCAGAATGAGAGGAGCCTTTTTCATGAACAAGAAGCAGCACTTGCTGTGGGGAAAAAAAAAAAAAGCTAGAAAAATAGAGTTTGTCCAGCACTACACAGAAAAGGCTGTCCACTTACTGGAGGTCCCCTGCCCGCCACATAGGGCTCTACAGCAAGGGAGGTGCAGCTGGTTTCTCTCTTGATTGGAAAGTGCAGAGGAGAAAGATTCTGGTGTCTTTCAGGGAGGCTGCCATCCACTCTGTTGTCGTGGTGTGTTTGGCCAAGAAATCCTGAACTTGAAAGGAACAAAGTCATTTGGGCTGTACTTCATCTCCTTCATGCTTGGGAAATTCAGCTGAAGTCTAATTCCTTGAGCAAGCACAGTCCTTCTCAATATGCGTATTCCTAAATCCCACCTCTATTTGCATACAGATTGCTAGACTGAATAATTTGTTAAGAGTAGCAAGCCAAAGTTAATACGAAAAGGCTGGAATTGAATAATTTGTTTTCCTTTTGTGCTTCTTTATTATGACTGGTACCCGTGCATAAATCATGAATCACTATATGGCCTACAGATACCATACACACCTACAGTGAGCCATATGTAGTTTGAACATATTTTTCACAGGCAGCAGACTGCTTATCTTAGAGACCTCTGCCCTCCACAGAAGGTCTGACTTCAAATGTTGCTTGTAAATCACTGAACTTTCAAAACAAAGCTCATTTACAGTGATCTACACTATTATGTTAGAGATACTCCAGTAGTAAGAAGCTACATTTGTATTTTTACACTCAGCAAAAGAAAATTGACTTGTTTTACTATATTTTATTATCTGGGAATTATTCCAAGTGAATAAATGTTGAGGAGCTTAATTAATTTATCATTCTGCAATTAGTTTGATTTTGTAAAGATTTCTAAATCATCCCTAGAGGGATTTGCCCAGGCAATGGTAATGAAACTTTAATTTCAGGGCAAACCTAAATAACACACATTATGAGGATAAAATATTAATGGACAAAATGAGAGTTAGAAGCTTCAGGAATGTCTGGACAAAATACAAAAGCTTATTTAAGGGACTGTCCTCCCACTTTTGCAGATCTGCTTATCATCTTTTTCCTCCAAACAGAGACTATGGAACACATCCTACCAAATGGTTCTGTTTCTAAATGGTAGCAAAAAATGTTTATCAAGCAATGTTCTTTGGATAAAAATGTCTTTATTTAAGCAAATAATAATAATAATAATCATAAAAAACCAGGCAGGTATTCTGTTCAAAATGTGTGACCGCTTTTTCAGACTAACATTAAAAAGCTACATTTTTCTACTTGAAGTGGTCTATCAAGTCTAAAACTTTAACCAAAAATTTCAGCATTGCCAAACGCTTTTAAAGGCTGTATCTACAAATGAGTACCAGCCCTCAAAACACACAGATTCCATGCAAGACTATTAAGAAATATTACTATCTAAATCCTGATCTGTTGAATCTGAGAGGTTGGCATTAAAACAAATTACTTTCAAAATAAGTTCTTTCAGAAAAAAGAAATCAACGATATGCAATAAAACAACATCTTTGTCTGCAAAACGAAGTCATAAAAAACCCCAGGTGCTCTGATGTCATACAGGTATTTCCAGCTTAACCCTGTCTCCATAGAAGACAAACATTGTAAGAATTCTTGAGAAGAATTTAGGCTGCCTTAACGCAAACTCACATGCATTATGTAAATAGAGACTTAACCTGTTAATCTAACACCATTTAATTGTTTTCCAGTTATGTAAAAATAGATACGCTTTTTCATGTGTCTTTGTGGAACCAGAAAGTGCTGACAAGCACGAGCATGGCTGTGAAGCTCACTAATTAGGGCACTCTTCTAGAAGCAGAGTGCTAATTTACAGTTTATGTTCTAGGAATGTTTAATTTAATTTCTAAAGAAGTACTCAAAGAAAGAACTAGAAGCAGTGACTTGTCTCCAAGGTTAATGCCCTAACTGCTGGTCTATAATGTTTGAGTCTGACCTGACCGCACTTCCAGTCCCTTAAATGATTTTCTGCACAAGAGAACTGGAAGGGGAGAAGGGAGGTGTTCCCCCCTTGCTGTGTGACCCACTCTATCAGAACAGTGCTCTCAGAGATTGAAAGAGGGGATTTTAATTCTCTCGGATTTATTTAAAAATTGAACTTCTCTTTCCTACGTGTGAGTTCTCTAATGCCACATTATTGGATTTTGTGATAGGGAGGCAAGAAGGGGGGTGCTATTCCATACTGTTTTGAGAGAAGCCCAGTTCTGTCAGTGGACTTTAAGGTATCTTCTGAGAATGATGCATGGAGAGATTTGCAAGACCTGAAGATCACACTATACATTTAAAGCAATTTAAAAACTCAAGTAAAAATGTTAATGACTTGCAAGGCAATTTGATTTGGGAAGGGGGAGTTCGATGAGACGTGCCTGGAATTGCTGTTAATGAATCAAAACACTGTGCTAGAAAAGTTTCACTTACAGAGAAGCTCTGGAGCATTAAATTAGCACTCAGAGGCACTCGTTGACGTCCCTGGGTCAGCTTTCCATGAAATGCAATGTCCTTTGCAATATACTAAACTGTCAAATAAAAGTCAATGTATTACTTTTCCCTAAGGTTCAGAACTTCTCTTCCTAAAATATTAAGCAGATAAATGTGATTAAACTGCATTCAAGAGACAGATCAGAGATAAGAGATGCTTTAACAAACAACTCTAGTAAATGTGAGCTCTGCTAAGTGGAAAGGTTTATAGCTCAGAACTCAAAGATGAGCTATTATTTTTCTCATTTCATCAGCTGTACTGATTTCTGTCAATCCTGCAGTCCTCAGGAGGGACTAGTGGATCTGGCCCTGACATTTTCCTAATTTCTTTTGTATGGTTTTATTGTTAAAAGCTCATTTGCAATCAGGAGTCAAAGACAGTAATCAAGAGAATGAGCTTGGTCAGAGCACAATGCTGGTTGTGATTTTATTCCCACAGAGATTGTAGAGAACAGTGGTAATCAGATGGTCTTGGAGGCAGCAACCAAAGAGAAAACTATAAATTTATGTAAGAAATGACAAAAGTGTTATTTTAATCTGAACTTAAAGAACTATTTACAAGAACAAGCTCAAGCAATCAGTCCACGCGGGAGACAACTGCAGAAAGGCTAATCTGTAACAATATTACACATCAGCCACATCCAAGGCCTTCAAAACAATCCTAAATCACGCAATTCCCTCTGTTTCCTGTGTTAATTCACCCAAATCTCTTCGAAGTTTTATCAGTTCTCCTATGCTCCCTGTGGCTGCCAGGGAGCCTCCAGGTAATGCAAGTCTGTGGGTGACCATCCCTATGATGCCTGGAGCCAGCAGCCTGGACACTTTAGCATCCATAGGATCAGAAAACAGGAATGCCTTCATGCCAGAGCCACTCAGGGAAAAGAACAGAGCTGTTCCAGAAGCAGACAATCTAACCTGGTTGAATTCCATATGCACTGTTTTATAACAGTAACTCATGACGCCACGTGAACTCAGAAAGAGATTTGGAGTTTATTTGCATGTCTTGACTGCCTATCTTTTTTGGAGGAATGGAGATTAGTAGCCTTGAGTTTCAGAAAACACAATATGTTTTATTGTCTCTGTTTATTCTGTGGTTGTGGATGTGTGTGTGGGGATGTGGAAAGTCAGTTACATACCCAAAGTTTACTTCCTACAAATTATAGAAATGTTGCAATTTAAATATTTGTATTTCTTCCAAAATTACAAGTTATGTCAATCCCAAGACAAAGGCTTATGCAGATAGCCTTAAGAAAAAGAAAAAAAAAAAAGTTTCTTTTTTGGCCTGGTAACACAGGGCATTGAGACTCATGGCTGAAATCATGGTTAATCATCGGGCTCAAATCTTGCTCTTATGTGAAAGACTGGATCAGGGAGAACTCCAATAGCTTAATGCCAAGATCAGTATAGAGCAACTTGAGATGAATAAGCAGAATAAAGATTTGCTCTGGGATGTGCCACGTGGTTGAATTAGATATTGTTATCTCCTTATTGGGAAGGAACAGGCACGTATTCATAAAAACAAAATACCAGCCAAACAAACGCAAACCCCCCAAATCCTAGAAGCAGCTCTGGCTTTTTCCAAGATCTGAACTCTTCAAAGACCCACGAATCAGGAGAGCCCTAACACAGCTCTTGAGAACCAACCAGAATATGTTGACCAACCTGAAGTGCCTATTTGGCAGCCCTACATCCACAGGGAATCCAGCTCTTGGAAAAAATGTTACAGAAAAAGTCATAATTCAGGGGTTACTGAGTGTTATCTTGGGTATATAATTCACAGGTCTTTTAGACCTTACATATGAATAGGTGACTAAATAAATCCCACAGTGTGGAAGCAGATACAAGAGAATGTTTAAAAATTATCAGTAAAGGATTTTTTAAAAATACTGATGTGCTGGAAAAAATCTTATCCTGGTTTAGCTTTATGAAAGAATATACTAGCTGTATCATTCCTTTCAATAACTTGACACTTTCAACTAAACAAACACGTAGCGACTGTTTTCCCTTTCTGTTCCTACTTTTTTTTTTTTTTAATAAAAAACTCAACCAACCACACAGAATCCCCACATCATTTGGGAACAAAAACTCAAACCCCAAAGCACAGTTAGCGAAACGCAGTCCTCTAATGCTTTTGTTTAGCAATGGCAAATCAAAGAGGTGTGGCATGAGTTGTGCTTATTCTATACAACACAGAGTTTCTTAGCAAGCCAGATACACTAACACGTGGAAAATGTAACTATAGGAGACTCAGATGAAGTCTCTCCTTCCACAGCCATGATTTAAAATACTTCAGTTTTGCAAATGCACATATGTTTAAGTGCCTCTATATTAACAAATTAGTGCAGAAGACTTTTCTGCACGTCTTAGGCACTGTGCCAAATATCTTCTCTGTTCCATCTTTCAGTCCTGCACGCTTTGGGAATGAGGACTGAGCTTTACTCTTTACTCATCAGCAATAGGCTTGCATCCTTTAAACTGTTAGTGATAACCATCATTCATTCACAGCCTGCAGATAAAAGAGAAGAGATTTCTAAAATAACAGTAAATCTGGCAACATCTCATCCACGGGTCCGAAAAAGCAAGCAAGAATAATGGGATCAACATAAAACAAGAAATAGGATATTTAGAGCAAGTGTTCTTGCAGGAGGTTTCAAAACATTCTCCACAGATATTCCTGTAATAGAAAAGCCCATCTGCTCCATACAAAGCTAATGAAATCACTTGGCATAATGTGTCTTTACTGCCCTCCTCATTGCCCAAGAATTCTTTCTCAAATGATAAAGAGCCATTTATAATATAAAGTTGGCATCCATTTCAAATAAATTACCTTAAAAGATAAATTCTATTAAGATCTTAAATATTTCGAAATTTTTCTCATTTTAAATATTAACAAAGAAAGGAAGTTAATACTAATTTATCATGAGATCCAGGTCATTATGAAATCAGATCTATTAGCAAGGATAATAGTTTCTTTTTTAGTCTAGATGAAGGCAATTTATGAGTGCTAGGAAATTTTGCAGATTGCCTGTGGGTAGAGCTTGGCATCTATGTAATTATGTGGGATCTCTGAAGGCATTTAAAGGCCAATTGACTGCTTTTAAATCATCTCTTTAAACTGGTGACAACTAAGATATAAAGATTTTGTGGCCAAATGAAAGAACGGTAATTCAGTGTTGCCAATTCTGGCCCAGCAATTCACGAGCCTTGAAACTTCATACCCAGATATATTTTATAGGGTATACATTAAAAATTAATCATAAAATTGATGTTGAAAAAGACTAATTTTAAAATAAACAAAAATATTCCAGAGCCATTGGAGAAAAATTTGAATCAGTGAATGCTTTAATTATAAGAAGTAACTCACAAAGCTTGCCTGGTTACAGGGATCAGGTCCAGGAAAAGCACATTTTCTTGGCCCATTCTTCTTGTATTTCTTCGTGCATGCCTGCCACTATTAGCATTCTGGCTATCTGTCAGAAGGGAATTACTGTGCATGCAACTGTCAATCTGCTCATAATTTCAGACTTCCCACACACACACTCTAACACATGCACTGAATCATTCCCAGCATCCAGGTTTACTGCCTATTGTATTTTAAAAGACAGAAGAAGCCATTTCCTTCCTTCCTCCCTCCATAGTGTTCAGATTACATATAATAGAGAGATATGTATCTCGCTGTCACCTCTGGAATACAATAAAGTTCCTACATTGGTTCAGCTCGTCTCAATTCCTACATAACACCCGAGCTAGGTATTTTCTTATGGTGGCTAACAATACCTTTAGTTACATACATTAATTAAAGGGTATTAAGGTATGACTCAAGTAGATTTTCAGTAAAAGCTGTTCTAAATGAGTGTTTCAGTGCACTAACAAGTAGAGTTGCTAATTTTCTCACGTAAGAAATACACTAAAGGAGGCTATTTCTGACTGACCAGGTCTTTTAGATTTTGCTTATCAGGAGTCACACCATTTAGCATTGCATGGCACAGGGACACTGAAGGGCAGTTTAACTGCTAAACAAGCACATTACTCAGACCTTCCGCAGCCACTCATGATGTTCTCCTGCTTTTGACCACTAGCCCCAGGCAGCGAGGCACAGATCCTCCTGAGTGAACTGGTCTGTTTAAGTGCAAACCAAAACACCAGGACAGTTCTGCATGATGCCAGAAAGGAGGGGGAAAAAAACAATCCCTGAGGACACACCGTCATTAACTGTATCAAACACTGTTCTTTCCTGCAGTTTTCTGTGCCGTTATGAGCTGCGTCAATTCATGTCTTTCATGCATTACAAATCTGATGAAGCCAGAACATTTTCCACCAAAATGTCAGCAGAACAAACTATTACAGAAGAGATTTTTCTTCACAGGAAATTGCAAATGCCTGTATTACTTCTGATTAGAGCATAAAACCTAGGGCTCAGCATTTGAAGAAATAAAGAACTACAGTACTCTTCGCTGTAAGAAGAAAAAGAAGTAGTTACTAATATTGCTAGAAGAGTATAGTTTATTGCACTGTAATTTATAGAAAAAATATATCCTTGTCTTTATGCAAAACAAAAACTGCTTTTACTTTTATTAAAGAATTAGGTTTTCAGCTACTCCCAATGATCTATTAGTCATTTAATCACAGAATTACAGAACTGCAGGTAACGGTAAGAAACTGCTGCATGAGTTCTACTTGCCTTGTTCCCAACAGATTTTTATTTATCTTGTTCTTTAAAGCCCCTAGTTATGAGGTTTCCCTATCTTTCTTAGGCAAGGTATCCCTATGCCTAACTGCACCCAAAGCCATAGAAACAACAGGTTATGTTTACATTGTCGTTTCTGTCTGGTTCCTTTCATCAGTTGTTCAACAAGGTGTAGATTACTACAAAGCGTCTGATCACAAAAATTCAGTTAATCAGTTTGTTTCTCTCCTAAGAAACAAAACCCCTCCTATCGCCAACGTTATGTTTTACCATCACACATCATAATTTGCAGAAACAAACTAACCGCAAACAAGCTGGGTTTTATAAACATGTGCAAGTTGCTAAATAGCAGTGTAGCTATCTAGCAGGTATTTACAGAAGTCAAGAGCATAAATCAAGGAAATGCATAATTAAACAGAACTCCAAGGTAAGAGAATTCACTCGAGCTCAGAAGCAGATATTGATTTAAAATACCTCAACAGCTCGCTCAGATTATTCCTTCATCAGTGATATTAAAACTGCAAATCTTTTAAAGGATTTGGAGATTATATTTGCCCACTGCTGCAGATACAACAGTATCTGCTTATGCACCATTCTTTTCTAATCTTTAAACTGGTGACTCTTTATATCATATTCCTAATTCCTACTGGAAACAGTTGGCCAAAATATTGGTAATTTGAAAAAATACATATAAGTGTTGATAAAAAAAAGCTAAGAAAGGATGCCTAGGTTCCAAAACAAAGTTAAAATTTCTCTCCCTACCAACTGGAAAGCTTTACTGAAACATTGCCCCAGATGAAGCAGATATTGAACAGTGTCAGTATTCATTTACTTGGAAAATTATGCAAGTTTCCAAAGAAGCATTTCCTCTGCTCCAGTTCAGCTTTAGTAGCCATGATATGCTCTCCAGAAGTACTGGCTTTTACAGCTGAGATCAAATTTCTGAACTTATCGTATTGTCTGTAGAAACAATCTTAGAATCGTATAAAATTTAAAAATGTACTACAGACTAACGGATCAGTCTCTTCATATACCTCATGACAACTTCCTGACATGAGCTGACCACAAATCATTTTGAGGCACAGACATTTCTTTAATGGGAAACTAGCAAGGGCAGGTTAATACCTCTAAAGGAACAGGAAGTTTGAATATTCAATTTTAACTGTACTCTGGGCAATATAATAACCTTTAGATTACAGGTATTACCTACTGTAAGTCATGGGACCATCCTGAATTAGTCAAAACTATGATTTCTTAAAAAAATGGAAAGGGGGTCTTCAAATTTACTTTTATTTTCCCCCTCTATAGTTATAAATTATACCTGAGCTTTTTTTTATTTAGCAGGTAAAGAATAAAAAGAATTATTCAGAGATTTTTTTTTTTTTTTTTTAGTGGATACCTTTTAAGAAATTTTGTTAAAAACTTATATCACTAACACATTTCCACAGCAGCAAGTAATCCACTGTCCCTAGAAAATGTTCTTACATGTCTGATATTAAATAAAATTAAAAAAATTTTGTATGATATAGTGAGAAACATTAATATCTCACTTGGTAAGGTATCTTGCATGTAAATTTTTGAGTTCTCAGACACCTGGCTCTTCTGAATACTCTGAGTACTCTACATGGTGGGGAGAAGCACTCAAAATTCCTTCTCCCGGGCAGAAACAGCTACAGGTTTAACATTCTGGGCACAACCAGCTCCCCGGATCAGTACCAGAGCCGGTGTTTCTGCCCCCAGAACAGAGCGTCTTCTGAAGGAAGACTCCTGCTGTAAGGCCGGGCTCTAGCCATTACACAGCCCTAGATCTGCACAGAGGTGAATCCTGCAGGTTTGAGAGACACTAGCCCGCTTCACCTAAGGGAGGTGCAAACAAAAGCTACCCATTAAATGCCACCTGCCTTCCTCTCGAGTATTACACGCGTGCATTTGTAGCTACACAAGGCCACCACTCACACGTCTGAAAATAAACATCGCAGTAGGTAACTCATGAGGGAAACCAAACATTTTGCATGGGATACACACAATTTTATTTCATTTCTTTCACGTGCAAGGAGCTCACAAACCACCAGGCCGATTGGAAGCAGCAAACTTTTTTTGGTAATTAGTAAAACAAAGGCATTCTTTTCCCAATCAGCATTCAGTTTCTAATTAAATACTAATTAGAAATCAGTATTCCACTTAATTGAATTGTCAAACACTTTTGTTCAGTGACTCTTAATATATTTTAAAGTATTCATAATTGGAATAGAATTCCCAGAAAACCTAGCAGTAACACAAGCATATTGTTCTCCTAATGACATTTTATGAGCTGGCATAAACTATTTTAGAATACATTTTTCCCAAGTCACCTTAGGACGCATCCAACTTTAAAAATATCAAGAGTGTACTTGTTACTTGCAATAAGACTGCTCATTCTTCACCTGAAAAATGAGTATTTCTCGGTGCAGAAAACACAATTATGATAATTTTTGCTATTCTGGTTATGAAGTAAATACACCAATACTTTAAGCAAAGCTGTGACAAATCAACAGAGCTGGGAACAAGGCAACAAAAATCAGAACTTAACTACTTGGTCACGTGCCTGAACCTTGACAGCCAGAAACCAATTCTTTCACCATTACAGGATCTTTCTAAAATACTTGCTAATTTCTATCTTGGCAAATCAAAGCCTGCTCACACTCAAATCTTGTACTCAGGGGTCTTTTATGGCTTCCATAATACTTTACCCCTTAATTATCTCCTTAAATTAAATACTATACAGATTTAGATTCATATGACTATCACAGGCCCTAAGACAAAAAATCATTATAAGCTACTTTCCTATTTTATCACCATGAAGTGTCTCAGTGAAATGAAGATGTAGGTTGCATGCTGTATTACCCTGAAATAATTTAAACACAACGAGAGAGGTGCCATTTTCTCCTGGTATTACCTGGCACAGGATGGTTCCTTTTTGCTGTGCTTCAGCACAACAAAGGATTCAAACAACAAGCCCAAAGGGCATGTACCACGTTATGCTGTTATTATACACTGCAACATTAATAAATTATTCACTCAATGATTTTGTGCGTGGCACCCATGACGGAGTTAAATAGCAGTTTTAAGTATTTAAGTTGTAACACACATTTAAATACATTCTATAGCTCTAAAGACTTTAAAGTCAGAAGAACTATCATACAGATCTTTTTCAATTTCCCATGCAATATAGTTTTCCCTGTTCAAAGCCCACTGCTCAACTGATCCTTTTCTCCAAAGACCTTGGAGCTATATCCTATAAAACAGTGACGTGCCTGAAGTAGAACTGTGCAGTTTCTGTAGAAGCATGCTTGGAAAATACAATGGTCTCAGAGGGACAAGAATAGCTTCCTTATAAAGTCAAAATTCATCTAAAAACTAAAGACTAGCCTATCTTCCATTTTTGTTAATACATTACTTTTGAGAATAGCTGAGAAAACCTAAATTTTAATGGGATTATTTCTACCAAGTTCATAGAATCACAGAGTGTTGAGGGTTTTGAATGGACCTTAAAGATTGTCCACCCCCCGCCCCTCCACAGGCAGGGACACCTCCCACCAGGCCAGGTTGCTCAAGGCCTTGTCCACTGGCAGGGTTGGGCATCCACCACCTCCCTGGGGAACCTGTTCCAGCCTCACCACCCTCACAGTAAAGAACATCTTCCTACCGTCTGAATTTCCCCTCTTTCAGTTAGGACCCCTTACTCCTTGTCCTGTCTCTTCGGCTCCTGATGCAGAGTCCCTCTCTGGCTTCCCTGCAGGCCCCTTCAGATACTGGAAGGTGCTGTGAGGTCTTCTCCATGCAACCTTCTCTTCTGCAGGCTGAACAGCCCCAGCTTTCTCATCCTGTCTTCATAAGGGAATTGCTTCAGTCACCTTACCAACTTCGTGGCCCTTCTCTGGACTTGCTCCAACAGTTCCATGTCCTCACAATCATTTAGATTAGAAAAGATCTCCGAGAGTCCAACCACTACCTTAAAACTCTCATGTCCACCACTAAACCTTGTCCCTAAGTGCACATCTACACAGCTTTTAAATACCTCCAGGGATATTGAATCAACTGCTTCCCTGGGCAGCCTGTTCCAATGCTCGACAACCCCTTTGGTGAAGAAATGTTTCATAATATACTATCTAAACCTCCCTAGTGCAACTTGGGGTCATTTCTTCTTGTCCTGTTGTTTTTTATTTGGAAGAAGAGACCAAATATAAATCAGGAGAGGAGCGAGTTCAACTAGAAATTAAAAAGCCAGCATAGGAGCATGCAAACCACAGTCAAAAAATTAACATCCTGTTGTGCGTAGAGAGGGAAACAGGCCTGGTTTTACAAAGTGAAGAGAAATTCTGAAAATAAGATAACTTAAGCACTAGAGCTACACTATACATTAAAAGTCATCTAGAATGACAGAAGAAGAATATGTATGTTATTAAATCTTAATTTCTATCTTTTCAAGCAGAAGCTAGGATATGAAGCTGTAAGAAATTTTACTGTCCAGAAGATGGATTCAAGTCAAGCCACTTCAACATGACAAACCTGAAAATGCCAGTTTTATTTTCATCAGAGTCAGGAAAGGTTTTTAAACTTTCAGCATTCTCATTTGCACTTAACTAAAGCTTTATTCCTGAGAGTGTCTAGAAATACTTCAGCCTTGACAGGGCTGGGCAGCTGGACTCAATCAGGACCAGCTGCTTTTCAGTGGTTCTAGGAATGAAGTTTTATTTCACATGAGTGAAAAGCATGCTCTTGTGCCAGAATATGAACACAAGTGTGGATTTGATGAAATAAGCATAAAAGAAAGAGGGGGATTTGGTTGTTTAGTAGGGAGTCTTGTTTTCTTTTCTTTTTTTACAAGGGGGGTATTTTAAAAGAGACAAAATTAACTGTGGCATACGACACAGAAGGAAGACATTTCAAAAGAATGAAGGAAAACTTAATGAACCATAAAGTAGTTAAAATCCAAAAACCAAAGGAACCAACAAATAAACACCAACATGTGATTTCACAACCAGACATACACACAATATTTTTTGGTAAATCACAGAAAATCAGAAAGGATCACGAATAAAGTATCAGTAAATAAAATTCCAGTAAAATGAATGAAATATCGAAAGGAACAAAATGAAATATTCAGAGACACTGAAATATGTTGAAGATGATCATCAACTCAATTTTTTAAAAATGCATCCTTTCAACAATCTAGTTTCTTAATTTTTTGAGAACCGGAGAAGGCAGGGGCAAAAGGCGATGATTAAATTAAATCCATCTGAACTTCAGTTAAGCTCTTGATATAGAAGGAAGAATTCCCCATTGCATCCCATCCTTTTATACTACTCTGATGATCTGAAAAACTGCAGAAGAGGCAGAAATGGCATACAGCATCCACCAAGCATAAAAGTAGAGAACTAATAAAATGTTGTTTGTTGCCCTTGCCTGAAGAATGAGAATGCTGTTATGATTACTTTTTTTCTCAAGTTAGAGACAGGACAATTCCCTAGTCCTGCTCAAAGTGTGGGCAGCACAAGTGTGGTTTAATATGCTAATTTTCATTTTCTAAATTTTTCATTTTCTTCTTTTTCTAATATCATACTTGCAGTTTCCAGCTGCTATACATATTTTTTCCAACTACATAATGAAATCTTGTCCCTAAAATAAAGTTTCTTTGCTTTGAAATTCATAGTACTGGATCAAAAATAAAAATTTCCAGACAATTCATGGTTAAAACCATAAGCTAGGTACCCTGGTGTTCATAATATTCAGGAAGGAGTTCTAGTGAGGTTTTACTTTAACAGATACAGGAACGTTGGGTAAGTGAGGAAAACCCAAGTTAATAAAATTGGGTACGGAGGTTATCACTGAAAAAAGTAATTTGACCAAGAAAGATTGGAAATACAACCAGAAAAAAAACTGATTTAGAACATGGTGAGTAGAGAGTGTTATGTGGACAGCAGCCATACCAAAGAAGAGATGACATGACAAAATAAGTCTTATTAAACCTACAGTTTAAAATGTAACATGGAAGCAAAAAAATTAGAACGATGCTCATGCAAATATCAGGAAGACATCAATGCCATATAATCTTCTGTAAGGAGCTCTAATGGTAGCATATTTTAATATACTTATTTTTATTTATTATTTCTCCATCAGTTCAAAACAAACAAACCCAAATTAAAGAAGTATTTCTAAAAATTTAATTTATTTGAAGTCTTCAGCTATGTTTTCATAGTTGAACAACAAGTACAGGTAGGAGAGCAAGATAATTATGCACATAGGAGAGAGAAAAAAGATAAGCCAAAAGAAAAAAAAAAAACTAAAATTGCAAGTAAAAAGATTAAATAAAATGAAAAATCCATGAGATGTGTTATATTTCATTAGTCAGCTGGATGAACAAAGGCCTGTGTCAGCACAATTGAAAATCTCTTCCAACTCAAATTTCACTACATTTTGGCTACTGAAAATCAGGACAAAAGTAGTCTCAGCAGACCTTAAAACACCAGTAAACACTAATCAGAAAGGCTGTTACATTGGCTAAACATCCTGCCCAGCAAACCTTAACAGCAATTTCTTTGGCTCACTTCAGATGTTTCTGTGCCCCGTTTCTGACTTCACCTTCCCAAGAAGTTTAGAGTGCTGCCTGTTCAAAAACTTCATACCGTATCTAAGGTTTATATCTGCAGAAACCCTGTGTCAAACTGTGGTTGTGGAGAACAGCTGCACTGAAGATTCCATCACTAATTGAGGCTAAACAGGAGAATCATTTGGGCAGCAGAAAGGCAGCTTTGGTGAATGAGGACATTCAGAGTCTGCCCTTTAACAGAAGATATTTTGAGAGAGGTCAGGTGCCATGACTGACTGGTATTCGCTGAGCTGAGGACTGGTCCCAAGATGAGATTTTGGAATAAATAACAAATAGAAAACGGAATATAAAGAGCTTTAAAAACTATTGACATGAAAAATAAGCTATTAAAAAAAGCTCATTCTGGAGAGTTCTGCTTGCTTCTTAAACTTTGAATGAGAATTCAAGGAGCTTTGGTTTATCTGGATTTTATGAACTGAATGAGCAATGCATAGACATCAATCATTTGCCAACAGCTCCGGAAAAGACCAAGCATGGAAAAACTGGGCAAATAAAAGATGCTTAATAACATTTGACAGATCTGCTCTGGGCATTTACTGCTGTTTTCCTGCAAACACAAACCCTACATAGTAACCTAGGCTTGTTGCTGCATTTCTGATGTCAGTTATTTTTTCTCACCACTTGCTCTTGTAGTAGCACATTCAGTTCAGTAATGTTTTGTATATGCTGAAACAGAGGTAGCAAAAATACCCATTGTGCCAGAATATTCCACGTTTTCTCTGTTCCATAACTGTTTGGAAATCAGGAAAGTGGAAATTGGGAGTAATAACACTTATAACTAGCATAGTTTATTTTCTTTCTGGAAACAGTCATGGCATATTTGTAGATGAATATTCCTGGTTTATATAGCAATAGTTTTTCTGTGGGTATTTTTATGTTTGGTTTCTTTTTTTTTTTTCCTATTGAAGAAGACAAGTTTCGCTATTTAAATCAGAATTCAAGGCCTGTTCAGGTTGTTAAAATATTAATTAAACTACTGAAAATGACAGAGGGATGAATTAAAAGCAGGTCATTCTGTCAAATGCCTAGATATAAGGCCAATCTTACTGCTGAATGCAAACTCAGTGGGGAAAAATTTCTTAATTATGAATAAATTTGAGCATTAGTGATGCTGAAATGCAAGAAAGAATGCTACAAAGCAGCTACCATGAAGTTGCTACGACAGCAGGAACTTATGGGCAGCAAATAGCAGTTTATTTCCTCACCACTTTTCAAAAAGGTTCACATGAGTCAAACATTATTTATCTACTTACTAAATGTGCTTTTAACAAGCATTTACTTCTGAAGTTATGCACAGTGCACTGAATTGGAGCTCTTCATTAACCATACTAAACCAAATCTATATCACTAAAATGTTGTCTCAAATAAGATCTGGAGTAGAATCTACCATGCTGGGGTTGCTTGCTAGGAATTGTACTCAATCACAACTTATTCTGAAAAAAATTAGAACATCTCACTTCTTGTTTTCCACGTGCACTTTGCACATGCTGACTGCTATGGTGTTTCGCTTAGAAGTATGCATGGGAAAAGCTTTGCCTTTGCAGGGTCATTATCTGCCTAAAGATGCAGACAGCTAACTAGGGGGATTTTCAGGTGCTTGAGTGTCTTTAGGCAAGTAATGAGCTCTGAAAAGCTTTATATTTTGTAGTTTTATACACAGATTTCTCCAGAAAAGACCAAAACAAACATTGGTAAAATAACTCATTTCAGGATTACTCAGTCATGTTCCCAGCAATATTTTCCAAAACCGTATTTATAACCACAGAAACCACCAAAAATATGGAAGCTGTCAGCTTTAGATGCTTTGGATTTTTTTATTATTTTGTTTCTAAAAATTCAGCTCTGATGCAAATAATAGAGCACCTCATAGCTTAAAAAAGATGCCCAGGTATCAGTATCCTGATTCTCATGAGGCAGTGCCTTAGAGAACCTTCCCTCTGACTTCAGCATTTGACAGCAGTGTGCTCTAAGAAGCCTGGGGATAGGACTCACACACTCTGCAACACAGAAGAATTAGTGTCCTTTTTAGAGCTGTTCTTGCTGATTTCAGATGAGAAAAGTTTGGTCTTAGGGCCAAAACATCCACAAAGCCTTCTTTTTCCACTGACTCCTTACAGAAGTTGGTTCTTTGCATTGTTTCTACACTGCCAGTCCAGGCATTTATGCCAGGCTTCTCTTCTTAGAGCTCAATTATGTTAATTTTTTCCCCCTGAAACCTGTTTTTTTCCTAAGTAAGCTATAATTTCCCTGCTGCAGCTTCAGCAGCTTCTTTTTCTGGCCTTCTATCTGAAAGAGATCTAATAACTTGTACTAAAATCTGTCTCCGGTTGCCTTTGGAAAACTACTGAGTAAGTTTAATGGCAGTAGTACAGAAAACTGCACCACGGGTACATGATGGATAGTTCTCTATTGCTCTTACACATGAAACTTGGCACACAACTCACAGGCCAGCTCAGCAACTCCCACCAAACAAAGGCAGCTGAGCGTTTCAGTGACGTGGTACATCAAACTTATATGCCCTAGGGAACAAACAGGAATCTTCAGAAAATTCCTCTGTCTCCTTTTAGCGTTGCAGGGAGATCCACCATGTGAAATATTCCTATTTCTAGAGTAAAAATAGAAAAGAGCAGAAATGTTCTAAGATGTGCGGCAGAAATTTAATCTACTCTACAGGCAATCTTCGTAGCTCACAGCTTGGATTCATGTTGAAAGAACTCCTTTGGTGGAGAAACAGCCTGGGCTGAATTGCTACCCTGCTGCAATTAGACTACTTCTGCAAATTAAGCTTGCTCTAGGTATTTCCATATTACTCTACAGCTTGTAGGGCAGTTTCACAGAATTTCATTGCAGCCCAAGAAGATGGAAGCCTAAATGTTTCTATCAAAACTAGTTAGCAGTTGCTAATAATTTTTAAATACTATAAATATTTAATGTAACTGTCTCTTTACTATATTGCATTATCATGAATCAATAACAAGAACAGTAGCCTGGTTTTTAATTACCTCTCCTTCAACAGTTTCTTTTTGTACTCTTGTACTACGTGAAGGTACTGATATGAATGCCAGTCTGTGTAATATGCATTTTGTTATAAATCATGCATAAAAATGCACAAAGCCATCTTATTGTGAGCATATTACTTTAAAAAAAGCTCTCAGTGCAAAGCGAAGAAGGAAAAATTCTTTCATTAAATAGTTTATAGTAATTTTTTCTGCATTTTATTAACAGAGCAACATTAGCAGAGTAGCACCACCATCTAGCTGGAATAGAAAATTTATCTATTGGAAATGTTCTCAAAACCCCATAGTCTTCCTAACACCCTATTTCTATGTGAAAATAATACAAAATAAGAAATATCAGAGAAATATGTGATTATCTCTTGCTATCGACCTGTACATTGTAAAATGGCATCACACAGAATTTGGTAGAAACACAGAGGGAAGCAATAGGGTGCTGCTGTCTCACACATGCCAAACACAAACCTCTATTTCAGTGCTAAAGGCTGCAGAGAGACTTCCAGTGTTGGCCAGTGCTGGAGGCAAAATTAGGATGCAATCAGCAAAATAAGATAAATTGCAAATGTATTCAGTTCTATAGGAAGAAACAATAAACTCTATTGAAATTACAGTATATATAAAAATCCCCAGAGTTTTTGCTTTTAAAACACAGAGAGAGGAATCTTTCTAACTTCTTTTCAGCTGGTTTCTCTTTCTACAAAGACAGCATGTGCAGTTTCTCAGTTTCCTAAGCATTACACACTGGAAACTTGGGTGAAGGTAAAAACTGAAAGAAAAAACAATTATGTATGTGGCAAAGGCAAAAATACACTTTTCCTGGCAGTATAGTCACAACTGTGAGAAAAATATAAGACAGAACTAGTAATGAAATGGGCAGAGGGTGTTTCAAAGAACTTTGCTCTTTGTACTCAAATAAATCTTCCTATGAGCCTGAGAATTGCTGATAACGAGTTATCTGGTATAAATACAATTTTGATTAATGTCAAGTTACAGTCTTTTCAAGTTCATCTCTTCCACATTATACACAGATTATATAAGGTGAGCGTTTCAACCATTTTTGGCAAGCTATTGAAAACTTTCAAGAACATTTTCTAGATGAAACAAAACAAAGATTTCTAAAAAGAATAAGAAAGAATTGTATCTGTTATGTGAGAAACAACAAATGCAATAATCATTACTGTTCAACTGATGCTTCAAGTGTAAACCAAACAGTGATTTGGAAGCAAGGCTCAGGGGACACGCAGCATTCTATTTGCCAGGATGACAGGCTCTTTGCTTTCCAGTCACAATGTCAGTGCATATTGAGCTGGGACAGAGAAGCAGATCAAATGTAATGAGAGACAATGTTTACTTGCTGAATTTGTAAATATTATTGTATTACCAAGCTCAACTGCCTGTTAAAATTTCAGGGACCATCTTAAATGACCCAGGGGTTTTTCAAACAAAACAAAATGCCATTTATCCACATAACATAGGTTGCAGCTGCATCAGAAAATCCATTTGCCAGAGGTATTACTGCAAGAAATTCTGAATAATAATAGGATGCCAGTACAGAGTATACTGGGCCCATAGAGAAGAATCATTTATTGAGTTTCATGTATCTCTTACACAAAAGTCTTTGTCAGTCTTTCATAAATCCTCTTCAAAATATATATTGTCCAACATTGTTTCACTGTGCTGCATCAGACACCTTATATTTGAAATACCAGTTATGCCTCTGGATAGGTAATTTTTGAGGAAAAATATTTTTTTTTCCACTTAATATTTCCATGAGCACATTCCATATAAATACAAGAATATGTAGGAAAGACATATTCTATAACTCTACATAATTTTTTAATTAAGAAGAACACCTAGCTCAGAAATGCTGAATGGCTGAAATACTGATAGGCTATAACAATTTCATTGAAATTTTTTTACTTGGTGCTGTTAAAGTGTTTAAATCTTTCTTCAATGCAAACCACTCTCTTATTGAAAAAAATCAGGATTACAAATCTGGTAGAAAAAAGCTGCAAAATTCAATGATTAAAAGTAACTTTACAGAGTTTACAATATTTATGTGAAGAATGTCTGAATCTCACAATCGAAGGAAAAGGAACCACAAGGTTTAATTTTGCAAATTCGTGTAGGATTTTAGCAGAGTTTTTGCTTTATTACTAGAGTTTTATTACATTTAATAACCAGAAATAAAATTATAGTTTAGAAGCACACATCTGGCTTTAAAGATGTGTACTGAATTAAGAGTGACTTTTTCTACTGCTGTGCAACTCTTCTGCCTAAGAAACATTTGTGGGATTTCAAGAGTTGGAGATGTCCTTTGTGCATCTTTCACAGAGTGAGAAGCATCTCCTATCTCATTCCTGCACTTATTGATAATTGTGGTACAGCCACTCAAAGCACACTCCCGGTTCATTTTCACAGCAGGCAGTCACAGGCTGCAGGCACCACGAGTCACCCACTTGGGAGCTTTCTTGGGACTCCACTGCCAGCCAATATAAAGCCAATAAAAGGCGTTTAGGGCACTCTCAGTCCCTACTGTGACAATGAGCTGCTTTTTGTTTCTGAATTAACGAATCTTATTCCTTAACCTGGAAAGCAGTGCAAACAAGAGTTTCCTTTTTTGAAAGGAATTACTAACAGGATGAAACTCTTTCCCTTATTAACATGCAATTACAATTTTGAGAAAACTCTTCCCAACATATGTTTTTCGGCAGGCTTGAGCAGGAATGCTCTTGAAATCTAGACAATTTTCCCAGATCATGACAAAAACGTGTGTTAATTATTTGGATTAGCAGATACTAAAATTCAGAGACAGGTCACCACTGTTCAATAGCACAGGCATCCTACATCTTTTGCCATGTCAAGGATTATGTTGTCATCTCCACAGCAAAAAACATCCCTGGGGTTTTGCAGTAGTGACAGAGCAGGCACTAGGAAAACAAGCCGATTCAGATCTCCAAGGTTACTAGTTGCAACAGTAAACAGAAAGCTTTGCTGCTGATACACTCGTATTCAGGTAAAGAGAAAAGTGTGAAGAATACACAACATCTGCAGAGGAGCATGAACAAATGGTCTTGGTGAATTTCAAACACTGCTTTAGGGCAAATGAGAAGGGGAAATAACGCATTCACAACAACTGCTGTTCGAGTATTTTTCCAGTTGATTTATTAATATAATTTTTGATATTAATTAATGCTGAGGATCTGCTGCAGTGATGGCTCTTAGACACACACTTTGCACCACACGCTTCAGGCAGTCAGCACTGGTGTTGAGTGTCACCTCTGCTCCAGAGTTAATCAGCATTGTTCCAAATAAGAAAGCCTTTACAAATATCACTGAAGAAAGGTCTAAATTAAGCTGTCAATGCCTTACAAACTGCATTGTAATAATGGACAGATACTTAAGGACCCTTGTTTAAAGAAATATGTCATGGCAGCATATTGGAGTTCCTTTTTCTTCTTTTAGATATATCTGTCACATTGCATTTTGGATTTGCTTCATGAAATATTGAACATGAAATTGATAGGCTACGTCTTCCCTGGTCATAGTCTGAATAAGAATTACACACCTTCAAATCAGATGTCTAATGGACTCCTTAAAATACTCTGATATTTCACTGTCAAAACTATAGTGAAAAGAGGAGAAACAAAACACCATCAATCTTTTTTGACAGAAAATTGCGTGAGAAAGATTAAAATTAATTGTGTTTTGAAGAGTATCATGTCAAAATTCTCTCTGAATGCATAATTTGAGATATTCAGCTGTTTTCATTTAGCTTGAAATAAGGCAGAAACAGCTTTGTGAAGAGAAAAGAAAGGGTCTTAGAATCTACAGCTACAATTTTTCACCAAGATTAGTAGATCTTTAACCTAAGGTAGTAATCCACTGACTGTCTACTACCATAGGTGGAACGAGTTATCTGTGTTGAAGCATTCAGTTATTTTTCTACCTAAAATATTGTTTTCTGCTGAAGAATGAAAAAGTCACAATTTGTGGTGGAGGCAGATCTACTTCTAAAAGTTTAAGTTTAGAGAGTGCCTGTTTAATACAATTCTTTTGACCTGTTTCCTTTATGAAACAGAAACACTAACGTACATTACTAAAATGGAAAAAAAGACATAACGAGGGAGAAAGTAATTATAAGGCACGACAAGCGAGTGAAATAACTGCTTTAATAGAGACTCTCTGATTTCAATGCCATTTGTGAAGCTCAGGAAACAACTTTTAGGGAGAAGCTTTGTCAATGAAAGAAAAAAAAAAGGAAGAGAGCCCTCAGGTTCGGCAGGATGCAGGCACCAGTGCAAAGATGTGTCCAGAAGCACTTGGCATTTGCCACTTTGCATCCAGGCACAAGGAGAATCACGGTGCCAGAGCAAGCAGCCACAGGAATGAGATACTGAACAAACCTTTGCAGTCGCTGGTGTGCAGGGGCATGCCTTGCAAACATTGCTTCTGAAGCACAGCCTGGAGTACTTTGGCAAAATTCCCCTTCTGACAAGCCTTGCCCAGAACAGAGTTTAAGCCTGCTCTGCTCCAGCTAAGTGGATTAACAAGAGTTCTAGGATCAGGTGATAGCTGCAGTATGTCACTTGAGCTGCAAAGGACAAAATCTAAACAGAAAGCAAGAGCAATACAAACAGATGGAATTAGAGGGGCTTATTTGTGGTGCTCAATTCAGTCACAAAGCCAAACAGGGAAATATTCGAATTCTGACACATGATAAATTGTTACTGAGTATAGAAAATAAAAAAGAACTCCAGAAACATGTATGAGGAATTCAAAAATTTGTAACTCCTCAGAATCCAACAAGATGACCTTGTAAAACAGTTGATACTGCACAAGAATTTTCAGATATTTTTTCCAAATTTTTAAAGAAACTTCAGAGTCTCTAAAGATGCAGGTTTTTTAATAATGCATTAGCAAGTGACAGTGGAAACCTCAATGCTGAACAGGAACAGGATGTGAGGGCTTGTTCTAAGGGGATTATGTCTCTCTTTTTTCCTGTTTATGAAGTAACCTCTTCAATGTAATGAATTAACCTTTGGTCTTAGTGACAGTGCTTGTGACTCGCACTCCTCTTAACCCTCCTTTTTACAGGAAGTTTAGTTATGACCCCTACTAAAAAGACAAGTGTTTCTGCTGAACCCTCGTATTGCAGGGCATACAGAAAGCTGCCACTTCTCTCGTTATTCTGCAGTGGACAGACTGCAGATGAAGTTGAGGCCGTTTCCCAGTTAGAGGGTCAGGTCAGGGTGGTCCAGGTCCCGTCCCTGCCCACAGCAGCAGGAACCTGCCGTTCTCCGCAGGACCTGGCAGGGAGCTGCTGCAGCTCCATCTGCACGCTGCATATATCAAACTTACAACTCCAGAAAATTCCGAGGCCTGTACATGGGCAATTTTACAACATGTAGAGGCCAATGGGGATAAGTAAACGAGGGGAAGAGAAGGAGGCCACTGGGAGACATTTACAGCATCCACGGCATAACATGAAATGCGATTTTATGGAGTAACATAAAGATGAAGTGGTGTAATTTGATGTTTGTGCTTACTCCCCTGCCAGTACTTTTCAAATATTTGCCATGCATAACAGAGGCATACATTGACTCATTGACTCAAACTCGCAAATGGGGAATTCACACAGAGAAACTTGAATTTTAGCTGTGTAATAATATATATTACACAACTACGCATTAATCCCACACACAATTATACCACGCACTCCGTATGGCTTCTGATAAGGATTTTAGTAAGGATTGAGTTTTCTCATCAATCAGCAGTCCAGAAATGCCTGTGTCACGGGGAGATAAGAGTAATGATTGCTTATCATGCACTGGAAATATTTTTTACACAGTCTCAATTGAATAAATTCAATAAATTCAATAAACTTTTAAAAGCCAAAGCTAATTTGCATATAGGCTTGTCATCATATCTATGTTCATCGATACAAGCAGAATTATAATGGCGTACTGAGGGGCTAAGGATACTGGGAAAAAAAGGAAGTGTATATGTACACCTAGATAGACAAACACATACAGATTATGTATGCATGTATAGATCTTATATAAATAATGTATATATGTTTGCATGTGTGTGCATCTTCAACAGAGTATTATGTCTATTTTTACATAGATATTCAGCCAGATCAGAAGCAAAGGATTTCGCCATTTTGTTTCCTATTCTGAGCAATTAGATTCCAATGGAATCTAATTTATATTCCATTTAAAGGTTTTACCAAATCTGTTCTAATTCTAGAAGACTGTTCACGAAAGCTGGCAACATCAGCAAGTACCACTAGCAGATACAAAGCTATATTTTCTCTAACAGCAATTAAGTTTTTAAAAGGAAAAGGTAAATATTTATCTTTTCGCTAGAAGTTATCAACAGGCTTAAAGCAAAACAGACGTTTTCTTGGCAGATCTCCAGGCTGGGAGGGGGTGACCCACCACCAAAATGGCCAAGTTTTGAACACTTTATTTTGAGCAGTAGCTAAGGGGTGACTTTGCTTGGGGTTAGTGCAGAGTTTCAAAGGTTCAGCTCCTTTCTCATCCAGCTCTGTCGTGTAGGGAGAAAGCACGTTGTATTCCACTTCTCCTGAGCTGGCAGGTACACTCTTGGAGATACCTGTCTGGCAAATATTTAAACTGCCTAACACACAGCTCCTTTACAGTTTGTAAACAAGGCTAGCCAGTGCTGCTAGCAGCTTTGATCGCCATTTACAAATATTTATAAAAGACTCATTAAAATGCCCAGATGAAAATATATAACCCGGGACCAACATAAACATAACAGATAACGATTTAATAAACAGCATCCAAACACCCACACCACCACTGCCAACTCATCTCCCAAGATAAAAGAGAAAGTGGCAGATTAGCTAAAATGAAAAGAATTGGCCCAGCTGTTCTGGCCATTCAATTCTTAATGCCATAAAAATATGAGAATTGTGGCAATGTATTATTGGTTATAGAAGTAATTTTTAACTTTTTTTTTTTTTAATAAAATTATGCTTCAAACCTTTCAAAAGCCAGCACATGGTTGTTTTCTAAATGGGCATATTCTTTTCTTAGTTAAATTAATGGAACCCTTACCACTGGCATCAAAACAGGAAGATCTAGACCAATATGCTGAAAACTATTATTATAGAAGAATTCACACAAAATGCTAGGCTTTGCATAATGTATTATTCCCATGCTACTGGGAAAATATCAGGAAAAAACTAACACTCAAAAAGACAATGAAACAACAATTATGCACTAATTAAAACAGTACTAAAAACAATCATAAAAGTGGGGTAAATTTCAGTAAATGTTTCCTTGATTCTGCTATACCTCAACTTCAAATGTTTAACTAAATTAAACTGCTTATACAGAATATTCAATTTGCACCTTTATTTAGTAAGTCTAAGGGAAAGATATTAAGTAGATATTAACTTTGCAGTAAGTCAAGGCTTTCAGTAGGAATGTCACTGGCACGGCAGAAAACATTTTCCTCTTTAGCACTGCCAGTAATTCTTTTATCTCTACAGAGAGTAAAAGAGATGCTAATGTTAACGAATATCTGCCTGAGATTTACTTCTTAGTTTTTTGGCTCTCATCAAAGCAAATACGCAAAACTCAAAGCTAAATCAACCATACTTTTATGTACTGTATACAATTATTAATCTGTGTGTGTATATCTTTTATTTGACATCAAAAAAACAAAAAAAAATTTAAAAAAAAAGCAATGAGTACCCTAGATTCCTTGTCTGATAATTAAGGCAAGACTTGCATATCTGCAAGTCCAAATACCGCCCATTTAACTTACCATGATCCATCTGTTAATTGAGATTAATCAATTTGTTAACATCTATTTAACCACCCCATTTTCAAGATGCAATTGTGTAATTCTTCTTAAACAGGACATTAAACAGCTTTTGGAAACTACTGCTTTCTAAAATGAACATACAAAAAAAAATTCACTATCAGTTGGGATGCTGTATCCTAGACCAATACTCAATTAATCACCAATTTAATAGGATTATACACCATTATAAGTTTACTGGTGTAGGTACACTTTTTACTTCTTGATCTTTGAGTTTCATGCCACTGCTCTGTGTATCCACAGTGTGTGAACATACAATCTGGATAACATAGGACCCACGTACACAGTAAAATTGAAAAGAATATCACTAGTGGTCATATTTTTATTTTATAGAGAAACTCATGTTGAAGAGTTATTAATATACTGAACATCTGTGGAAGATTTAATCCACTCTTTCTGTTATTCTAAAGGGAGCTTTATTCCTGATTTATGATTTCTTTTTTAAACAAGACTTATAAATATGCATAATAAAGCAAAGAAGAATTCAGTGTCTTTATAGCAGAAGTAGAACTAGAAATAGATTTATCATTCAGAGATTGAATGAGACTTTCATAAATATTTTTCAAATTTCAGAGCTTTCACGGCTGCACAGAGAAAAGTTTTGCCTCAAAACAAATTCCTAGGACCTTCAAGAGCTATAGATGCTTTTGTGGCTACAGCTGCTTAAAAAACTAAGAGGTGCTTAAAAAACTAAGAGATGCTTTAAAAAGCTATAGATACTCTTTTTAATAGATGCTACTTAATTCAACTTAATCTTAAAAATAGTTTGAAATATTTTAGAAAAAACCCAAACAAACCAAGCGTGTACTCTTTTCAGCAATTAGTAAATATCAAAAAAACCCCAACCAAACAATGACATTACAAACCCTGACAATTTCAAGATGGAACGAACTCTGCACCATTGTAAATCTAAGCTATTTTAAGTTTTGATCTCCAGACGAAACAAAATTATTTTGCCGAGTCACATGGCACGAAAGAATTCCTATCCTAACATGTCAATAATGAAATCAGATCAATAAATTATCTGAAACAGGCATTAGCACTCACCAGTATCTAATCGTCTATTTTAAGAAAGACATAAGAAAAAGTAAAATCCACTGATTTAATAATATGCCTTTACCATTGGTCAGCCCAAATCTCTGAGTACACAGAAGCCCTCATTGCTAAGCTGTAGTTGAAGATTTCCATATGCATTACAGTATTTTAAGATTTATTAAAATAGCAAATTTACTCACTAAGTTTTACTTAAAAAAAAAAATCAAAACAAATTAAAGTTTCTGTTTTATATCCTTAATGACTAATGGAATAAGACTATAAGTACTTCAGTATGTTCACAGTTATTTATATATCTGCTTTTGTTTGAGCAAAGACACATCAATAAGAGGCAAGGCTATCAATTTGGCCCAGAAAGAACCATATCCTATAATCCTAAAGGATCAGATAGAACCCCTCTTCTAAGTTCACTGTTCCTTCTGACTTTCCAAAGGCTGCTCTTGATAAAAACCCTGCAATTTCATGCCAAGAATGGGCCATGGTTTGACCCAAAATCCTACTTATAGCACCATTTTGACATCAGCTTTCAAAATAAAGGTTAAGAAGAAGAGATGGTATTTTCCCAATTAAAAACAAGGTTTTTTGAGGATTTAAGTCCCTTAAAATCACAATGGCTAAAACTTTGGAATGGAAAAGTATTTTATTAGAAATAGTCCTTGCTATTACCTCTAACTAAAATAGGAGACATTACTTTCTGAGAGCCACTGGGAATGATAGCTGTCCCCAAAACTGTCTGCAAATATCATTGTACTATACAGCTACAAACAGTAGACACACTTGTGTCTAATTTAGGAAACACACCGAATAATGACTGTTAATAAGCATTTTAAGCCTCACTCTAGTAGCACTGTAATGACAAATCGTGTGAGTGAAGCCGGCATTGCATCTTTGACCTTTGAAATTTTGTTTCAGCATGCTATTTAAAATGCAGATTATATCATTAATTTTAACCTGCTCACTGGTATCAGCAGGGCTGAGCTTAAATCCATGTGTTTATGATTAAATTACCTTCCCTCACTCATATATTAAGTTTTGCATACTTCATATTTCGATAACTGATGATAAATTCCTGGAACAAGAACTGCAAATGGATCTGAATATTTCCCAGTGAGATGAAGGTTTCATCCTGTGTCAACATTCACCTTCTATTCTGTAGTTTTCTGATAAAATTGATTAGCAATATAAATTAATAGAAAAACCCAATCAAATTGAAAAAAACCCCACTGCTTTCTTCCCTCAATAGAAAAAACAGTATTTACCAGGACAATAGAATACCTTTCATTAGCCTAAAAATCATGACAGCATTCTAGGAGAAATTAATGACTTTCAAGATGAAGCAAGTATTTTGAATTTGAGTTGCTGACTCTCAGATCAGTTCACAGAGCTTCAAAGATACCTACCACTAATTTTTTTAAAGTAAGAGTAGATAAGCAGGCAGATTGGAAGCCAAGAGAAACAGCTTTACCCTAGACATCGAAGAACAAGCAGAAAAATAATTAAATAAAATCCCCAGATGTAATGGTGTTAAAATAAAGCAGGGTCTCTTTTGCCCCCACCCCAATTTATAAATATTGCTAGATAAAGGACATTCTTTTGTCCTTTAAGGACAAGGAATTCTTTTTGCCTGAAGCAAGCACAAGAGTAGATTTCAGCACAGTAACTAGGGCTACTTTAGAAGATGCTACTGCTAAAGTCTCTGACAGAAGTATTTCATGCAGAAGGCACTGCTGTAAAATCACGTGGTTCTGCTCACTGTCCGGCTTTTACATCCAAAAAAAGTATTTTTTTCCCCTTTCTTGTGCTCTATAAATCTAGTATGGTCCAGTCACATTCTGCATGATAGCAGCTGCCCTGCCAGGTATAATGTAACCAAATTCAGGTACTGGCCTTTTCTCCAGAAGTGACTCAGGATGGAAAGGAGTAGGTTATCATCAGCACTGCTGTCCTCTGCCAGCAAACTCCAGCTCTGACTCGTAGGGTTATCAGGGAAACGTGCCAGTGTGTGCTCCACAGACACGACCACCAGCCCACAGTCCTGTCCTACTGTTTGATGGGCTTCTCATTCAGCTCCTCAGGGCTTCAGTCATTCTCTTCTGCTAGAGAGGAAAGCAAATGCACTTCGCAGCTCCCAACCAAGCTAGTCCAAGGACATCTACTTAGTAAAAGATTCTGTAATGTATAGCTGAATTCACTCCAAGACCTGCTTCAAAAGCAGGCAAAAACACTGAGTACATCTGTTTCTGAAGCACCTTTGGAGTAATTGGCAGTATTTATCTTTAGTGCTTCAGGATCAAGACTTCACCTCTGTGTTCTCCAGGGACCTATTTCCTGGGTTTGCTGTGCACCTGCTGCAGCTTTTGGACCACTAAATCAGATATTTCTTCACTTTATTTCTTTCCTCAATTAAGCTAATAGCAAGTTTTGCTCAGAACTGCTGGCACGAGGTATAATTACAATGACAAAACAACTTTAGAAAGTTGCTGTAGCTGTATTGTATGTGGTTAGCAAATTAGTTATCTCACAAATCAGAGTGCCCATCAAGTACAAGCATTTCTGGATTGTCTGCAGTAATTACCATTTTCTTCTTGCAGCAATTTTTTCCAAATATAAAAATTTGTCACTGGTGTTACAATTATTAACATCGGGGGTTACTTGAGTGCACTTCCTCCTGATTTATCATAGGAAATGAGCATGAAAGTGTGAAAAAAATTAACTAGTGCTAATGGCAACTATAGAGACATACCATCCTTCACTGTCTGCTTTAAGTAAAGACTGAAAGATTCTTTGGGACGTTCTTAATTCAGTCTTGTGAACATTGCACGTTTAGCCAGTCAATAATACTTGCACAAAAGTGCAATAATCTCAGGGAAACAACTGTGTTGCAAATCTTCACAGACCAAGTCCCACCTGGAGCAAAGTAAAATCATTAACAGCTTTCCAGTCTAATCTGTATTTTGTCATTTTACTATCTGAAATTCTTCAGACTGTGCTGCTCAGTTCTTTCCCACTAGTTCCAAATACAGCTCCAGTGCCAGGTAGGTTCACTTACGAAAGGCTGTCCTTATCCAAAATCTAAATCGCATGAATTTGTTATAGACAGCATTAAATCCTCATTGGAGTGTTTAAATCTGTTCAGCATTTGTGAGCAGAAGATTCAGAAAAAGATTCTTTTTGATAGCCATCCTGTATTATTATATAAATAAACAGATTCTGTATTTACCTCCAGATGCAGCAGATATACGTGGCTAAAGAGTTATGCTATGGAAGTCCCTTTTCAACAGCATATTCAGGATTTAATCAATGGGGAGAATACTAAAATCTGAGCCAAATTTAAGGCCCATTTTTTACCAGAGGAGTTGATCTTTCTTAGAAGAATTTAGCCATCGAAAGCTGAGAAATCATTTGCTTTTTGAACAACTGTGGAATGAAATCCTGAAAATGGGGGCTGGTTTCCTTTTTTATTTAGGGAAGGGCCTGCATGCAGAGGATATTCTTATTAACGTCCATCATTGTAACAGTAAATGTAATAGAGTAATTGGCACAGCTCCTTGGCAGCTGGAATTCACAGCCTTCTCAGCACATTGGCAGTTTGGTCAGAGGCCTGCCCAATGTTCTGCAGCAGCCACAGTTACACCAACACTCTGCAGCCATTCTCAGCCAGCCCTTCTCTGACTGCTGCACCAGGGTCCAGGTGCCTGAGCCTTTTTTTTTTCCCCACAGCTCTGGTGCTGACACACTCTCTAATTAATGCAGCTCTACATCAGATTATCAAACTGCCACCTTTTTGGCATTCTAGTTTTCAGGCATTTGATGGAACACTGCAGGGTTTTTTTTCTATAATACAAATCCAGGATGTGTGCTGTAGCTGGCGTAACTACAGTATCTGGGGGACTTTGACCTGGTTTCATTGTGCACGTTCACAGGAATGTTCTCTGTTCACTGCTTTGTTGCCTCAATATCAGATCTGGTGCATGGTTTACAAAGAACAGATGATATAAGTGTTTACTGATTTAGCACATCACACATTTGCAGATTTGCCCATTTCTTCATAACCGCTTTCTTCCACTTTCACCATACTGCAGCTATTTTCGCTTTGAAGTTTTAACCTGCTTAGTTTTTTCCACCTCCATAGGAGACAGAAGACAACTGTCTCTCTGTCATAAGGCAGAAATCAATAACACCATGCCATTCCAGGTGGATGCATGATGAGGATGATCTTCAATAACATGTTAGACACAGCGATTTAACAGTCTCCCTTTGCTGGTTAATGAAATGCTTTCCTTTTGTTCCTTAGAGCTTTTTCTCAGTGTCTAATAAACTACTTCTTTTGTAATTCAAGCACCTACTCATTATTTGTACACAGAGAAAGAGAGGTTTAATCCCTTCTTACCTTTCGCTTGTCTGAAAACTGTAGTGCCATAGACCAAAATGGCACTTGTATTTTCGCTTGTATTTGCTTGTANAGAGAAAGAGAGGTTTAATCCCTTATTACCTTTCACTTGTCTGAAAACTATAGTGCCATAGACCAAAATTGTCTTTTTGTGTCTAGACAAATTTGGCATCAATTCCTGCAACCTTTCTTCATAAGGTGTTTTCTAGAAGTTCTATATAACCTTTGCCTTTCTTAACAGCACAACATTGTAGATACCTCTTCAACCATTTATCCACTGTAAATCTCAGCCCCCTGCAAAAGCCCCATCAACCAGATAACCCCCCCTGCTTCAACTCAGAGAGGTGAAACAAAAGAAGCTAGGCAGAACAGTTCATGAAATCACTTCCCTATCAAATCTCAACTGCACATACATGGATTTTTGCAACATATTAAGTGCCCTCTTAGCACAGCTCTGCTTAGATGGTTTGTACACATCGTTCTCCAGGGGACTCAGCTTCATTTTAAGGTATCTATGGTATGGGGTAGTCAAAGTAGAAATCTACAGATTGCAAAGACAGGTGTGTGTTCTAAGCAATATACAGTACACTTTGTACACACGCCAAAAAATCGATGATATTGAACTGAAAAACAGAAAGCACTGAGATATTTTGCCTTAGAACTGAATATGTAGTAATAAACAATTTTTTTTGGAAAATGCATGTTTGAAGTATGATTTCAGAAACAGAATAAAGGGTAATGCAATTATTGATATTAATTAGAGAGACTGTGAAGTCTTCAGAGTCCCTGAGTATGGATGATTTTTTCACCTGTGAAAAAAAAAAATGCAATTGCAACTTCTCTGCTAAAGTCTGTCATGGGCATCTAAACTTTTCTAAATGAAACATGTATCACTTCCTTCTCCACAATCAAAAGACTGGGATGAAACAACTTGGCCAAGAATTCATGGAGAGGTTTACAGACCAGTTTAGAAGTGAACCAGATCTGAAATCCAGAGAACCCAGCTTCCTTTTAAAATGCTGAATAATGGTGGTCTTGGAAAAGAGCATGCACACACAGTTCTAACAGTGTATAATATTTACAGACACTAAGCAGCCAGAAAAAAATCAAACTCCAGATAAGTTTGGCCAACAAGCATTTCTAGAAGATGCAGCCTGGAAAAAAACCCATTTTTTACTTTTTATCTAACAGCACACTGCATCATAGTTTCCATTAAGTCTGATGAAAAAGAGTCTGTAAGAACATATCTGTGCTTCGCGTTATTGAAATCAACACTTTCTTCATATTTTTACATGAAAATCCAGCTTAACGGAAAATTCACTGGTTGAGGAAAAAAAAAGAATCCTTAACTACTTCAAGACAAAAAGTTTTGCCCACTGCAGGTGTTGGAAAAAAAAAAAAAAAAAGGTTTCTGGAGCTTTAAGTCTGCACTTTTATAGTTGATGCGCTTCTTAACCTTTGAAATAGAGTGCACATTTAGCTTTCTCTGAAACTCCACAGCTTGCAGCAGCATCTGATTGGAGTCCTGCAACGCACTAAGCTCACATTTGGTTATGACTGAACTCCCTAAACATTCAAGGTGGAACAGATGCTTTTCTACAAAGAAAATGCGAGAGATGATTACATCTATGCTGGTTTTTACAGCACCGTTCTAGTCAGTATCAGATCCAGGGGAAATTTGGAGATTGACTGGATCTCTGAACTAGATCTCAAAATATGTTAGCAATATATGTTATTTTTACATTCAAGAGGGTATTCTGCTTCCTGCACACTGTGCCTACCACGGCTGTGCCTGCCTGTCAGTTACTAGGGCAATTATTGGGGTCACTGCTGTTTGCAGAACATCATTTTCCCTTGTCTCCTGCAGTGTCTATATGTGTTTATTTCAATAAGAGTCATCAAGGATGAAAGTAAACAGCATTTTCTGTTTTATGTAGTGAAAACAAAGCCATTATGAAACTGTCATAAATCAAAGGATTTAGTAGCAAAGCAGCAGCTAGGGAAAAATGTGTGTACGCACACACACACACACAAATATTCAATTCCAAATAAAAAAAGGTGGTTCTCTCATGAGTAGGAAATGCCGATTTGTATTGAGCTGATCAGCAGGAGTTTATATTGAACTGATCTGAATAGGAGTTATGTGCAAATTGGAAATACTGAAAACGTTGAAGTAAACGTATTGAGGTGAGTCTGCAAAAGTATCTCAGTATAATTAAGCAAAATGCAACAATTATTTTTGCAGGTTTAACACATGGAACGCAAGGACACAAGGGAGAAACATTCTAAAGAGATTCTTTTTCTGGCCAAAGAAAACAATGATCTTTATTTCTTCCTGTTTTATAGGCACACAGTCAGGATAGACCTTGACAAACAAGCATCCCAAATGAATTTGGTCAAACGTAGTAGAGCTGAGGGAACAGAGCACAGTTTAAATGTATTGCACTGACTAGCACAGGCATCCTTTTTAGTTTTGTTTTTCAGTCAACTGCAGAAACTGTTAACTGCAAATGCTGCCCAAGCCTGTCAGATGTCACCCAGAGGAGAGAAGAGCAAGAGAAAAGTCACTAATGCCTGTAGCCTTTTGTTTAGTCAAACAACTGAATTACCCTGAGATATGTATCAGTGAGTCAGGCTTTGGCAATTTATCCTTTGCATTCTCATATTGTACTAGAAACTGTGCTGAAAATTAGGTAAAAGCTAAAAACTGCCTCTGCACAGGATTTCAGCTTTGCACTGATAATAGTTATTAACTCCTCAGGCTATGCAGTATTTGCTAGAGTGATGCTGCCACTGCCTCACTGCTGTAGATATTCAACACATGCTTCATACGGCAACATCTGTTCTACCCCATGGATACACCATAAATGCTTTTATATTGAGGTTTCAAGATTTATAGCCTGGCTTGAAAATGCAATCAATTTCCTACCTAAAGCACAAGTCTTATTCCAAACCTCCTAATTGCAGCCCCTAGTACCTTTTCTTTTGAGAGAAGGACAAGGGAAAAAAATGTTATGTAGATCAATGCAAACTTATGTTTGATCAACTAAAAAGGATTAAAAAAAATTTTTAACCACACTGATTGTTAAATTTTTTTAATCATTTCCATGATTGTTGATTTTTATTTCTGCAAAATAAACTAGTCCTTTCATACCGAAGCCTAGACATTTCTAGGTAGTTGCTTAGGTACTTCTATACTAACTCCCTACTTCTAGTTCTCAGTTTTTTTCTAGATGTGTTTAAGGTTATGGTCTGTTTGAAAGGCTGCTAGGAGGAAGAGGAGAATAATGACAAAAGGAGGAAATGTGTTCACATACAAAGCATGTTCAAAGTTCAAACTAATCAGTGTTTCCCCAACATCAGGTTGCCCGCGTTAGGTTACCCTGGATCCACCAAGTTCACGCTCAATATTGCATTTCAAAATAACAATTTTTAAGAAGTATCCTCTTCATACACACATTGTTAATGATTCATGAATATCCACTGGGTTCCTTTACAGCTTACTATTTTTTGTGCATCTGCAGGCAGTGGTAAGTTCAGATAATAGACAATATGCTGAGGTATAGAGCTCCTGGCACTGAGCACTGTTTGAAATAGGCTATAAAACTTCAAAAGACTTAATATTCAGAATTAACTTTAGTTTATGTTTTTTCTTATTCTGCCATTTCAACTTAAAAATAGTCTCCAAAAGCATTTCCAAAACCCATATGAAAGAGTAAAGTGTAAAAATGTCTGATAAGGTGAAGGTCAATTGTGCTCATCACCTCCTGCCCAAAATTTTACATCTGTCCACTCAGTTTACCCTGCACACTGAACAGTGACACTTTTGGAAGGTGCTGCAGTGAGAAAAAAATTCAGACGGTAAATACAAATCAAGAAAATTGAAGAGCTGTAAAGAACAAGAGAATCTTAAGGATATTTCTGAAAACAGGCAGCTTTCTGCTCTCCAATTCACTGCAAGCACACACAACACACTAAAAGATAAACACATCTGTCCAACAAGCTCTAGTTAAAGACAGACAGGTTCATAACTGTGAGAGGAATAATTCCCACAAATCAGTGTAAGGAATTTATGTACTTGAAAATACAACAGTGGCAAAGACTCATTACTTATAACTTACACAAAGTAGTATTTTAGGAACAAAACAGTGCACCCAATTTCAGCTGCCTGAAGGCAAAACAAGAGAAATATCACTTTGACCCTGGTTCGGTCATTTTCAAAATCTCTCTGTGTCTTCTGGACTCCAGAAGAGGTAGTCTGAGAAGGATCATGCCTTGGAAGAACAAGTCCACAAAGTCTGCAAGAACACCATACAATTGTGAGTGTGATAACGCAGTTTGGGACCGGCTTTCAGGCATCAGTCCTGTACACACCTGTAGGCACACAGCTCGTCCTGTTACCATCTGTACAGCCACATCTCATTTCCATGTGCAGAAAAACAAGCAAATACAGATTTGAAGATGTGGACAGGGCTGAGTCCTGAGTATTGAAACCCATCTCTATAATCACGTTCATCATCACTCTCACTATTAATGTAGTAAACATACTACAATAACTTAGCATACATTTGCACCAGTTCAGAGCTTTCAGGACCTAGATGGAAATTTAAATTGTTGCCCATCTTCCTTCTACTTCAGTAAATTCAAAGGCACCTGCCTGCCTTTTTCTGGAGAGGAGGAATATAAAAATGCATTCAGCTTTTCTAATCCCATACACAGTGCAGTAGCAAGGGTTTACCTTAAATTAGGCAACAAGTGGTAGCAAATTTATAACCAAAAATATCTAGGGCTACACACTTCCATTAGCACTGAAGAGATGTTGCTGTCTGAGGTTTTGGCCAATATTCTCTTCACTAAGCTATTAGTCACTACTGCCTTAGACAGATTATTATTATTTTCAATATTTATCCTATTTAAGCCTAAATAGGTAGACATGCTGTCATAAAACAAGAGGTTTCCCCTAATACATTTGTTTTTCTGTATGCACAATATGCACTTTATTAAAATTTTTAAAAATTTTAAAATCCAAGCAATCTAAAGGTAGGTCTTACTTCCAGAAACCTTATTAAACTCTACCAGTTAGGATACTCCCAATAACACATAAAAATTTGCAAACTGTCTATAGAGGAACATTTCGTTTTTTTCATGAAACTGGTCTGTGAGATTTTGAAATTTATAAGTATTTATATGTGTGCGTTCATCATATGCACATATAAGATAAAAATTACATGAATAACTTATATGGTTTATATATTTATTATATATAAATTAAATAGTTATAAAATACTGTAGTACTGTCTTAGCAATGCATTGCTTCATGACATGTAAGGACCTCAAAAATTGCTAAAGAGATTAGAAAAATGTTTAGAAATTCCTTGAGTGACCTAAGCTAGTAGTAGAGTCACAGGTCACTTTAGCAGTCTTGGGTCATGTCAGTACCTCAGAATGGTTTAAAGGGGTTTCAGAGGCATCTCATTTGGAACAGTGCTTCACATTCCCCTGCCACCTTTATTCTTTCAGTGGCCATTCAGATGGCTGTGTGAAAAACTGACACTTAAAACAAGTCATGAAAACATTGAAGAATGGATGACAGCCTGCTTCTGCTCATACTGCATCATTGCTTGTGCTGATGGATGGGAAGGAAGAAGAAAATACACTTTTGGAAAGCACCTGAAGGTTTTTAAGGATGCTAGTGAAGCCATTCTTCCTGCGTTAAAGAACTTGCCTTTTCTTGAGAGAGATTTCAGTGAAGTATCATTCCACTTCCCTTGCTTTAGTACCAACAGTAAACCCAACATTATGCATTGTTAACACAGTAATTACACTTTCCACTTCATAAAGCAGCCTGTCGTCATCTGGAGCTCTGTGCCATCTGCGGGGCCAGCTGACAGCGCGGTCACCCGGGACCGGCGGAAACTCAGCTCCAATCGCTCGGCTCGCTCACGTCGCGCCCGACAAGCGAAGAACACATTTCGTCAAGCCATTCAGAGCGCCTTGTATTGAAAACAAATTTTGTCAATTGAAATATAACTATGAATACTCATTCACTTAAAAGAAGAAATGAATTATTCATGCTTTGAACATTCCTTTTTCCAGACCCTTTGTCTCTTCTCGTCTAGAATGGTTAGAAGCAGCCTCAACTCCCAAGTGAAACACAGCCCTGTATATAGTTATTCTTTTGGTATTCCTCATGGAAAATAAGATTTTCAAAATGATCTGCATGATTTAGGAACAGAAACTGCATCTGAAATTGAAACAGGCACACAGAATCCGGAACGATTATATGTTCTGGGTTATTATGTTCCTTGTCAAAAACAGTTCTGGGAAATAATAATGCATCAAAAAAGTTACGCCCTACCTTGAATCCCCCCCCCCCAACTCGGCAATCTTCATGTCAATAACCAAAAATTAACATACTGAGAAGTTTTGAATCCTGCTGTAAGACAGTTTGACATTTCTGTATTTTTTAATAACTGCAAGAAAAATTATCATCATAGCTACTTCCCAGTAGGATAAATCAATTAGTAACTAAAAATACAAAATCAGATTCAGAATTTATCAAATGATGCCTCTGTGGAACCCACACACACTGCAGCATCAGCTGTTATTATGCATGTTCTGGTAAAGCGACTAGATTTCTCTGCATATGCTTCAGCTGACATTGTAGCTTCTTTTTTATGTCCTCCTATACAAGTTCTGCATAAGACTAAAAAAAATTCCACTGTGAATAGCTTTCAGCTGGCAAATTCCCTGATGTGTGAAGAAAACATTGTTCAACCTTAGGTTGCCCCTAGTTCACAACAAAATTTATACTTCAGATTTTTTGAAAGGATGTTATGACTACATCTCATCAGAGCAAGCAGAGAAATCTGTTATGACACTCTTGGGCAACGCCATTGGAGATTTATGCCTTATCTAAAAGCCATTACAGCATAGGAACAATCACCTTCTTAAACACTGAAGACACTTGGATACTCTAATAAATTGATCTTGGAGGCACCACAGAGACTTAGTTCAAACCTTAACTGCTCCTATGCCTTTACAGTGTCTATCCATACTGAACAAGTATTGTTTGTACTTATGAAATAGTTGTGCACTATGATTCTTTACCCTAGGCTACTTCCAACTGATTAACATCAGTAAAACTACTTTGCAAGCTTTACTGCAGACCATCTAATTATTTTATTCATCCCAATGAGTTCTGGGCTCTTCCAGAAGCCTGAAAAACATCTCAACTCAGACTGTGCAGCTTAAACAAATACCAGGAACTATTACTACAAATTAAGTACTTGTGAAAGCAAGATTTCAGAACCAGGAAAGTTGGAATCACATTACAGAGAGAGCTCTGTGCTGGGACAGGAATAGTGCAATATTAATCTGTGCAATATTAATTGAGGTGAAGGTAAAAGAAATGGCAGAGACTTGCTTAGTAAAAATAAACCACCAAGAGGAAACCAAGCTATGGAAATAACAGTTTTGTCTGCATATTTGCAGCTTCATTAGGAGTTTTGTGAGCACAACAATATTGCTCATGATTTAGTTTCCCCCCAGGGAGCAGAAATTAAAGATTAGAGTATCGTTGTTTTCCCTGTGTCATTCACACGCACAGATAATTCTCTTGGCTGAAGGGATGACTGTTGCTGCACAGCTCACTGCAGCAGTTTCACGTAAGGATGTCTGCTGACATCTTGCACTCCCCTCTGATTCTCAGTAAGCTGTCCCAAGCACAACTTTTTCAGCCCTGAGCTTTGAGACCCCAAGGCCAAGAAAGAAACGAAACCTGCACCTCTTGCACACAACAGCCCTGCAAAACAGAGCTTGCACTGTTTTCAAGGAAGAATATTTCAAACTTCACAAAGCTGCATGAATAAAGTTTCTGCAAAATGACTTAATTTCTTAGCATATGGATTTCCTTTCCTGGCATGCTACTGTGATTCAAATTCCTTAAAAAAACCCAACAAAAAAACACCACCCCCGAAAAACCCAAACAAACAAACCCACACTATATAAAAGCAATGAAGCTGTAGCAAGGGACGTTTAGATCAGCTATTATGAAAAATTTCTTTTCCCAGAGGGTGGTCGGGCACTGGAACCAGGTGCACAAGGAAGGGCAGCACCAAGCCTGCCAGAGTTTAAGAGGCTTTTGGGCAACATTCAGGTGAATGATTCCTCAGAATCAGGGCGTGATTCTGGGAGCTGTCCTGTGCAGGGCCCGGAGCTGGACTTCTACGATCTTTGTTGTTCCTTCCAACTCAGGATATTCTCTGATTTATCTCATCACCAGTCCCATTTTTCAGTCTGCCTTCTCTCATACACTCCAACCACAGCTTTTATAACCTGCTGGAAGCGAGCTGGTGACTGCAGTACGCTCTGCCTGACATACCCATGGCTGACTGCTCTCGGAGACAGCCTTAGGGACCTGCAGGGTCCTCTGCTCTGAGCCCGCAGTGTTACACCTAGAGCTTATTTTAAGAGCAAGAAATTTTCATTTAAGCAGTTACTATCCCAGAAATCTTTCTGCTCAATGACTCCCTTGAATACTAAAGGTGCTAGCTGAACCTTTTTAACCTGATGTTTTCACTCCAAGAAAGATTCTTCAGTCTATAACGTAGGGAGGGAAAGGGACCACTACAAGAAAGAATGAATAGATGGTGATTATGCTTTGCTTTTTTTCTTTTTTTTTTTTTGATTAAGGGGTTTATAGAAGCATGAGATGAATACTTTAGAAAGGGGGGGGTGTAAAGGTGATCTAACAATGTTTCCAAATACCAGCCTCTTGACCGCACACTTACTCCATGCATTAGCAAGGCACGAGGGTCTCAACCATAAGGCAATGTTCAGAAAGCAGTCAGTTATAGTGTGATAGAAAATAAACAGTGAGTAAAATTTAGAGACCTCAGGCTTCCAATATATTGACTGATACTGACATTTTCCCATAATACTTATTGCACCAGCACAGGATTTACTTGCCCAATAAATAGCTTTTGTGTTCCTAATCTTTCTTTGGCACCATATTCAGACAAGCAAGAGTGCTCTGTTATTACAAACGGGGAGGACTGCAGTCTTTGGCAGAAAGTAATCATTATATTAACCATTTGCTAAATATTCAAATCAAGAATAAGGTATATAAAACAAGGCAAGTGTCAAGGAAGCATGAAATACCAATGAAGTTCTAAAAAAATTTCCTGAGAAGTTATTGATATCTGACCTCTTACTGTATAATTGAAAAACCTAAATTGTTCATTGACCTTGGCTGGTCTGGGCACAGATATATTAAGAATATCCATGCAAGTTAGGTTTGGTGAATTTTTATCACTGACAACTGTGGTGGAGAGAGATTACTGGGGAGATTTAGAAAGAGGTGGAGATACGCTCTGGAAAAAACAGGAAGTCATTAGATCTTTTCATAGGTTACCTTTTGCATTGTAAATAAAGTCTTTCCAATGCAGAGTACCACAGGAAAATCACGTTACAGCCAGGTCCACAAATTCCATTAATTAAGGCAGTCATTGCTTTACATTAGTAGTCTCTTTTCAGAGAATAAGTACTTGGATAATGGATGAAAACAGCCCTAAATTACACTGAAGGTTTTTTTAATAGAGCTGTGATTTGCAATAGTAATTAAATTTTGAAGAAAAACACACTACATTTTACAACAACTAGATGGCACTGTCCAAATAAACTGCTCAGTTCATGCTCATTTATCTGCTCATTAGACTGAGTTTTCTGTTTAAGCAATTAGTTATATTTAGAATAATAATTGCCAATCTTCACGAGAAGAATTTAAAATAGGGGTTTTTTTGTAAAAAGAGATCCTTTGCTAAAGCAAAGCCTCAAACAAATTTTCTCTAATTTCAAGTATTGCCAGAAATTCCAGCCTGACAGAACTCAATGGCAAAATTCCCAGGTGACTTAGGCAAATACAGGGTTTGATTCATGATGCCAGCATTCATTAGTGGGATTACATAAGTTTCCCCAAGTTTTGGCTTCTTTTAGCCTCTCTCCCCACCATACTAACACACACAAATAATCATAATATGCAGAGCAAGGAAACGATTGATACTGTCCACAGTATAGTGGAGTCTGCTCATGTTCTCTCTCCGGTAGAAGTAGGCAAGGGTTCCAGGTACTTTACTGGCAGTAATTCCCAGCATTATGGGAACTGATTGTTAGTAAGAGAGAAGACAACACAATGAATGAAAGACCAGAGAGTCAATTTTCAAAAGCCTTCAAGCAGTGATCTGTACAATGGGATGGAATAAAGAAAAGCTGGCACTTCTGAAAAGGCTGAAGTTAGCTCATGTTAGAGGTAATTTTGAAGAAGAATTTTCTATTATTTTTCATGCTTTGCTTCTGTTTTATATACATATCATTTCAATTATTGCCTAGTGAGTAATACAGCAGATATAAAGGAGAGCATTTGGTGCCTAAGCACAGGACTTGGGAGAGCACTCTAGAGTAGAGAGTGCTCCTCAGAGGACGGCTGGCTTGTTCAGTGTCCATCCTGTTAAACCAGGAAGCTATATTCTTTATTAGCTTCCAACTTATGTACTTCAAACCACAAAATGCAAGTAAGGTAACTTTGTCTCATGTATTATGATTACTGACACGCTAAAAAAGTTAAACTCCAGTTTAAATATTAAAAATTAGAAAAAATCAGCACAAAGCCTATACAGGTAAATAATGGCCTTGATCCAGCCTGTGTTGCTTGCTTAACATCATCTCCTGTCACAAGCCTGCTGCAGAGATGCACAAACCAGGTTCCCAGAACAAGAGACAAACAACTGGACTTTGTTAACAGCCCTGAATTTCTCTCAGGCACAGGGAGAAACCCCTGCAGTAGCAGGGAAGTGCCCATTGCATACAGGCACTACCCTTGTGAGAACAGCATAGGGACAAAGTGCACCTAATTCAGTGAAAGAAAGCAACCAGGGAAAAACGTACCAGGGATTATACTGGTACTGTTATAATAGTATGATAAATTTATTTGCTCCACAGACAAATAGGTATTGGCCAATTTTGAGCAGACACCCCTTGCTCACCACGATCCTGCACTGATCACTGCCAGTGGCAAGCTCCCCAGAAGCATGGGGTCGCTCTTTCCGAAGAGGAAACCAGGAATACTGCTATCCCCGAGTAGGTGGAGGTCCCTTGAGTAAAGCAGTCATGCATATTGATAGAGGGACCAGTTCAGTTCCTTCCTGCATTCGGCTGGATTTTGTCCCACACCCTGCTTATCCTGGAAATGCCCTGAACGCAGGATTGCAGTGAGGTGTCCTGGTGAAGTCTCCTTTCAGTATCGATGCTCTGCCTTTATGCTTGCTTACCTTCTCCAAACATACACAATATAGTTTAATGAGAAATGTTTCTCCTGTACACAAGCCAAAGTCTGTAGAGAAAAAAATTAGATAAGTAATAAAATTACTGGAGCAGAGAATAAAAGTTCTGTGTCCTGGCTGAAGAGCACATCCTTGCCAGCAGGCTGGAAAGCTATTCTTTTCTTGTTCCGTCTGATGGCCTATTTAACTTTTTTTGTACAAGATAGGACAGGTCTAAGAGGAAGGTAGGGCATCCTCCCAGGCAGTGGAAGAACACGATTTCAAGTCTCCCACTTGTCAAGTAGTCACCTTCACTACCAGATTATTATAAAACAGAGCAGCCCATTCCTCCAGCATAACAAACACAGATCTTAGCTGTCTTTTCTTGCAAATGCAACAACATAAATGGTCCCACATGTTATGAAACGTGCTTTTCACACCAGCTCTGGACACAAACCTAGATTGATTAAAATCTATTTCGAGTGACTGCCTTCGATTCCTTTTTCTTCTTTTAATAAATTAATTTATTCCCACAGACTCACTCACAGGACCTAAACAGACTTCCCAGCTGGGTCTGCTGAGGTCCACAGGAGAGCTGTGAGCCAAGCACTCCAAGCACAGTGAATACAATTTTATGTGAAAGAACAGGCACAAGCCTGTGAGCTAAAAAGTTGTGTCCACGTAGAGGCTACACAAAGGCTCAAAGAAACAGCTTGCCCTCTACCAGACAAATCACGTCACACTGCTTTGGTTCACTAATCCTTTTACAAACCACATGCTTTCATATCCAAACACAGTGAATGTTTTAGGGGAGCTATGCTAGAAGTATCCATAAACCGAATACTTCAAAATATTATGCAGATTGCAAATTACTTGCATTTTGATTGACTAATCAGCTTCCTGAAAAAGAGCCCGCTATATATTATGATTACTGTCTTGATTGGAATTCAGCTTTGCCAACCTCCTTTATTTTAGCAAATCCATGCATTTATGTTCATTAACAAAGATTCGGGAGCTTTTTCTTTTGTCATGATTGCTGCGATCTTTTTTCTCTTTAAACTAAGTTTAAAAAAAAAAATAAGTGTTTTCCAATATAAGTAAAACTTTTATGTGATTGTGTTTAAAATGAAACATGGTCATATTGAGACTGACAACTCCTGCAACACATTCACAGTTTGGAAAGCATCCGAAAGGTTTTATTTAAGAAGAGTGAATTTTCACTCCATGCTTGCTTCTACTCACAGCCTGATTCTGAAGCTCAGCTGAGACTCTCTGGCTCAGCTCATCTCAGAAAAAAAAACCCATTGTTAAGCTAGAAGAACTGTTGTTTTCAAATGACCCTTCTCTCCTTGAAAAGCAGACAAAGCTAACGGAAGAGAAATTTCAGGGCCCCCGCCCCCCCCCCCCTTTTGTGGGAAATACTGACAAACACAGGCAAATATATCAAAAACATGGATCATTATCAAAAATAAATATATACTCAAATCAAATCTCCCTGTGTCACCTGTTCAAAGTCACATTATAGAGGCTCCATTTTCTGCACCACGGCCTGCAACCAGCAGACACTCTGCTCTTCACTCCAGCTCTTCTCTGAATGCCACAAACCTCGCAAGCTCCAACTTTCAGATGACTTCCTGTATCATCTCTCCCACTGGAAGTCTGAGTCGTACTCCTCTGGCATCCCAAGAGAGAAGCCAAAAAAAGCCCCCCTAAAACCCGAACTTTTTCTGTCCTAACTTTGGTTGGGCAGCTGTCCTGCTGTCAGTATAGCTGGGCTAACTAGCTAGCTCTTCCTTCTCCTGTAACCCCCCTACCTGACATTCATAAGGAAAGTAGATGGATCTACATCAGAGCAGGGCCAAGCACCTCAGTATTCATATGTAAAGGTAATAAAAGACAACAGGGGGGAAAAATAATAGAAACAAACTCTTTTAATGAAAACAAGAGTTTCCTCCCCGTTTCTCTGTTAATAGACCAGCTGGATGAGCAACCTGGTCTGGTGGAGGGTGTTCCTGCCCATGGCAGGGGGTTTGGAACTAGGTGATCCTTAAGGTCCCTTCCAACCAAAACCATTCAGTGACTTTATGACAATACAGATGAACTCATGTGGCTTTCCACCCATAGTGTCACTGTTGGGGTAGAAAGAGAGCAGGTAGAAAACTACATTCTAGGAGACAATTCAGAAGGGGAAAATATGCACTACATGTAAGGAAAAAGCAATTAAATAAAAACTGGGAAGAATAGAAAAATGGTCCATTGTCAGCAATTTAAAATATTACACATGACACTGAACAAATTAGTCACAGAATTAAAATGACATTTTTTGTTTCAAAAGAGTTTTTAAAAACCATCCCAACCATCTGTTGCCATTATGTGATCACTTAAGCTGTAAAAAACCCTTCCAGAATAGTTTTGCTACAAGGAAGTTAAATTACAGGTGGTATTTTAATTTTCTCGGAATATCTGGGTTCTAACAGGAATGAAGTTGTCACTGAACTGATTTGTGTTTGGGTTTTTTGTTTGTTTCCTTGGCTTTTAGTTTCACTATTAACATTTAAGTCTTTTCCCTTCAAAAAATTGAGGAAAGTTTTCATAACACTTGCACAACAGGTCTCCAAAAGACCATGGCACATTAAGTACAAGAAGCCTTTTTGAATGACACCAGTAATGACACGGGATGAAGCAGCCAGGAAGGCAAACAGAACACTGATTGTAGATGGGTAACTTGTGTGAACAAAATGACAGACTTGTATTTATTAACACTTGTCTACACTTGGAATTTCATCAGAATAGTTATCCCAGAATAACTGCTTTGATTGAAACCTAAATAACTATTCCAGAATAATCACCAAGAAGGTTTCTTCAGCATTGGAACTAGCTTAGCATGATAAAAGAAATACTCTTTTAAAATTTATTTTCTTTTTAATGTAATAGATGTGTTTGCACAGCTCCCAGTATAAGATCCCCATTCTATCACGGCCTAATTCTATCCTAAAATGCACTGTGGTCAGTGGTATGGACTCTGCTGACCTCAGGGTCAAAGCATTACAGCCAAAAAGGTAGGAAAAACACACCTTCTGTACCATAACAATTTATGGCATAATCTCCCAACAAAAAATAAGGGATGGACCAAGCAGGCAAAGGTTCCACAGTAAATGAATCTGACCCTTGAAAAGGCAGGTGAAGAGCCAAGGGTAGAAGAAATTTGGGGTTCAGCCATCTAGTCAGGAAATCCTGACTTGCTATCACAGAGTCAAGCAAAGCATACTGAAATGGCCCTTGGGGAATGTCACCTGCATGAGGAGTCATTAGCTCTGCCACAACGTGTCTGCAGCTCATATGTCTGTTCCCAGAGAGGTGTCCAGACAGTGATCTGGGATTCCATAATGGACAGCAGAAACCGTGAGAGGAGGAAGGCAGAATTTCATCACCAAATCTCAGAATATCCATGCATAATTTAGAATTTCAAAATCGTTTAAGCAGAAATATGAGCTTACTTAATAGATTTACAGAGCCAGCAGAGCTTCTCTCATGTCCTCACTGTGGTCTTGACCTACTTTTAATATAAATATTCACATTCCAGTCTAGTGGTAATAGGCAGGCAGGTTATTTCAGGCTTCAAGGCCAGGCTGAATTTGTCTGGGGCACTGGTGAAAGCCAGCTGGCAGTCTCCCTTGTCTATTGTTGTGCTTCCCTTTGCAGTTCCCCTTTACAGAGGGGGATAAAAAAAAAAAGAAGAAAAAGGCATATTCATTTTCTAATCAAATATCTTGCCTTTGCCTCCCTCCAAAGCAGCGAATTACAAAAGAATTGAGATCAGTGCCACTGGAACAGACCAACACTACCACTCAGCAAACAGTGCCCTGAGTAACCGGGGCCACTGCAGCTTAAAAAAGAAAGAAACACAGGCAAAGTGTACATACATGCCTAAGCATCTTCTCTTATTTTCTGTGCCCATCTGTTTTGTTCACACCTGAGGCTGCTCTTGCTCTTAGCAGATTTTCTCCAGGTTGAACCTACATATTTTAGAGGCACAACCTTGGAGAGGCGTGAAGCACTGTGCAGTTGGGGTAGAAAAACAGAAACAAATCTCATAGCAACAAAAGTAGAAATAATCTGTAGTTATGTCAGGCCAAAGTTCAACATGGAAGAGCAACAAGAGACATTTTATTTTTGTAGTCTCAACTGAAATATTTGAACACTACCATAGAAAATACATTCTCAGAAAAATAACAAAAAACATTATCAGAAAACTAAAAAGCTCATAAGAAAACATTTTTCTGATAAAACATAGCTATGAAAAGTAGTTTAAAAATTTGTAACTAAGACACAAGTGAAAGTATTTTGGAAGAGTCTGGTGTATTCTGATTAGAGGGAAAGGACATGATTGCGGTCAGCACAGTAAAGATACACATTTCATCCCATTTTCCCCCTCTCACATCCACTTAACTACATTGTTTCTGTAGTTCCCTTTAAGGGTAAACTTCTATTCAAGTCCAACTACATTTTTCTGCCTCTTACTGTTACTCTTCATTTCTACTCTAAGAGTGGCAAGGCATCAACCACAAACAGAACTCTTATTGTGTGAGGCATCACAGACAGAACAGCCGGTAATATTTAAGTGCTCCCAGTACAAGTATAGGCGGGGAATAGGAAGTGAAGAAAGACAGTCAGAGAAACAAATACAATGGAAAATGACACAGGCAAGACTGGAGTTTGCTAGGGGCTAGATTTGACTAAGAGGTACGACAGTCATGGGAAATGAATACAACTGGGTGGAAATGGGGAGACAGGGAAACACAAAGTGAAGCCAAGGTGAAACGTTCTACTCCTGGCAATTGTTCAGCTCATACACACATGGGCTATAAAACTGCAAATAGTGACTATAAAACTTGATTGCATACAGAAGCTAAATCTCAGTTGATCCTGAGTTCATATTAATCTCACCTCCCTCTACATCTATGTGAGCCCACCTCTGCTGGGCTGCCATGGAGAGAGGCCACTGATAAGTCTATTCACAGCATCTATGATTGCTTGGTGAATTTGTTCAAACTAGGAATCTTTGAAAACCAATTTAAACACCAATCTAACAATTATTTTTGCTAGAGTTTTCACAAATTTTTCCTTTATGAAGGCTGTTTGCTTATCCGAAGTGAACTGCCCGCCTCTCACTGTTACAGCTGTAGAATTGTAAACAGATTATAGCCTATAGTACTAAAAAGAGACAAAGAATCAGTTGCACCTAAATTCTGAAACCCCAAACATTGTTTTGCTGTCTTTGCTGAGAAAAATACAAAATAAAAGAAAGAATGAAAATTAAAAACCCTACACACACACAAGAGCTAGAGAATGGAAATGGTGATTAAAGTATTTTCCGTGCCAATTTTAAAGCTTGAATGAGAATAGTAAAAAGTTCTTCCTGCAATCAACCTGCTATTCTACAGCTCCCTGTGGAGGGACTAGAATAATCCAACTAGTTTCACATCTGTGAGTAAGACCTGCTTGCCTGCATTAGCCTTTCCTCAGAAATAACAGTTATCAGACAAGTCAGGAAAAAGTCATCCAAGGACATAAGTTTTGCGCTGCCTACTTGGTACATAAATTATTCTTTATGTTTGATGCTTCCTCTTTCAATGGAATGCCATCTACACGAAGTTACTGCTCACATTTTCAAAGCAGGGAAGTTTTATAACTTATCAGGATTAACTGCTCTTCACACACACGCACAAAAATGAGTAAAAGGCCAGATCATTCTCGTACGGAACATACTAATGCTGGAATATAAATCAGGGAAGCAAAACAGAAAGCAATGTAACAAGCTACTTTTTGAACCAAAGAAATAATTTGAAAGACTAGATTTGCAACAGCTCACTCTGAAGCTTGCTTTTAACAAACTCGCCCAGGGTTACCTTACTAAGGTGCACAAACTCAGCTGAAGCTTTCAGAGTTACTATTTTGCTGTTTGCTTTGGTCTTGGGTTGTTTTGTTTGTTTGGTTTGGGCTTTATTGCTGCTGTTGTTTTTAACATATAGATTATTTATGTATCCTTAAAATACCAAAGATATATATCCGTGTTGAAATCCTCTAGGACTACACTACAAAAAGTCAATTTCTTCACAATCAAAAGCGTGAGGAACAAATGGTGTTCCAAATGCCTCAGCTGAATCCGACTTAATCGAAAAAGTCACTCGGTAATAGCCCTCTGTAAAGGAGTCAGAGTTTTATCAATTAATTTCACAGTGACACTCAGCAGAAAAAGTACACTTGAACCAGAAAAGGAAGAATAATTTTCCAGTGAGTTGCGTGGAATAGTGCATATCCAGACCAGACATCCAGACAGATATCCAAGCATGGCAGCAAGTGATATTTGCTGATATTATAATCCTATCCCCTTAGACACAATCCCAGTAGAGCAGAAAATCACTTAGAATAAGTTAGTCTTATTTAGGCAACACAGGTTAACTTTAATTACTAATTAATCCCACGAGAACCTTCCTTTTTCTGCTCCATGAATAGATAATCTATCATCACGTATGATTTTTCACTCGAACAAATGAAAGGCTTATTACAAACCAGGGTGAAATACTTCATGTCAGATTTTTCCAGGACTTTATGACTGAAAATACTGATTATGAAGTTAAAACTTCTCTTTCTATTTTTCAGTTTTGTAATATTTTTTTAGTTTTTTTCTGATGATTTCATATAAGTTTAAAGTCAGGCATTTTACAGTTTGACATACTCTTGCCTTGCCGCAGACCAATTATTTTCAAAGTGTTTAAAAGTTGATGATAATCTAAGATTATAATATGTAATAATTATGATAGATTAAATACAAATTAATTGTTTGGGGTTTTTCAAAACAGTATTACTACTGATTATATGTATTTTTAGATGCTCCAGTGTGTAACTCAAAGCTTTCCTTAAAAATCATTTTGTCTTGATGAACACCTGCTATTACTTTTTTATATATTCATTTTGCAAACTGCAAAGCCTTATAGACATGGGCAGCTTTTGTCCTCAAACACGGGAAAAGCAAAGGCCACGCCCAGCCCCATGAAGCCTTCACTTACATCAGGAGGCACTATTGTAGAGTGCTCTTTTTGCTAAAAAACCAAAATGAACCAAAATAAAAACAAAACCACCACACACTGAACAAAAAACCCCAAAAGCACCCTGAAACCCATTATAAAATGTCTACCCAGGATAAACACATAATTAGTCTTCACATTCCAAGGTGGAAAATACACCCCTGCACATAACTAAAGCTCTCTGTTCATCAGTGAATCAGGCCCCAGGAAAAAAAATAGCCTATAATCCCCTTTAATTTTCTTTTTTTTCAAATTCTTTATATAGATTTGACTCATTTTCCCCAGTATGTTTCCAAAGCACTTTCTCCTGCATTGTTGGAAGGGATACAATTGTGGAACCATTTGTTCAGCTCAGCTGTGCAAATCTATTGTATTTCATCGGTTATTTTCAGCAACAGAAATATTCTGTGTTTGTCTTCATACCTCCAGATAAGAAGCTGGGAAGTGTTTGGCAAAGAATATTTGTCAAGATGATGACAAGCATAGCATGATCTTTTTCCACCTCCCAACTCCTGAGCATTAAGCTTTCATGTGATATCACAGATGATGAAAACCCTAAGTGTATTTCCCATTCACTTCCAAAGGAGCAACTTCATTTGCTAAAACATTCTGAGCCATCAAGTTGAACTAATCAGAGGGTACATCCCGACACTTTACAGGTGACTGTAGTAATCTGACACTAGGATGTCTGAGATGGTAAATGTGACATTATATTTCAGCACGAATTGTTTAGAAAATTCAGAGTTAAGGACAAAAAAAGATACCTATGTCAAAACAGCTATTAAAAGCAGGATAACACTGCAGTAGCTTCAAAAATTATTTCAGTAGGCAATAGGTTACAGTTTTATGTATTCATAAAGCTGCAAACCTTTCCCTTACAGCATTGAGAGCTTGCTCTCCAAAAGCCATAGGTTCATTTGTGAAAGAGGTAAGAGGAAACTCAGAGGTGACTTTACTGCTGCCATCCATAGCAGTGCACATTTGCATTTACTGGCCCAGCAGACCTCAGAACACCTGACATCTAACCTGTAGACCATGAACTATAGACACTGCCCCACACTGACAGCAGGCCCAGTTTTCTATACCCCATGGAATACAGATGGCATCATACTCTATTCCTGAATGACTGATGGAAGAGAAAACCAACAAAAAAAAAAAAAACTAAACCAAAATTCACCACAAGAAACCTCACACCATCACAAGCCAGGTAGTAAGACATACTTTTTTCCTTGTTCTTAAAAGAGAAGTTCATTTTAGGCAACCTACAATAGCAGTCACAACCTTCTCTATATTTTTTCATGGAGAATAACTCCAGAGACCTTTGATCTCTTGTTATATTGGTCACAGAGAATGAAGGCAGAAAGAGATTTAAGGCAAGGCTTAAAGTTTCAGGTTTTAACGCTCACTCTGAGTAGGTTCTCTTAGAACTCTCCTGTTATTAGGTTCTTAATACAGCCAACCAAAATCAGAAGATTAGAACAGAAATAATTTTAACTTCACTGCCTCCTGAAAAAGTGTATTTCCAGGCCTATTTTAAATATAGTACTGAAAAAGTGAAATTATTAAGTTTGTCACATTCTTCTGTGTTTTCAGCTATTGTTTCCAAGGAAACATAAAACTAACCCTCCAGGTAAGTAATGTCTCGCTCAGAGCTACCAAAATGCAACAAGGGAGAGCTAGCAATGGCAAAAATAAAAGCAGCTTGTTTCACAGAATATTCTGGGTAGGAGACGAGCCTCATCAAGAGACAAAGGAAGGAGAACAGGAGGAGAGGTGGAAGAACAGATGACCGAACCCAACAACTGAGAAGGCAAAGGAAATGACTTAATGTGAAGAATATGGCTGGCACAGAGGCGAAACAATAAGACTGATCCCAAATGGCAATTGTATGACCATTTCCACCTGACAGGAGTTCCACAAATTTGCTGAAGGCAGGCAAGAGAATATTAGCAAACCCTCTATTTTAAGATGAAATGCTGAGACATCCAATACTGCCTGTTGTATATGGAGGTCCATTGGTTGAACGTTTTCTTTTTCATGTTTAACGTTTCCATTCATCATGGGATTTTTTTAAAATAGTCTCTGTAACTAGAAAACTTCATAAAGCTTAGCCCTAATGTCTGTGTCATGTGCTTGGAATAAAGGTCCATTTTCCCCACAACAGAGATATTACTTCCCTCATCTCAAACAGCACAAAGAGGGATACCATTCCCTTTAATTTCTCAGGGGAATCAGAGAATTAGAGGTTTGACTACTATATCAGAAAGATATTTTTTTTCCCCCTATTATTACTATTCTGGCTCATACCTATCTACATTAAAATTCTACCAGACTGAGAGCCAGCTGGCTCTGGACTTGTCTAAAGCAGAAAAAATCCTGTAGTAGCTTCCTATTACCTCAGAGTGATTAGTCACACAAGTTTTGGCACCAGTACTTTACTCGTCTTTGATAGTATTCTTCTACTTAATTATTTTGTATTCATTTTCCAGTTTTCATGGATGTGGTCTGTTTGTCCCTGAAGTGATAGAGCTCTATCAAAGAGTTAACTCTCACCGCAAGGGTTTAAGATTTAAAATAATGAGATGTGTAGGAGGGAGCTGAAAAGAAAGGGAGTCTGGAACACCAATATGACAAATGCTTTAGAACATCTTAGTGCAATTGATACTTAAAAATTATTAAAAATAGGTAACAGACAACAACTTATTTGCATTGCTATTTTTATAGGTATGTACAAAAATGGAAGTTTTTGTGTTCTGATTTTGTGACTTATTTATTGAGTCACAGAGCCCCTCTAACAAGTACTTTAGAACAAGCTAAAAGAACAAAATAAATGAGTATTCACGTATGACGGTAATTATGCAAGTTGGCTCTTTGTGCTATTATCTCCTACACAAAGATGAAGCAGAGGTGGTGAAAATTTCTGTTAAGGTTAAGAATGGAAAACATTGACAAAGTGGCAAAATGTTGAAATTTCTGCATGCTGAGTACGACATCTCTGTGCCAACAGCGTCACATCCCCCTAGTCTCTTGACAGGGCATTGGCAGCACAGGAGCAGCATGCCCCATTCAAGTGGGGCAATGTGGTGGACCAAATTACTCTGAGGTAAAAGAGATTTGAAAAGGATATTTTGTTGTTGTTTTTTTTGTTTGGTTGGTTTTTTCTGTTCCTTTCCTTCTTTCTCAGAAAAGCTGAAAACATAACTCAGCAAGAAACGTACAAACCTACCAACCTGCTGAAAATGGACACAAAGCCACAGGCTGAGTCAGAGCTACGTTCACAGTGTTACTTTTTTCAGCTTGTGGGTCTTGCAGAGTCAAGTAAACAGTAATAATTTTATTGGCATGACAAGGGCACAAGTCTTTACAGGACTAAAGAAAAAAAAAAAACAGGACTCCAGAGCTTTGTCTTACAAGTGTTACAAATTGTTTCATTTGCTATCTAAATAGCATAAAATTTACATACAGTAGTAATAACTCATCATTTACAGTCTCCTGACTGGGGCTAACATTCCTATCCCTTGCCATGGCACTGGAGCAGTGGATTTAAAGGTGAGTTTCAGACTGATAAACACAGGATTGTGAGTAATGTTCAAAACAGCAAAGGCTGGGTATAAATTGGAGAAGACAGAACAGAAATTCCAGGCCAAAAGAAAATTGAACCATCGTGTCATAAATAGATATTACTTGGCTGAAGGAGATGCACTTACTCAACGGGGCTAAAATCCAGAGCTGTGATAGGAAGCTTCTTAATTGAAAGCTTGACAGGAGTCAAGCTAATACATTACACGATTGTACAGAGCATCCTTCAGAGGAAGAGGAGATGAATATCACTGCAGAGTACCTTGGTATGACACATCTGGAGCCCAAAAGATTATAAGAGAACACTTGCTACTAGCAGGCAAAGCAGCACTTCCTCACACATGCAGGGGTCCTAAGTTTAAGAATGCCTGGAAATAGCAGAGCAAAATATTGGTGAGACAAACATTCAAGGAAATGAGCTCTGGACACTAATAGGTGTCACGAGATCATCATTTTACCTAACTGTACAGCCTCAGCCCTTCAGCTTCTTCCCTTTTTACCATCTCATCACTTTCTCCTGATATGCACAGGATCTTAAGCAGAAGTCCCTAAGGATATGGGGTAAAGCTATTCCTGGCATGAAACAAAAAGGAAGGATATTATTTCATCACTCACTTTAATAAGACCAAAACTCCGCTTAGTTTACATTAATAAAAAACTTATCTGATAAGACCCAGTTGAAATTCTGTGGTGATTGAGTTTAATGCTAGAGTAGTCATTGCATAAACTACTCACGTGCAAAACTGCCAGCTATTATAGCCATGCTCCAAATTCTACTGGGAGTTTTTATTTTTTACTTCAGCAGTTTTCATGATACACCCCAAATTATTATTTTTTTCATAATCAGTTAAATTATTATATGTTGAATAGAAGGTGGTTTTATTTTATATTACATTTTACTAATGTAAATGAAGACCAGCTGTGTTGCCTACACCGGATTCATTAGAGAACTTAACATTACTTAGGATGAAGAGAACATGAAGAACAACTGAAGTCTTTGCCTGACCTCTAGACCAGGAAGATACTGAGCTGATAAAACTCAATTATGAGAGTTAAATTTTAGGGAAAGGACAAATGTCCAATGAGAAAGTTTTCAGGGGCATTATAGAGCTGTCACACCTCAGAAGCTGGCAGCCCAAGTGTCTCAGCAGAAAGGCGCTGCTGCAGGAGGAGGTGGGGAAGAATTAAATTGGTGGAACACCTGCAAGTTCTCCCACAGACTAATGCACGCATGCTGTCATCTGTGATGTGGAGAGGACCAGCAGATCGTGGTATGACACAAGCAGGAGAAACAAGGCAATGCCCGATTCCCCTCTGCATTGTTTCTCCTCATTTGGGAAGTTTAAGACTTGCTCCATTTTAGATCTTTACTACCTCACTACCAGCTGCTTGGCATTCTAGCTCCCTGTACCTCACACAGCTGATAAATTTTATAGCTTTTTCTCTATCTTTACTGCAAATGGTGCTAGTGCTCAAGATGAAAAATGAGTGCTCTTACACAGTACTAATTTGCAGACAGAAAGAGTCAAGAAAGGGGTTACTGATATGGATCTGAGCAACTTCATCCCAAGAGGAAATGCAATCAATATAATTCCATTTCCTAAACTTAATTAGATTAATTTTGTGTTTAGTGAGAATATTTTAAAAGTGCACCTGCTTCATTCTCACTAAAAATCCCCAGCAAAACCATACATACATTAAATGCATACATTGTGATAATCAGAAAGTTCTGTGTCTTCTTCCACCCCAACAGCACACTGGAAGATACCTTTCTTTAGCCCATCAGTCATTTTAGCACTCCTGTCACATTTAAATGCATATGGGTATCCAGGTGAAGAGGAACAGACACAGGCAGAGAGCTCAGGCTAACTGCAATGTTTAAAAAATCCAAAACCAAGCCAAACCATAAACACTAACTTCAGGAGTCAATTAGAAGTATAAATGATAAGTAGCAACAGTAAGGTCAAGTATCATTCAGAATCAGAGCTGTGAATACTGCAGTTACCTAGGCAACATCTGCTTCTTCTATTTAGGATTTCATCCACATACAGGGACAGAAAAAGCAAATGAGAGTTTTCAGAAATTATTCAGGTCCCTTTAATGAAAGCCCTAATGTAAGTGTGAGTACATGTCTATGAGTAAATGTCTACGAGACAAATGTTGTCTTAAGGAGCAAATGTCAGATTTTACACATGACAATATGATTTGACAAACCTCAATATTATTTCATGTATTACAAATGACAAAAAGTTTAAGGCGTGTGAAATTAATGCCTGGGCCAAAATAGGCATCACAATTACTTCAATACAGTGAATAACATTTGAATGATTTATGTCTTGTATATCTAGAGCCAGATGGTGAATGAGTTTTATTTGTGTCAGCATTTTAGATTTCTCTGAAAACAAAGAAAACTCAAAACAAGAAATAAAATCCCCACATCATGAAAACCTGTTAAGAACATTGAGGAGTTTGTCAGACTGATGGGGACTATTCAGCTTAAAAATCCAATGGAATATGCACTGAAATATTTCAGAGCTAAAGGAAGAGTTAAATCAATCACCTCTTGTAACTCGTGTAATAGAGTACTCCAGGCAGAGAAATAATATGATTGAATTTGGTTTCCTTCAACACCAATATTTACTACTGTTAAAATCTTTCAGCCTAAAAAGAAAATCCTCAAAGGCAAATTTGTATCCAGGAAGAAAAATTGCTGTATTAACTGAAATTCACTAATTTGCTCTTGCTGCAAAATGAAAATAGCAGTTATCAGATTGGAGCAAAGAACAAAATGACATTTCTGAGACATTAATTTTTACAAGATGTTAAATTACTTGTTAAAATCTCAAGAAAAACAGAGGAATTAGTCAGACTATCATTTTCTCAAGAAACGAGAGTGACTGAGCTAATTGGATCATGTAACATACTGAGGACATAATTCTTCAGTAAGTTTGGTGAGTTAGTCAGTGAGGTTCAGTAAGGACAGCTGACTTGCCATGGACACGCAACAAAAATGAAAAACAGAAGTTCTTTGTCACCTGTTAATTTTGCCTTTTTTAATTTGCAACCTGGTCTTAAGTAACACCTTGTGACCCTGAAGAGAATATGAATTGGACAGTGTATAGGCTTTTGGAGCCAGGTGAGAGAAAGGTTTGACTATATAAACTTCTAGAAAAATCTCCCTAATTATGTGGAAAATGGAAGCAGATAATTCCACCGATATTAAAAATGGATAAAAACTTGTCTCATACCTATACTGGTCATATAAACCTATTTGGATGATCACTGCACATAAACTAAATCCCAAATAATCAATTTCATTGTCTGGCTCTCTGTCTAAACCATAATTATTTAGAGCTATTAAAATCTTTACCCAGTCACTATGAACTGGTTTTATTTTGCCATTATGAAGAGATGACACACCTATCCTTTTTAACTCTTTGAGAAGCTACCTAGTTTGTTACTACCCAAATGCACATTATAGTTTTGAAACAAAATGTAATCATTTTCCAGGAGCCCAATTCCAGTTTGCTGAATGTAGAAGGACTTTTCTTGATTTTTTTTTTTTTTTTTTTAAGTGTTTGGGTAGCCTTTTATCACCAGGTCTGTTTTTTCTCTTGAGACTTTTTGTTAAGAATTTTCCTCTCATAATGGTGTCACCCCTAGCCACAGCAGTGAGATCTGTATGAGAAGAAACTGGTTGCTTTAACAATGGACCAGAGAGTGGAGGTAGAGAGGAGCAATTTTCCCAAGTGACCAAAATCCTGTATAGGAGGAAACCTGAGCCAGGTGGTGAGGGTGCCCCTCTGCTCTCTTCCCCCAGGCTGCTCTCCAGCAGCCGGTGCCACAGCTGGCAGCACAGCCACCCCTCCCAAGCACAGCTGTGTCTGAATACAGACACTTGGTGCCTTTCCTAACCTTCCCTGCTCGCTGCTCTGCTTCGTCTCGCAGTGTTCAAGAGTTCTGCCACGCCAGCCTCCATGGTGATTTCCAGAGAAAACTCAGTGCTCCAACTCGGACACTTGGTTAACATTTCAGAGGCACAAATTATGTCTCTACAGACCAAACACCAGCTCTCAAATTGCAGCTGCGTCTAAAATGCTTTGTGCTTACACAGAAAATTCTTTGGCCCTTGAGAATAAAGCAGGCAGCCCTCAGGACCAGCCAGGCATAGTTCCCATTACAGTGCAGCGTAGCCATTAAATAAGACTGTATAATTGTCACAGCAGAGGGGAGATGGTGTCAGTCTCCTCAGTTAGAGATGAAAATGTGCATGAGCAAGGTGGGATATTTATGAATCACATAAAACCCACATTCCAACCTTTGCATTTTAAACTCACACAGAGCAATGATTTACTGGATGTATATTCTTAGAAGTGTTTAAGATCTTACACTTTTCAGGGGAAAGAAAGTACTTTCAAAGGTATCTAAACAGCTTTATTAACTAAAAATTAAGGGTGCCAAGTGATTTTTAGTGCTCTTCCAGGACAGCAAGTTAAGCAATATGTGAGTAGAAAAATCACATTTCCCTCTCTGAACTCTGGTCTCTTTAAGCAACATCTGACATTTCTACTGCCCACATCCCCCACCCACAGAAATAAGCCTCTGTACAAGAAGCTTCCAAGTCCTGCTGGTTCCCACAGAGCCATCAGCCCACTTTATAGTAATTACCTGTCATTACATCTGAAGTCCCACTGATCTCCACTTTAACCACTGAAGATCATCTACAGGGGGCTCACCTCCACATCTCTGCAGTGAGGAGCTGCAACTGATGCTTAAGCAAAACCAGCTGGGTCTTCTCAGATGCAAAGCACGGTAGCACAAAACCAGTAAGCTGAGACCCTGAAGCGCCTCATTTTATCCGAGCACTGCATATTTATCACAGCACTGCCATACAACCCCAACTAATCTGACAGCACAGTTACACCCAGTGCAAACAGAATTACCTGCAGGCATCCTCTTTGGCTACCACCACTCCAGAGAGTGTAGGTAAAGTTGTGCAAATCCCTGTATACTTCTGCATTTTCAGATGTTTGGTTCTCGCTGAAACCAGTATTGTGAATAAATACCAAAAAACCTTTACTGCATTTAATGACAGGATTAAAGTGGATCTAAGCAAACAACAAAGACTTTTACACTGACATGTAGATAGAAACAACTCGCAGGCAAAACCACCTTTCTGTCAGAGTCAGTTCTGTCCCTCCACAGGGAGGCAGGGATTTCAGGGAACACACTACAGCTTGTGGCTGTACTTCTTCCTCTTTGTACCACTTAATATTTCAGACAGGTTTTGCTTCAGCCACCTGCCGAAAGTACCATCCACAGGTGCCAATTGAAACACAACAAACGAAGTTCAGAATCTGAATAGAAACACCTGATGTTGTACTGGCAGGGCCCATACTGACAGAAACCAGGCCTACAGAAAGCAACCATGGCTTATTAAACACAGCTGACTCACAGAGCTGTCCTTCCTTCCCCACCCGCCAAAAGCTTTGATTCCAGTTCTTAGCTGCTTGTTCTTTTGCAATTAAGTTCCTATGACAATTAATGAAGAATTGTGAGAGGAATCATACTCTTCATGAAAACTCTGTATGTTTTGGCTAACAACTTGGTATTTCAGATTGTCACAATCCAAGAAAGCCTGTTGTTACTTCCAGCCTGGACTGCTTGCAATCAGAGTCAAAGGAATTACAAAATTAAGCAGGTTTGACAGAACTCTTAACAGAAAACCACACTCAAAGTCAGCTATGGGTCCTCAAATACCCCAAATCATTTAAACTTCATGCAATTGTTTCAAGCCCACTTCTCAAGGAGAGCATTTGCATCAGCTGTGTCCCAACACTTCGTTTTACCGAGTCAGTCTTTATACAAGGAAAGACATGAAGTGATTCATCTGCTCAAACTCACCACGAGGTGGTTCAGCACAACTCAAGGCTTCCACTTACAATTAAGTGAGAAAAAGCAAAACAAAAACTTCTGTTTAATATTTGATTACATTCAAATGTTTTGTGCTTTAACAGCACCATAACATTTACCTACACATTTATTTAAAAATCTGCTTGCTGAAATACAGATAAAAACAACATATTGCACTCATGAAAGCCCAAAGATTAACACAAACTTAATGGAATTCTTAGTCAAGTATTCACTTCCACAGCCCTGAACACACAGCCCAACGCACCAGAAAAAGCACAATCTCTTCAACTGCTGCAGAAATAACTGTTCTTTAAAACATTTACTTCAGTTCTTATGTAAGCAGAGCACTCTTTGAAGTGAAATAAAGTTTTACAAAACACAGGCTAAATAAAGCTCAGAGAATCTGAAAAATCTTTGGTATTTTTATCTCTTTCTGCACCACAGAAGATAAAGTCTTCTTCAATAACCTCTCAGACAAACAGCAGAAACACTTTGCAGATGAGAAAAAGTATTAACCTCTTGAGATTTAATAAAAGATGGAAAGAAGAAAATAAAAATCCAACTCTTACCTATCAGGGAACTGAAGCTACAGGATTTTGCTCAATGTCTTCAGCAGGCAGAGCTCCAAACTTGCGCTCAGTACTGCAGACCAGCACCTGCTCCTCAAAGCTTTCCTTTTCCAGCCTCCACTGCCACGTACCTCCTCACCACACATCCCTTCTCTCCAAATCCAGAAGACCTCTCTAGCTACTGATTTCAGCTGTCCTTAATATATCTCAGGTCAGGCATGATCACCAACGCCTGAACAACTCCTCAGGTGTCAAATTACCCCTGCAGAGATCCCTGCGAGCTCTCACACCTTGAATCAATTTACCTTAGTAAATAATTCTGCTGAGAGTCAACAAGTAGTAGCAGACCCTAGCTTTTATATTTCCCTCCAGAAATTTGTGAAGTGAAAGGGACTTTTTCAACTTTATATGATTTTCTGCAGTCAAACATACAAACAGGAAGACTCCAGTGTAACGCCTAAATCTTTAAATATGCTGCACTTTAGGCAGGCACCATGTCCAGGCCTGGTCACTCTGGAGCTAACTTAAGCTGCCCTTTTCTGGGTGTTGATGAGGCTCCTTTTCAAACTGAGCTGCAAATTCCTCTAGTTCTCATTACTCCCACTCAGGGATTGATGAGTAGGATTGTTTCTAAACATTTTCACATCATAGAACATCTTCTGTGGGCTTTTACCTCATCTTGTGGAGCATGTGAAATATTATCTTGTGCTGCCCTGTGGTGACATTGCAGGTAACAGGAGCACAGCTACTGACAGCCTTTGCCATTTCCCTGCTTCAGGTTTGAAGGGAACCAAGGCTGGAAGGGTTCAAAAGGAGATTGACTGGTCCCTTCTCAGTCCCAGACTTCTTTGAAATTGTTTAGAAGAGGTCAGAGTATTTAATTGAACCCACTAATCTGTTTTTTTTGTTAAAACATCTTTTTTAGAAAGGCCTGAGCATATCAAGCATCAAGTTTACCTGTTCCTGGAGATATGCTAGAAACACTTAAGCCTTCTAAGTCTGAAAAGTGACACCTGTTTTCCCATTTGAGTTGCCTTGATCTCTACACTCCCAAACACAGGTCCCGAACTTGTCATTAAAAACCACATAGTGGTGTCTGATCTGCAAGCCTGCAAAAGTACTCAGCAACACCATATTCCAGAAGCATTCCTCCCTTCTCTGAGCATAACCATCTAGCATTGCTGCTGGATGCTGAACTTTTCATTTGATTGCATTTAACACATATCTCAGCTGTTTGGGCTCAGCTTACCTCTGTGATTCGCCTCTCTGCATAACTTAACAACATGAAACTGTGAAAGATTTTGTGTACCTCTGTCATATTTTTTTAATAGAAGCCATGGCTGTTCCAGCACTGGTCTTTACCACTTCATTGGAAATACTTCTGATTTTTGACCACTTCTGTGGATCTGCCACTCCATACACCATTTGTCCTAGGTTTTGCTCTTACAGTGCTATTTATTTTTGGATGGTTGGTTGGTTGGCTTTGTTGTTTTGGTTTGTTTTTTGTGAGGTAACACAGTGAAGTCCCTGGATTCTTAGAAATTGCCAAGATGCCTTTGAGAAACATTACTGCACAGCATCTCTAGCTGTGTTTACAGTCTGTAAGAGAAAGCCTCTTTATCAGAATGTTTTCCCATATAAAGCACATGGGTATACTAGGATGTTGTAAAATCCATAAATGAGGGGCATCTATAAACTCCCTCAATGAAATATTCAGCAGCTTAGTGCTGCTACCTCTTCAAGTGTTGCTTAGGACTGAAATTATACTGCAAGTCTTACACTTTAACAAAGGACTTTTTACCTGATGATGGTTTTGCCTTCACGACAAAGGAAAACTAACCGATACACAAGGATACAGTTTAATTTCTGTGCCTAACACAAATCAGAAGTTACCCACCCTGGTCAGCAAGGATTACAAAAGCGTGGCGAGATGAGGCTGCCTTGAGGGAGGTTAAAGTCTGGCACAGAGATACTGGGCCTGGGAACCCAGTGCTGGAGCCCTGGCTATAGCAGAGGCATCATGCTGCTCCATAAATAAGCCAGGGCAACTTCTCCTGGCACAACAACATGCTCTGGCACCAAACCCTGGTGAGACGTATTTTGGGAGACTGTCTCTCAGCTGTAAACAGCAAGTACTAGGCTGATCAGACACTGAATTGAGGGTTGATGTTTCCTTTACTTGGAGAACCTGCTTGGCAATCGTGTATCAGATGATGTCTGATATAAGGTGCCAAATGCTTCTGTAAAGTGCCATATTTCCCCATCTTTGATAGGTTATAGTGATAACAAGTGCAATGCTAATTGGTTTACATTACAGATACTCCCACAAAAGAGTTGATAATTCCTTGGTGTTCAGGTCAGAGCCAGAATGTGACTGACTTCCGTGCCCCCGGCCCTGCTCAAGATGACAGGGAAAGAAGACATGTCCCCTCCCTGCCTGGAAAGGTGTAAGCAGCAAGCAGGACAACAGCATTTGGGGAATTTCCCCACTGACAGGCAACACTGTGCAGACTTTCTGTGTCCTTCAGAGAAAGATACACTGCAATGGGCTAAAGCCCTCAAGGAATCAGTGTGGAAAATGCACAGCAAAACCGACAGAATATGTCTTCTGCAAATCCAAAAGCACTCGAGACTGTTTGAAGAAGAAGCAGCAAAACCAATTTCACACTATGAAAAAAAATCATGCACTGCTTGTGCCTTCAAACAGCCATTCATTTTCATAAAACATCTGTCTACTGTTCCTTGCATTTATGTTTAGTTTGAATTGTACTTTGCCTGTTTAAATTAAAAATGAGGAAAATTTCGCTTAATTTTCTGATCCCCATTTCCAAAGTACCAAGACCCTGTCAGACATAGAGACAACACTGACAAGAAAAATATAGTTTAAACTAGGGCACTTTGGAGGGGATGAAATAAGTTTTTCTCCTTTTCCTGCACATTTACACAGATATGTATTCCAATGACAAGCTATTTAACCAGCTTTTGTAATCATCTCTGTCCAACCACTCCATGAGACAGTCTCCGCAGTTCTCACGTTAAGGCCAGCAGAATTCTGCACTAGGAATATCACATCAGCATTTACCTTCTCAATCCCATAGGGGCCTCACTTCTGTGGCATGTTTAAATCTAATTGTTTTCCAAAAAAAAACCCTCCAAAAACCCCAACACATCTACCTGGAATTGTTGACATAAGGCCAACTCAGTTTCAGGATTCTCAAATTCAGTGGTAAACAATGAAATACCATAAAATGGGAGTTCTAGATGTTAAAAAACCCACAAATAACAAAACATGAAACATTAAATTTGGAAAGAATCTATACTTCTCAAACTTTTTACGGAAATTGTAACATATAGTTACCACCCTTTTCTAACCACTTACAGCTGATTTTGAGGTCAGGCTGCTTTTTCCTATCCTCCATGACTTAGAGGGAAAGTCCCTTGAAGATCCAATTATACCATACAGTGTAGTAGCTATAATTAAATGAGAGGGAACTTGATCTGTGCTCAGCGACACTGGGTTCTTTAAAGGATTTGTGACTAATTGGCTTAACTGAGAACAGCTGTAAAATTATCCTATCAAATCAGACAGAGCAAAGATTTGGCTACCATAATCGAATTTGGAGTTTAAAAATCTTTTTCTTTCCTCAATGCACATGCACATACATTTTATTTTGTTTGCTGGGTTTTTTTTTATACTGAAACATCCTGAAAGGTAAAAAGGAATTCCATAAAATCTGAATTTAGAGAAAATTCCAATAAATCTTACCCAGAAATTGCCTCAGATTAACTCCTTCGGACATATAAGCATTTTCCAAGGATCCTTTGTTGCACTCATTAATGGAAATCAAGATACTGAACTCTGTGAAGGACAAAGTTTAGCTGAGATTTGGGATGCTCCTAGATTTTTCAAAGATAGCCTCATGCGGGTTTTGTTCTACCAGTTTTAATTAAATAAAATACAAATACTGTCAAAGGCAACAAATGACGCTAAACTACACCACATTTCTTATCTATTTTTGACCCAAAGATAGATTTTCTCCTATGTTTTTTGTAAGTTTTCTAAGAGAAAAATATTTACCAAGGTGCATACCTCAGATTATAAGGGAATACATAATTGTGTGAAGACAGAGATAAAATAAGCTCTCAATCCTTCACCAGTGTAGGGCTTCGCATCATAATTTTGTGTATCACCTAAAACAAGCTGCTAAAAGGGAGGTCAAATGGGCTGAGATGGAGGCAGAGCCATATGATCTTTTGTGGAGTAGTTTTGTGTGCAGAGTTAAGAGAAGTGACCAAGGTCCGCGTTAGACACAGTTGTGACCTGCACGAGCACTGTTCCACGGGCACTAAAATATTTGCCTTTCAAGTCCTCAGCCCGAGTAAACCAGCAACCATCAGTGTCTGGGTAAAGAGGACAGTCCTTGGCTTAACCTCTGAGTAAGGCAAGACACATCAATTGTCCTTTCCACATCCCCAGCTAATGGCTGGTGCAATCGAGGAGAAGCAAAACCTGTAACCAGGTAGAAAAAAGGGGTATCTATCCCATCCCTAAACACTGTAAGAAAGCAGCTCCTCAGCCCAGAGTTATCAGGCAGTGTCAGCAAGAGTCTCCTTGCTTTGTATATACTTCAACTAAAGCAAAAACTGCATTTGAAGGAAAGGCTTTTCATTACAGAATTTAGTGCAATTTCTCCCTCTTTTTGCATTGCTGTGGTGAAGGAAGCACAAGAGAAAGCTCTTGATTTCTGGCTAGTATAAATCTATGAAGGGACCAATGGCAGGCTGCACAGAGACTAATTTTCCTGGGAGTGCCAGAAGAGTTTGCTAAACACTAGAAGATTAGCAGTTCTCACTCACCCTAGAGACAAGGCTGTGCCTTCAGCACTCATAAATATTCTCAGAGACTATCAGCTGCTGACTGCTTGCTGTGTTTTCACAGAACTGTTCGGATTATCTCCACAGCGAGGCCGAGAGGGACAGAAGCTTAAGCTGTATGAATTCTGAGATTTCAGCATGCTGCAGGGACTGAGCAAACCGCAGGTTCAAGAATTCAGGGAGACTTCACCCCAAAACAGAGTTATGAGGGAAGTACAAATGCTATACTCATACAATAAACTGCCTGAAGCCACTCAGAGGTATCCTTTACCACAAATCTACAGTTCTCATTGTTTCATAGTTACATTCCTATGTTTATAGTGTCTCTATAAACTTATGAATATATCAGTGTTTACTTGAAGATTGTAAGTATAGATAATGTTGTGTACCTCCACCTCAGAAAGAGTATTACAGTTCCAAGTAAGCCAGAAGCACATTAGCTCTTCAGAAACATTAATTTATTAACCATTTCTGCACTGAGAATGATTTTAACATCCTATTAGAATTCTTTTCCATAATTCCAACTCTCTTCCCATAACACCTGAGGCACCAAGGGCACAACTAGCCATCTACCACCAAGAAATTAAGAGTGAAAAATTTTATCACGTTTTTCATATGAAACTGTTACTGAAATTCTAGTGTGAGTTAATTCAGATATCTAGATACAGACATACAGACAGAAAAATAAACCCAGGAATTTAAATTAAGCTAAGCAAAAGGTGAAAAGCCAGCCATAATGGGAAGGCCATATAATAGCTTTCCAGGGCAATATTCTTCCCACTATCTTCAATCCACCATGCTAAGAAAAGTCTGGTAACACTAAAGGGGCACATTAGTTTTCACAGAAAACATGACTGGTACAGGGCAATCCCCACATTCCTCCTCCCCTCTGACTTTTTCATCCTCTTCACATTTCATACCATTTGCTCCCCCAACAGACTGGATAAATCTGGCTGGATGTGCCTCTGACTACAGTAGTCTCTGTGAAACCCCAGCCTTAGTTCAGAAAGCAGAGCACATTACTACCAGACACTAGAAGACACCCTGCCTGTCTGCCTGTCTGTCCCTCTCTACGTTCACTGCTGTGCTTGTGTGTTCTCATATCACCTGTGGGCCCTGCACCACCTGGCCCTACTCTCTAAACTAGCAGGAACCACCCCCCCTCATGCTGCAGTGCCCACAGCAGACCATGAGATGAAACCTCTCGAATCTTAGGTGGGACAAGCCAAGATTTGCTCTGGAGGAGGACACTGCAGCTGCTGAGAGACATCCATAGTTAGTTCACTCTGCATTCTGTGTTTGAAAGTGGAAAAAAGAAGTTTGTAATGCTGCTCCATCACTTGTCTTCAGCTGTTCATTGAGGTGGAATCTTGTGGATAAAGACTCTGACATTAGTAAGACAAGTGACTGGAACTATAATTAATAGAATAACCTTGCTCTGTCCTAGAGGAGTCTGATGACAGCATTTCCTGAGAACTGATCTTTTTTTCCTAATGAAAATATTTACTTTAAGTTTTATGTGCTAACATGGGAAAACTACAGGTGGAGCACATCTTGCAACAATTCTTTTTTATTCTCTCTACAGAGTAAAATTATGCTCCAGTTTACACAAAGTAAAAATTCATCTCTTGACAGAGAGAATTTTTATGAACATTTATGTATTTTATTTACTGTTATTTATCCCTGGAGAGCCTGAATTCTCATAGTTAAAAGCAGATGAAAATTACTTTGTTAGCTTTTTCCTTACAAGCACACCAATCTCATTACATATAGCAAATATTTGTCTCTAGAGAAAACAGATTTAAACATCCCCTGAGATTATAAAAGCTCCACTAAAGCAAGAAACTACACAGAGCCAAAATGACCTCTAAGCCTGCCCCAGTCCCCTGTGAAGTGGCCAATTCTTCTCTCACCCTCCATTTTTGGCCACTGCCCCTGCTGCACCACAGGGCAAGACATTGCCTCAGAGCCGAAGACCCTGACCCTACTGCCCCTTTCTAGCCCAGCGTGTCAGGCACGGGGTTACAGTACCCTGGGAAGAAACCTGCTGGCAGCCACCTCCAAATCAACCTCCAGCAAGAGCCAGTCAGCAGCTGGTGAGGCAGGTGGAGCTTGGGCATGATGGTGACCAGGAGAACCCCCCCCACATTGGGGATAACAAGAGGAGAGCACAGGGAATGAGCAGACATCTAGAAAACGTGACCTTTCAAGAAAGCCTGAGCATCAGAGAACGCAAAAATGATCCTTTAATGCACTGAAGTAGTTATAAAGGGGTTATATCCTGTGAGGGCAGAATAAGGAATAATGAACTGATATTGCAGCAAAGAGATCCAGAGGGCAGGGAAACCTGAGGGTAAAGAGTTCTTAGACTAGATTTCCAGAAGGGTCTGGACTCCAGTTCTGAAGGGCTTTGATACTGGATGGGGCTACTGACTGTTATGGATGCAGCAGAGAGACCTTATTCTTGAAAAACCCATCCGATCCAACCCTATTCCAGTCTCTTATTCCTATTGCTTTTTCTTTTTTTCTTCCCTTTGTTCAAGACATTTCGACTCCATTAGGTAATCCTTTCCCTAACTTTTTGTGGAGATAATCCTCCCTATTTTTCCCTTAATTTTCTGTTGTTAAGCTTACTGAAACAGTCAAAATACAAAAAGAAATACACGAAAGCCATTTGAAGTCAGCAAGATCAAAACAAATGTGAAATGTTTATGCCTGTATGTTTTCTGAAGTTTGTGTCATTTAAAAGGGAAAAATAAATCTCACAGAGATATGCAATGTAGGGCATTTTCTGAGGATTGTTTCCCACAAAAGTTGACTGCAGCCACTGCTGAAATGAAGAATTAGCTTTATCCTTTCCAGAGATGTGCTATTCTTTCACGCTTTTGTCGCGCTCCTCTACCAGAGACAACACCTGACAGCCTGCAGACACTCCTAATCTCTATTACAGGAAAATTACATCACTGACTCTAGAAAGTCTATTTGCTGATGGGCAACTTAGATAAATAGCATTTCAGATTTATAGTCTCACATTCTCGTCTTTCATAGCTTCGTGGATAAATTCAGAGCTTTCAGGGAATGTTTTTTGACAGAATACAGATCAGCCTGGGGAAAAGTGGGAATTCAGATTTCTGCCATGCTGCTTTTTATTCTCACTGGCCACTGATGGAGCTCTGTGAGGTTTCTCACCTAAAGGTGCTGACAGCATAACTGTATGCAGGAGAAGGTTGATGCTAAATTGTGGAGACAGACTTGCAGAACTGCTTTTTGTCAAAGGTTTGTGGTGTTCACTAAGGGCAGGAGGCTAGAAATGTGGCAGTTTTACTTAATTTGTTTGTTTTTCATCCCTTCATTGTTTGGAGTTCTACAAAGAAGCACCGCAGAGACTAAGCACCCATCAAAGAAAAACTATTTAAAATATCTGGGATAGTCTAAGCTTTATCCTTCTGCTGGTTTGAGGCTCTGCTCTTCATAGCAGCTGCCAACAGCTTCTCCAGCTCCCTCTTTAAATTAAATCACCTTCTCAGCACTTGCCTGTCAACGAATCTCTGTTAGCATCAGCAAGTAATTCAGTATTTTAGGAGCTTTTTTTGATCAGCATCCATGAAACAGTAACTTTTTGTTGTTTTGGCGTACTCCAAGCCACACATTTCTTACTTTTCATTCAGAACTCACAGGTTGTGTCTCCTAAAGTATTTTCTTCTTACTACGGTTCCTCACGAAACCACAAGGATAAATTCTGCTTGCAGGCAAATGTCCACGGCAGCCAACCCAATCACGTAAAATTGCACTGAAGGACAGATTTTGGCACACTGTGAGAAGTCAGTCAGGGCAGCTGGAACAATACAGCAGTTAAAACAGACATTTTATTTACCACACAGGCAAATCGTTCCAATTTGATTTACAAATTAAATCAATTTCCAGTCTAGGATAGGACATCCTAACAAAATGGAATGTGTGTTCCCAACACAATGATGCAGTCTCCTCTCTCTGCTTTAGTCCTTAGTGTACATATATTTGAATGACAGCAGTGGAAAGCAAAGTTGTGAGGTATGAAAGAATGATTCCATTATCTAAAACTTTACAACTGCTACATTCTCATATCAGTATTCTCTGCCAACCCAGGGTGCTTGGCTGATATCCAAGCACCTAGGATATCCAAGTACACAGAACAAGAGGCAACAGGCAGAAACTGATGCACAGGCTGTTCCACCTGAATAGGAAAAAGAACTTTTTTACTGTGCAAGTGACCACGCCCTGGAACAGACTGCCCAGAGAGAGTGTGGAGTCTCCCTCACTGGAGGCATTCAAGAACAGTCTGGACACAATCCTGTGCTGTGTGCTCTGGAATGACCCTTGAGCACTGGATGGTGCACTGTGGTCCCTTCCAACCTGAACCATTCTGTGATTCTGTCATAACTGGTAGTCTGCAGAATCTCAGATCTGAATGTATTTTTAGTGGGTTGTCCAGCACTGCATCTATCATGACCTGTTCCCAACCATCTGTAGTTAGTTTTAGTATTTCATGTGCCTTTAGTTAATGCAAGAAAAACTGACAGCAACCAAGAAAAAAATATGTCAAAAGAAAGAAAAAGGTAGTTTTGAAGTTCTCTGCCTACTCTTTTAATTCAGTTCAGTGTTGTGCATGTGGTAATAAATTAATCAGTTTTCAGTCATTTGTGTGTTGACATTAAAAAATACTATTTAAGGGCTCATTGGATCTGGAACCCAGTTTCTGAATTAAACAATAAGATAATTTTGTTAACTAACAGAATTGTCAAAATCTGAAAAATTAGACGTTAAAAAAGAGTGAGAGGTGTTATTGTGCTTTAGCAATAAGATCTCTCTCAGTAAAGTTAAAAACAAAACCAAGATTGATATTTTGATTCTGCACGTAGGCTGGGAGAAAAGGAGTGAAGTGAAACAATGTTAGATCAAAAGGGAACTGAGAATATTCAGCCCATTCCAACTGTAGTAAAATGGACCCTCAAGTGCTGTTTTACTGTAGATGATACTTTATTGAACTGTAAAACCAAAATATGATAAAGAACATAAATATTTACAAGAGAACGGATAAACAGTGGAATAACACCGCCTCTGTTTCAAAAGCTGTGACATATTAGAAAATGAGCAAGAAAGGAAAAGAAGGAAGGGTAGAGAAGATATCCACCAAGACACTTGTTTGCTCTCAACATGGCACAACTTCAGCACTTTATAGGCATCTACAAGAATAGAAGAACCTCAGCATGGAGCGAGTCAGCCTCTGCAGCAATTTCAGGTGCCAGTCAGGAAATATTAGCCCAAGCTGGGATCTGTGTTGGTGAGACATCTGCACCTGAAGCCACAGGACAGCTCCGCAGAGGGGAGGCCCAGCTCAGGCATGTCATTATTCAGATCAGTCAGGCTCAGGGGTCCAGGGCGCTGCTGCCACTCTGAGCGGACAGGAGGAACTGCTTAGAGGCACAAGCTCATCAGCACAGCTATAGCCTGGCTGAATAGGCACTGGCGCCTCTGACGCTCCAAAATCAGCCCTGTGATCTCACGAACCAAAGGTTCACCTGACAAAACTTCAGGTGCCAACCATGCTGTAGCTGCTTTAATTTACATTTTCCCTAATAGCTATAATGTTAAGAAATGGAGGAGGTGAGAAAGGTCATTTTACTCAGGTTTTTGAAACTTTCTTTGTAACTAAAAATGAAATTTCAACATCTTTGAGAATTTAATATTACAAATGTGTTTGAATCAAGCAGAACATTTAATTTCTGTAAATCACAAATGATAAGCAAATACGGCTTGCATGAAGTATGGCTTGCATATCTTTAACTGGAACGCAGATTTCTACCTCCCACAAGACCGAAATGTTTAAGTTACGAAGAACTTTGTATTTTAGCAATATCTGTATAACATATTTCTTTCATCAGTTATGTTTATTGCATTAGTAAACAGGAGCTACTTCTTAAGGGAATTTCAGCTCCAGGATTTTTCTTTCAAAAGCTGTCATGAGAATCAAAGAGACTGACTGTACTTGCTATTTAATTTTTTATTACCAATTTGCATCACTAAAGTCTGACTATGTTTATGAAATTTAATCTACAAGGAAGAGAAAACTTACTTTGTGTGAGACTGTCCAAGTGATCTCCTACTGGGAACTCAGTGTTCCAGCTTCGCTTAAGCAGTGTCTGCAGGAGTCAGCATTTCACTGCGTGTTTTTTCATAAGCAAGAAGTTTAACAGTCAATATTAGTGATGAGAACATCTATCTTAACGTTATCAATAGGTTATCAAATGGTGGAAATAAATACCATGTGGTATTTCACACAAACTTTATATGCTTTTAAAAATGACATAAATTAAGCTCAAAGCATTATCTCCAGATTTTTTTTTTTCAAAATAGTTGAAATGGTTGTTTGAAAAACAAGGATTATTCAAATTTATTACTTGGATGATATGTTTTAGCTGGCTAAACTGCTTGGAAAGAAAGACATCCAGACCATCTTGCACACATATTTTCCATAAAGCCTTCCCTTCCCTAATTTCAAAATTATTTGTTGAACTACCCAAAACAAGCCGCCCAAGACTGTTTCTTGGTGGCTGCGAAAGCCCAGCACTCTGGAATCTGAATGCTGGGTAATTTGTACTTCAGAACAGGAAAACTTAAATGGGTGACTAAAAGATAAGGAGAAAGAGTCTATCTCTCATCACAACTAAAGAAAGACAGAAACACTAACAATCAAAGCATTTCCTAAGACGTTCAACAGGCACAGCTGTGTTCTTTTCCAAAGAGGAACACATCTTATTCAAGTACCCACATGAGCATCACATTTAATGCTATCAGACCAGGGCTAGTGACAGTCCTCCCTGCCAAAAGAGGAATAAGTGACTTTTTCAAATACCTGTGAGCACAGAGATGTCTCTTTAAAACCACTTTCCTCAGGAATTCAGTCACTGCCTCTGTTTCAAAACCCAGAAATGCTCAAAGCATAAGATTCCTTCAAAGACACTTTTCAAAGACTTCACTATTACAGAAGCAGCATTCTCCTTCTGTAGAGAGTAAAGGCATGGACCTTTTTATCTCTTCTCCAAATGTCTCTTCCTCACGAAGATCTTAAAGCCCAGATACAAAGACAGAGATAAAACATCTCCAAATCATCATGGTGACAAAAGCCAGAGTTTCTTGTGGGAGGAAGGGAGGATGCCAATCTGTGCAGCAGCATCTCAGCTATCACTGAAACCTCCTTTCCCACATGATCATAAAAAGTTTCTTCCAATAAGGAAAGACTTGGACTGTGATTGTAATGTTTCTTTCAGAGAAGGAAGTTGTGACCTCATATGTGTTGAGCAAAGCCTGAGACATCCAAACACTTCTTGCATTTAGATGCAAAATCTCAATTCCACATGGTCTAAATAATTCATCAAAACCTGAAAATTAACATCATGTTAAATGTTAGAAGGCTGATGTATCTGGGAGTAAATGCTGGTAATTTTATTCCATTTATCATAGGGCAATAGGGAGCTCAGAGATTTTGTAGAAATGACAAGCCAGCCAGTTTATCTGTTCCTTAGCCAACTATTTTGCAGTGCCCATGGCCTGGCTCTGGATGATAACACGGGAGCAGCCCAGAGGGCAGGAGAGAGAGAGGAGCCAGTACTGTACTTTGCTAGGAACTTCTGCTAGCAAAAGAGGAGTACTGACAAGAATTTGTGTAGTAATAATGTCTCTCTTGCCCTCATCACCTCGCAAAGACTCCGCCTTGATGGAACTCACTGACAATGTGGTGTCTCAAAAAATTGCCAATAACTTCGTATGATACCCGATTGTTACAGCAGTTATATGTCAGAGGGTGTCAAACTGATAAAACTCCAGTGTTAAATGTTCAGTTACTCTTTTAAGTGGAACAACTTATCTTCCCTGCCAGTTGTGCACCATGAAAATGCACACAAATAAGTCTGATAATCACCAAACACTGACCTTTTTTAAAAGGTCAATATTGCAGCAGCAGAGCACAAGTAAATACACTGTTGGGGAGGAAGTATTGTATAGTGGAAACAAGTAATTAGGCTGTTCTCATGATGAAAATGCTGTTTCAAAAAAAAAAAAATAGCTCTTCTGTGACATAATCATATATAAATGTTTGATATAGGTGAAACCAAACTAGCACCTCTTGTTCTAGATTGTTCACTACTAAGCCTCTGCCTCCAATGTCACATAGTCAATAACTTTCAGATTTCTGGAATGGAAAAATCAGCTTAAGTAATGCACAGAGTGCAGTTAATCAGAGTCAGTTTCGATGGCCATGTGATCACGTCAAGTTACAGTGTTTGATTTTGCAATCTGGTCCTGAGTCGCACTGCTGTCTACTGGAAGCATTTGTCCAGGTCTCATTAACACTGGAAAGAGACAACTTTTATCTGATTAGATTCTTTTTTTCTAGGTACTTCTGCCTCCCATGTTACTATTATTTTTTTCCCCTTTTCAGTGTTATCTCAAAACACAAATCAAAGTAAGCAATATGGGATAGATGTAGCACACACTTTTCACAGTGGAATAAAACAGTGATGCATCCTCTTACACTATTCAAACCAAACTTTAAAAACCTGTTTCTCACAAAGTTTAAACAGTGCTATATTGGAACTGTTATATGTGGAACAGGTTAAAAAAACCCAAGTATAGCTAATTTAAATGCATCTACTTCTATAAATTCCTTGGTTTAGTACTTGTGTAGTAGCTGCCTGTCTCTCCTGGGAGCATGATTCTATGATCCCTCTTGAGATCAGTACTAACTTCCACATTGGCATCCACATGCGGAAGTATCTGATTAACACCAAGCAGTTAAACTTAATAAGGTATTTAAATATAAACATATAATTGCTCTTCTTTTCCACCAATCCTTTTTCCTCAGAACACAAACCTTGATATCGACAAGCATGGAAAAACTAATTTGTACAGCAACAAATACCGTGATTCTCTCTTCTTCAGAAAATAAAACTGTATTCTATTGCCAGCTGCTTTTAAGGCTCCTGTCAAACACTCTCAAGTAACTCAAGTCATGTCAGCTTACTTCCATGCTTCTATCCTTTAAGAAATTGAATCTGTAGGAGATTGCACGGGTACACGCTGCCAGCCAAGAACCTTTCAACTGGCTCATCTGACAACAGTCAAAGCGTTAAAGGTCGCTGAGGGGAGGATTAGTATTTGGTGTTTTGCACAGAGCCCGTGCAATCACTTTCGGTGTTGCTTTGAGGCGTAACACATGGCAGAGCAGAACTAGTTTAAGGGGTATTGACCAACCCCCCCGGTGCCAGGGCTCTGTGCCGATCGCTGCATGTGCAGGCAGCAGGGAGCGGGGAACAAAAGATCTTGAGGACTAGGACTTGGGTAAGAGAATATAGTCCTGCAAGGCCCCGCTCTGAAGGCTTTTTTTCGAGAAGCTCGGCTACATGGGATCGAAGGCGGGTTATCTCAAAACAAAGCGAACCCCGCAGTCGCTGCCGGCGGATTCCCCGTGCCGCGGCTGCGGTGTCCCGGCGCCACCTCCCGGGGGCTGCGCTTCGCAGCGGCGCCCGCACGGGACCCGGCCCTGCACAGATCCTGCGGCCACCTTCGGGAAAAGCATTTTTAGCTTTCCCCTCTCGCAGCACCAATCAGGTTTCAACCATGTTCAAATACTTGCATTATCTACGGAAAGCGGTTCTATCCCTGAAAGATCATCCCAAAAATATTCTGCTCCCTTTTTCACTTTAACTCAAGAAAGTCACCCCTCTTCATCTGCTCTCTGATCAAATGGTGCCACTGTTCCTCCTTGTTTTCTTTAGCCAAAGATAAAGGCTCGACCTCTATGAAGTAGTGTCCTCCATTTTCCTTCCAGAAGCCTTCACTTTGTCTGTAATTGTAGTGCCATAAGGATGAAAAAAAAAAAGGCATTCACCAAAAAGAAGCTGAAGTTGAGGCAAGCAATTTTTTCAATATTTTAAAAGAATTTGAGGATATACAAGTATCAATGTGTACTCACTTTTTTACCCACTCAAAGTCAAGGTAGATTGGCTGTCTGAAAAAAAGCAGTTTTAACCATTCCACACAGGCATAGCTTTTACTGAACAATGAGTAAGTTATGAACACTTCCAAAGACACTGTTCCTAGTAAACAAAAAAGTTTCACACACAAAGTTTTTTGAACTTCTCAATTTTAATGGAGTCAGAACAATTCTATACAACTATATACAGATTTTGAAGCATGACTGAATATCTATTGCTTCCTACATAAAATGAGCTGGAATAATACAATGGGAATAGGCCCTAGCTAAGAAATATAAACACACTTTTGCAAGGTTATTTTGCTATTCTTGATCGCAGCCGTCGCTTGATGATTAGATGATCACTTTCTTTCTCTTTTTGTTCTAAAAGGATCTGAAAAAGATAGAATAAAAGGTGGTTATTCAGCACTTCTTCAGAGACAAATGACATTCACCTTCTAGACCTGTGTGCCCAATAGAATAGTTTTCCCCAGACTCTGTTTCCAGAGTTTTACCTGAGTCATTCTGGTGAAATTTACCCAGTCACTGAGAGGATGGTCAGTTAGTGGAACAGGCTGGCCAGGGAAGTGGTAGAAACACCATCCCTGGAAGTGTTCAAAAGATGTGTAGATGTGGCCTTTGGGGATGTGGTTCTGGGGTGTTAACCCAGTGGTGCTGGTTTAACAGTTGGGCTCAATGGTCCTGGAGATCTTTTCCAACCTTAACAATTCTATGATTCTATTATCTTTTTTTGCCAGGGGTCTCCAGGACAGAGAGACAATCTTAGTGCATCATAATAAGCAACAAATTCCATAAACATACAAAATTCCATTTTTGCTGGAACAAATACCAAAGTCCAAAGAAAAAGATTATCTCAATGCAGCTCTCACTTCTAGTCTCTAATATTCATTTTCTGATACAGGAAGTGTTCAGAAAAAACATTTTTAGCTTAAATTTCTCTAGCTTTCTCTGACTTCCCCAGGATTCAGCCTTTCACCTTTTCATTCACTTCCAAGCTTCTTAGCTTGTTTTGCTCAACACTTCTGCCATTTTCTTCTTCCTCCTATGGACAGCATTTTGGGTTCTGCTGCATCCATTCATCCATCAATTTATGGAAAACTCAATAGGCTGCTTTAGTATGGGCAAATGCTTACCATAGCATAGGGAAGAAAGGATTGAACAGAATGAAGAGATGTACTTCCAAGAGAGCAGAAGAATGCTCAGCACTACAGTTACTGTCTAAACCATAAAGTTGGATTTCTAAAACTCTACATCAAACTCTGGCCTGTAAGACCCTTAGACTGGTTTAGACAGAGCCACAAAATTAAAACACACCCAGAAGGCTATTTAGGCTTTGAAAAACATGGACATATCCACATGCTATTATGCCCAAATATCAGCTGGGCATAAATGGAATTGAAAAATACCTTTGGTGCTCACCTGCAAAGTTAATTGAACATGCAGACCTTTATTGTGCTTCAATCATGTCATTCCAAATCTATGAATGCCTTACTGGTCTCTGTTTCTATTCCTCCTTTATGCTACACTTAAATGAACTGCAACTACTGGAAAAACAAATTAAGACTTCACTGCTGTAGCAGAGAGAAAGTAATCCTCCACACACCACAGCTAAGATTTCTGTGAATCCAGATGTGAAGGTATCTATGAGTGCTGTATCACCTACACAGTCAGCCAGCAGTCAAAGAAAGACAGGTGAGAAAACAGAAAAAAGTAAAACAGCAGAAAGAAAAGACCAAAAGGAATGGTTAGGTAGAATCAATATATAAGTTGGTATTTTCAAACCTCTTCTGCAACTTGATTAGACCTTCAGATTTGTCTTTTTCCCCTAATAGTTAATTTTAAGCTAAGATTACAGAAAAACATTACAGCGGGCAAAACAGGAATCTTAATCACTTACTGAAGAACTAGGGATATCCAGAGGGCAAGAAATGTCAGTTGAATACAGCTTTCTCTTAGCTCGTTTTGGCTTGAGCTCATTTTCTTTGACATTTTCTGGTTCTGCAGACTTGGGAGAGCTTATTGTCTCAATAAGCTTCTTTGCTAGAAGACAAATTTTATCATAAATACATGTCATGGTTTTGTGAGCCTCAAAATTCATGAATAAAGTAGGCTTTATTAAAACAGTTTAAAAATTAAACCAGTGTAGTCCAAAGTTCAAATATAAAAATTTAGAAGTGGTATTTGACTACCAGTTTTGTGTAGCTGGAAGCAGTTTTCTGTAGCTTCAGATGCAATAGCTTAAAGGACACATTTAAATAGCACATTTAAAAATCAGTTAGGAGTCAGATCTCTCTGAGATCTCACTTAAAGACTTCTAAGCTGAACAACGGGCTTAACTTCTTTGTGCTGACAGAGGCAGTGTACAGTCAGCTTTTTCTATGCATTTTTATAGTTTTATCAAACTAGTACTAGCTCTACAAAGAGAAGAGTATGTGCGCTAGAAAAAAAGAAATATAAGAAATAAGCAATACAGTTATACAAAGAGGGAAACCATACAGGACCTGGTAATAAAGGTTACAAAACAGAACTCATTTGCTCAAATTAAGTATTCAAATTAAGGATGAAATTTTAAGTAGTCTGACTTTGGCTTCCATTGATAATAATAAATACTGTGCTCCTGGAACCAATATGACAAACAGAAATTTTTAAAAATTTCACACAGCTATTATCTAGACTGTATTATGTCAGATAATTTAAGATGTACGCTGTAGCAGGACAAGCTATCAAGTTGGTACTGGAGTTTATTTTAACTGTCCATATTAAAAAATGACCAACTTCGTTTTAAACAAATAATAGCGTCTTTAAGAATTAAATACTGATGATTCCCTGTGTCCTCTGTTAATTTTATTTTTTTTTTTAAGAAGCACAGTAACCCAGAGATCATTCCTACTGTAGGAAAGAACAAGAACATACCCTTCAATGGAAAGTCCTAGTAATTAATCTTCCCAAGGCTATACTTAAACTTAACAAAATCCATTAATTGCTCTATATTCAGTTTAATGAAGTCTTCCAAATATTTTCATGAGTCACTGGCTTTCAGATTTCATAGAATTAACGTACATCAAAAAACATTAACAACGTTTCCACAGCAACAAGGGATTGCTTATAGAACAAGGTAAGATTTGGAGTTTGGATTCAGCCCTTGATTTTTTTTGGAGCAGTAGGGCAAGTTTCTAAAATTGCCTTTACATGTAAATAAGTGCAGAGTAACTCCAACATTTTGGGCCTAACAGTTATCATTGCTTTTATGACAAATATGCACATATTTCACACTGCATCTTTCATTCCACCTGGTTTATATTTCACACTTCACCAAAGTTTCAGAATTACGTGGTCCTCACAACCAAGTCAATCTTTTCCTTCTCTGCCATTCTGCAATGGCCAGAAAATAGGGAATAAGCCTTCTATAAACCGTACAAACCTTTAGAGTGAATAATAGTAGGAGAACTTTGGAAAAAATCACCAATTTTCTGTAGTGTCCCATCTTTCTTCTTAGCTGACTTTTTACCTAGAGTAGATTCTTGCCTTCTTAAGGGGTATTCTTTCCTAAGAGTTTGTGCAGTAGACATCTGTACAGAAATACAGGATCATTGCTTAAGCTGAAAATTGACTTAATCCCCAAGTTTAATTTAATTTTATTTTCCTTCAATGTTATTTTCAAGCTGACACATTGAGCTTTGCTACTGACACTTTTGTTCACTTTAGTAATGGTAGGACTACAGCAAGTAATGTAGGCAACCTGATTTTATACCTAGAAGAAAGAAAACTGCCAAAGTGCACAGAAGACATTTAAGAGCATGAGTCATATAGGAAACAGAGGGTTGGTTTTTTTTAAAAAGGCAGATTCAAAGTTGTACAGTATTTTATTGGACAAGCTGTTCTAATCATAAATAAAAGAATCTGATGGGGGAAATAAATCTCTCGCTCACCCTCTGAACCTGCCCAAGTTACTACTATGGACTAAACCAATTTTTTTATAATTGCCATAAATATAGATAAACTTTAGTTTTATTTCAAAGGCATTGCCTATAACATCACATTTTAACAGTATGCTCAAATTAGCCTTTTTAATTATTCAATATACAACATCCTCCCCTTTGAATCACTGCACACTGCAGCTGGGACCCTACACATTCTTGGCAAATACAGACCTTTTGGCTTATAGAGTTTAGTAGAAAGACAACATAAATGTTGAAGAATCCCACTGAAATACATACATAAGGATAAGATACTGCTGCATAAGAACATCTGCTCCTTTCACAAGTCTACCTCTATAGAAAAGGCTAAACTAACTTCAAAAATGGAACAAAATCAAACCATTTTTTTGTTGCTTGTAGAAGGTGAATCAGCCATAGCAGGTTTTGCATTTCTCTTGTTCTCACTTTTCACAAAATCCTAAAGAAAATTAGAAGAAATTGTAATTGATACCAATGATTGCCTAAGCCAAAAGAAACAATTTTATAGAACTGATCTGTAATCGCACAGATCAGAGCCGGAGACAGGAACAAATGGCACTATCTGGGAAAGAGAAATCTAAAAGGTAAAGAGAAAGTGCAAATCAGGCGTAAGGGGACAGAGTCTGGATCAGTTGAAGTCTATGACCTTATTCAACATAGGCCAGAGATCCACCACTTGGGGCACACGGGGTTTAAATAATACCCTACATATATCCCTGGGATCTCAGCAGAAAATCAGAAGTTAGAGTTTTAATAAATGATCAGAGTAATAAACTGAAAAGCTGCACACAACAGATTTTGTCAGTCGGTCTAATTCACACCTCATTCATCTCTACACTCTTCCTTTTCCTTCTTGGCTTGAGCATTTTAACTGTAACTGGTGAGGTGCTGCCCTGATGCTTCACTTCCATCTTATGGGGTTGCAGAGGTGTGAACTGGATTTCCATCTCTGGTTTAGGGAACCGACTAGTTTTTCCATCCTCTGTGGACACTTCAGTAGAGTCAAGGACAACTTCAGAATGGTCCTGCAAGTATATGGAAATTGTAAGAAAACGAGTTTTAAACTATGAGTTAAATACTATATAATACATATCACCACCCACCCCTCAGTGGATTGCAAAGTAGGTAGTTAGCTTTCAGAACACTTACAACAGAAGTGAAGAAATCTGCTTCAACTACAGCAGAGTTTAACCCTCATTATTCTAAAACCTTTTTTGTTAAATTTTGAACATATTCGTATCTATGATCACAGAACTCGCCTTGCCGAACTCAGCCTGATATTTTGTTTCCAAGTAATTTTTCCTCAAGGGCAGAGACCCTTTAGTAATTGTCTCCATCTTAACTCTGCTGCTTCTTAGGAACTAGGCAGTAATGGCAGCTTTTGTGAGAAAAGTATAATACTTCTCTAGCTTATCTTTAGGGAGCTCTCTTCCCCTTCTAGAGAATTCCAGAGTAGCTGCTATTCCTCCTTACGTTGGTTCACCCTGAGGGGTACCTCCTTCCTCTTAAAAAGGAAAATGATAAAAGCTCATGGAAAGCCAAAAGGTAGTTCACCAACAGGCTCTGCTGGGATTCTGAGAGGAAATCCCACTCAGAATATCAGCAGCACTGCATTCCCAAGAATGGAGCAGACTAATAAAGTTGCCCAGGAATGGTTATTGTCATTAGCTAACACAGCTGCACACAGGATTCCTATAGCAGAAGGAAGCAAACCCTAGTCTGCCCTGCTATTGGTCACGCATTTAAAAGGGTTTATATTTTTTTCCAAGATGACTTATCTAATAATCAGCCACTTCCTATGCATGACTGAGAGGTAAGTTTTCAAGAGCACACAGCTGAAGGCAGATATAATTATTCACATGATTATATTATACAGCTTTATTTCTACCTTTGTGTACACTTCAAATATTGGTTTGGTTTTGTTTTAAGTGGGATGCAAGATACTGTTTTGTTGTTATGAACCCGTATATGGGCTGGTAATTACACAATTATCTCAATATATGATAGGACACATCATGAAAGTGGTTTGAGTTGAAATCCCCTTAATACTGACAGAATCAAACTGACATGACACTACAAATACCATGTCTCCAAAAACTCTGAACTTGGATTAGTTAACTAGTTTTTGCCTCAGGTGTAAAGGTTCTGTAACATATAGAGAGGTAGTATTTGATTAACTAAAGTACTTATTTTCTGAGAGTGAGTGTGAAAGAATGAATAAGAACTCAGAACTGAAGATATAGGTAAAGTACAAAGAAGTTTTGGGAGATTTCCAGAACTAGATACAGAAATATATACTGAAAAAAACAACAGAATTATTAACATATCATTAATACATAAACAAACATACCTCTTTGTTTACAGACTGATCAATTTTTTCTTGTCTTTCTTCAGGTAAAGGTACTTCTGCCAAAGACTGTAGATTTTCATGGTTAATCTGTTGTTTCATTTCTTTTATAAAGTCATCTTTCTCTGCCAGCTGTTTTTTTAGATCTTCTATGTCAGTTTCCTTATCCTAATAAACATAGCAAAAATTGCCATAAATTTCAGGACTGTCAAAAGAAAGTAATATATATCACGAGCATCATTATGATTATTCGGTCATTTTAGTTTTATAACTGCAGGCTAAACCAGTCAGGTGTCCAATACAAAGCCAACAATTTAATGCCTCTATGTAAAGTGAAGAAAAGTCTTGTAAGAGTCTGAGGAAACATAATGCAAAACTTTTTATTTTACTATACTTATTTAGAATTCTAAGTTCACCTCCCATTTGCTCATGAAGTTCTTAGTGCTGTGAAAAAGACAACAAATGGGAGAGTTGTTTCAGATATCCAGTCCAAATCCACAAGAGTGTTTACTTGAACTACTAAATATTTTCATACTCCAATTACTATTACAAATTCAGTTGCAAACAAATGTAAAGCTTTACCTTTTAAATTAGCTGCAAATGGTTTCAATATGATAGTGTTTAAGAAGGAAAAATAGAGCCACAATGAAAAGAGCAACTATAGTATCTTGCAGAATTAATGGGTAACAAAAAAACCTCAAAAAATCACACAAAGAAGAAAGAGAATTGACCTTTTCTGAAGCTGTTAGTGCAGCCTGTTTCAGCTCTTCTATTTCTTTATCTTTTTGTATGGTGCTAGAAGCCAAAGTCTTGAGCTGTACTTCCAAAGCTTCTACTAGTTCATCTCTTTCTTCACGCCACTTTTGAAGATTGCTGTCCTTCTCTGCAAGCTGAGCAGCGAGTCTTTCCTAAATATTAAAAAAGGTAGGTTAGAATAGAATGCCACTTCTACATGGTATCTGAACTCTTCTGCTAGTTTTGTTTTGCACAGCTAGTACTATTTTATAGCTTTAGTAAACTTAAGAGCCTATGCAGATCTTTTAAGCCCACATAGAACTAGTTTCAGTACAAATACGCAAAAGTAAGCCATGTGTCAATTAGAAAACCTGTATTTATATTCTTTGTGAAGAGAATTTTCTTTTTGAGAACCGCAGCTCCTGTTTGCTCACTTGAAGATTTTATTAATAACAATTCTCAGGCAAGAAAAGTCACAGATAAAGTAAAAGAAGTTGTAAGCTCCTAACATCCTCCTGTACTGATTGCAGGTCCACAAAGGCATTGCTAACTACTTCTACAAATGCAGTTTTAGATTGCAGAGGTTCATATAACAATTTCATCTGATTAAAATATTACAACCTTGATGCAGTCCAGTGAACAGGTAAGGTGCCTTAGTTAATAACTGTCAGTCTCCCCAGTGCTAGCACATATTACCACAGCGTGCTGACCAAGTATTTTCCAAAGTAAGCTTTCTTAGCTTTTAAGGAGCAATTAATTTAAGTGTAGGTTATTTATTGGTGTTTTACACACAATAGGAAACTTGAAGACTTCATAGTGAGGTGGTAGTGATGGGATAGGAAGGAACAGGCATGTTAACTTCCATTATGTGCTAAGGTTTTTCATTTTATGATCCTCCTATTCTTCCTTTCAAATATTGAGAACATCTCATCTAGGCTTTGTCATGTGAGAAAGTAAGGGAACTGACAAAGGCCGGCTACTCTCAAGTGCCTCCACTGTTCAACACTCGACATGTGATTTACTCTGTACTAAAGACTCTGCAGGATACTGCTGAGACAAGGTCACTTACAATTTCTGCTTGTTGCTTTACATGATGTTCTCTATCCTCCACAAACTTTCTCATTTCCCTGTTGCGATGGTTCTCAGCTTCTTTTACTTGATTAATGAGTCCCATTTTTTCCTCAAGCCACTTTTTTCTATCATTTTGATACTTCGCCTCATTTTCCTAATTTGATTAAACCAGAAATAAAACCATAAGTAGAGAGAGAAAAAAAGACCTTAAAATTCAGAATACCATTGAATGGATTAATTTCAAAAACATAACAGAAACAGTAGCACAGTTTCACTGTAGCATACTCCCAGGTACAAGTATTACACTAATTTGTTCTTCTGTATTAAAAAAATTATCAATTTTCAGCATTTCTTATTCAGACTGGCACATCTTCATGGAACAGAGTTTTTTTTCTCAAAGCATTCTGGGTAAATCACAGACACTTAGACCAAAAGTAATGGTAAAGAGACACTTCTCCCTTACAAATCCCCAATCTTTTATGCTGCCTTAAAGGACATGTTAGAAAACTAACTTGTGCTTCAAGACTGGAAGGGAAACAATACAGTACAGTTTGGATGGTAGGCAGAGATAGCATGTACCTAAGAATGTCACTTCAATCCACAGCAGCTTTATCTCCTTTTCTATCACAATCAAACCTCTTGTCAGACATTCTACCACATTAGACAAAAGTACCTGTAAGATTGCTTAGAAAATAAGTCTACTTTCTAATCCAAGAAGAGTCAGAGGAAAGTTGTCAGCCTTACAGGAAGGGCTTACAGGCCACACAGCAAGCATAAGATCTTGAGAGAGTTTGATTTAGCAACTGACAGGAAAGATCTCTGGAACTGATATCAGGAGTTGGATTAAGACAACTGTAAGAGGAGAGCAGCTACAGAAGCACTGTGCATGGCAGTAGTATAACATAGGGCAGGGTGCACTCCGTTATGGGGCATCGGTGATGCTGTATGGACAAGATGTTTCAAAGAAGGTTTCCTTTACCGATGTAATAATTTGCCATATCGTGCCCTAGGCTCTTGAAGACACAAAAAAACCTTAAACTCCTAAATGGGAGTTATGGCCTTAGATTTAAGTATGAATTATATCATTATGTTTTACCTTCAGTTCTTTTTGCAGCTTTATTAATTCTTCATTTTCATTTATGGTTTTCTCCTCATTTTTGCTCATCTTTTGCTGCCAGTCACTATTGCACTGGTTATTCAGCTCTCTATATTTCTGCTTCCATGCTTCCAGTTCTAGTCAGAACACAAAACGAGTTCACATAATGTATAATTTTAAACATGTATTTGAACATGCTCACATCCTTCTACTAAAGTTGCTTGGGTTTATCAGCTATGATCACAGACAACAGAAGCCTTTTAGGAAATTGCTATTTGTTATGTAAAAGTAATGCCTAAATAACAATTGACAAGTAAAACCACAAATGTAAAGCAGCTATCACAACACAAATTCAAAACAATTTTCCTTCCCTGCTCCCTTTCCATGGAGAGATTACCCAAAACTAATCTATTGGTCTCTTCCAATTTGGCTTCAAGCACTTGATCTTGTTCAGTCTGAGTCTGTTCTTGTTCTTCTAACGTCAACCGCATATCTTCAATTATTTTTTCCTTTGCACACAGATCTGAAAATTTGAAAATTAATTTACAGATGAGCTTCCTCCTAGTTCCCACCATTCCCTCCCAAACTGTCTTAGTTACAAGTCATTTCTCCAACCCCTGAGATCAAAAGCTCTATTAGAAGGAAATAAAGCATCTATACTGAACTATCCACAGTCCAAATTCTTAAGTGATTCTATTCTCATCAGTTTAATCTAGATGTGTGTTCTGGTGTTGAATGTCACACTCTGGCTTGTATGGCTATGAGAAACTAACTACTGTTCAACCACTAAATGTTTATCAAATCTGCAGAAACTTTGTGCTAGCATGCACAATAGTGTGCTAGTTCATGCTTTTGCTAAAATGGACAACAAAAATAAAACCAAGTAAATCCCAAAATTGACTAAGTGAACACTAATACTTTCTCCGAGGCTTACGTTTTTTAATCTGAGACTTTCTTTGCTTACAAATATGTCTAATAACAACTCAATAAAAATTAATTTCTGACTATGAGATTTTAATGTCCAGGTTGCAGTGTCTTGGTATTCTAAAATATAAACATATAAGACCCTCCAAATTTGTTATTGACATGATTATTCATTATGTTGTCATTGCACCCACACATACACACACAAAAATTGGAACAATAATGGTCTTGCTAACCTTTATGTGTTTTCTCGTACTGTTTGGAGATTTCTTCCAGCTTTTCTTTATTCAACTGCTCCTAAATATCACATTGAAAGCAAATTAAAGAAATTAAAACAGGCTGAAAGAAACAAATACATATGCTAGAAATGAATAGCTTTTCATTTTGAATTTAATAAATAAAGTATTTAAGACAAATAGTCTCAATGAGTAAGTTCTTCATATAAAGTAGTATTCCAGCTGTTTAAAAAATAAAAAGAGACATTACTACTAACATATCTAAGTGTCACTAATCAGAAACTCTGCAGGTATTAAGTATTTACTAGACAGATAGTGAAATTGTTTTAAAGAAGCCCTGCATGAGAATTTCTTTAAACATTTTTCATTCATCTGTTAAAACTAATTTCAGCTGGCTTCTCTTATTTTTACCCCAGCTTCTGTAAGCTTTCTCAGTTCCTTGGAAAACTTGCCTCACTAGTAGATTAGTTAAAAAAATTAAGAGCAAGTTAAATTTTAGAAAACAAAATACCTTTTTAAGTTGCAGGATTGTGCGCTGTTTGAACTCTAATTCTTCACTAAACTGCTTTTTAATTTTCTCAAGTTCATTAACTTGTTTCCTTAGGGATTTCTCCTGAGTTTGCATTGTACAGACCTGCAACAAGACAGCCAGCAAAACTTACATTTAGTTATAAGCCTTTTACAATCTCTGTAAGTTATCTAGATAACCAGCTACTTTAATCAGAGTCAAATTTTTGCAAGCATGTTCAATAAATTTCAGGGGCTGGTAGTGCACAAGCGAAGATATTCTAAATGTATCACTCAAAACAGCCTTATTATGAATCTCTTTTAACAGCCATAGATTGAGATTTGTGAAAACAGGTTTTAATAACAGAAACCCAAACTTTCAGAAGAAACATTTTACCTATGGTTACCAACCTCTTTTTGTACTTGCTGAATTTGTTTCTTGGCATCAGAAAATTTCTCTTTCAAATCTGTGTATTCTTCCTCTTTCCTCTGCAAATCTTTCTGCAGACTTTGTACAAGGGCAGAGCTTTCAGAAAGATCTTTACTTAGCCTTGGGTTAGAAATGAAGAGACATAAATAACATTAGTCTTACATACTAGTTCAGGCTCTTTGCTGGTTTTATTTGCAAATAGAATCTCAGCTCTATCCGATCAATGACAAACTTTATAATTTTACATTTGGATTTCAATGTCCTATTATACGAGCCTGAAATAACAAACTGCTCAGATTCACTTCTGAACACTCAAGTTTTATCTTTTTAAGCACAGTAGACCAACCATTTTTATCATTAGGTGACCTTGCAAATTAGAAAAACTCAAGTTTAATATCAAATAAGTTTAAAGTTGATTACTACATCCCAGTTCTTGTAAGTATCAAGATAAATAAAAAGAAAAATGGAAAAAAACCAATAACATTGCAATAAATCCTGCCATCACAAGTTCTGCAAAGTAAATAATAAGTTTGATGGGTTTACTTTTACATGACCACATTTATTTCAAAGAGTTTCCAGTAAGACATCTTGGACTTTTAAACTAACTAAAGGGAGGTTTTTTAGGTCCTTAAATGACAATACAATACAGGGCCTCACAAGAAGAAATCCTTTCAAAGCTTCACCAGCACAGGGTTGGGGATCATCAGACCTTCATGCTAAACTGTACTTTGGAGTATGTGCAGTACCCACAGATATGCCACTAAAGAAACCATTGTCAGGAGAGGGGCTACATAGCATTTTAAAGCTGCTTTTACATAATTGCATTTTCCTTACCATATGGCAAATATAATCTCTCAGATACATGTAATCTCCTATGTCTTACAGATTTAAAAAGAAGAGGGTTCTGGGGAAAATTCTACCATCTACACCCATTATTCCTTCAAGTCTTATAGTAGACTGTTCACCTAGAACAGCTATTACCAAAATCATCTCTTTACTCCCTGGGCTTTTTCTCCCCTCCTTTTCTTCCTTTCCTTTTACCATCCAGTCCTTTCCAAAGAAAACATGTCCTGCTTTTATACAAGTAACAGGATAGAACATTGCACTATGTCATTTCTTTCAGAAAGTATCTGCAGCAAAACTATTAGAAATCCCCAAATAATTAATTTCATTGTATGCACCTATTTCCCTGCACAATAGTTCCACATGATTCAGATGTATATTTTTGAAAAAATTTACAAATAGGTGAGGAAAACATAGCCAGCAGAACATGCAAATATAAAATTCAAGTAGTGTACTGAAACTTCTCAAAGAAGCAGTTTGGTTAATCAAGTTTATAAACATGCAAATACGGTATGTCAAAATAAACTGATGTTGACATAAGGGAGTTTTAACTTAATTTTATTCTCAAAGGAGCAATCTCACTATTTACTTACAGTTCTATAGACTGTATTTGCTTATACTCATTTTTCTCCTTCTCCTGAAGAAGGTGTTTCATGGTCTCCAAACTGTTCATCAACTGCACAACTTCATCCTTCAGATTTGCTTCTCGATCACTGAGTTCTTTCAGTTTTTTGTCTAAACTGCTACATTTCTCTTGCAGACCTACTGTATTACTTTCTAGATTTAAAATAGTAGATTCTTTTTCTTTTAGTTCTTCTTCTAACTCTTTCATGCTGTCATCTTTACTCCTAAAAGCCTCCAAGAGGCATTCAAGATCTCTTATTTTTCCCTCATAGCTGGTAACTTTCTCCTGAAACTGTGCAATTACTCTCTGATTTTCTGCAGCCTGTTTTTCAAAATCCTGGGTTTTCTTCTGGATTTGCTCTTGTAACTGATTCATGAGATCTTTTTCCTTTACAGACTGATGATCTTGATTTGTAATCTCATTTAATTTTATTTTTAGTTGATTATTGTAATTCTCACTATCATGAAGTCTCTTCTCTAAGTCTTCAACTTGTTGAAGTAGTTGTTGAATCTGATGACTTTTTTGTGAGGAAGCCTTAATCATAATTTTGCATTCTTCCCAAATGCTTTCAATACTGCGGTGAAAGGAGCTCTCCTGTCTCAGATCTGCTGTAGAAGCAGTTTGGAACTGCATGGATAGAGGACTCATTTGAGCTGTCTCTGGTTCATCTTTTTGAGGGTCGAAGGAATCCTTTAGATGAACTAAATCTATATCCACAGCATAGGATTCTGAGTGACATTTATACAATTCATCTACCTGGGATTGCATTGTTTTCATTTGTGACACTTTGTCAATTATAGTTCGTTTAGCGTCTATTACTTCATTATTTAGCTGAATAATCTTTTCTTCTTGTTCCTTATTTATAGTTTTCTGTTTGTCCAATTCAGAAACAGTCTCCTGATATTCAGCTTGACATTGCTGAAGTTCTTCACTTAAGCCAGAAGCCTTTTCTTCAGAAGCAGAGAGCTTGAGATGCAAGCTTGCTATCTGCTGATTTAATTCTTCTTTTTTGTTTTTTTCTTTCTGGCATTGTTCTTCAAGTGCAGCTATCTGACCTTCCAAGGTTTCAGTTCTTTCCTTCAGTGCTATTATTTCCATGTAGGTCTCAGAATTATTAGTTCTCTTTAGATCAAGAGAGTAGTTTTCCCAACTCTCTCTCTTATCTCCTAAAAACAAAATCAAAACAGCATCAAGAACAAATAAATCCCCATACTGCTCAGGTTAATTAAAATCAGTAAGTCACCAGCAACACCAAATTGTAATTGCTGTGTGGAAAATCAGCACCACCTAAAAGCCACACTCTTATACCATTTTAGAGTCTTGAAGGTGTTAGAACCCTCTGAGACATTTTATACCCAATAAAATGCCTCTTGGGCTTCTAGGGATAATTTGCAGAAAGAGGTGTTCAGAAGACTTAAAAAAAGTTTGCTACAGTTCTATTCCAACCTTCTGTTCTGCCCCACTAGCAGAAAGATCTAGCTAATTTTACTAGTATTTGCAACACCTATGAGCTAGGTAACATTCATGGTGGTATCCAGTTTCCATCTCCACTGATTCAACAATCCCTTTAAATAGAGCCAGCAATTACCCATCCTCCATTTAGGGGAGCAATGCTGTCATACACTTTTCTGAGACGTTTTATGCTCACTCTATTATCACCTTACTTTAAAAACAAAGCTAAAAATCCAGCACAAGTTGTTTTTTGCTTTGTGTTTGGAACCTTCCTCTCTTCTGTATTCAATAGGTTTCTAAACTAGATAAAAGGTTAACTATTAATACCCACACCTAATATGTTGCATGTGAAGTTCTCCAAGAAAGATTTACACCATGTCATTCCAACCCAAAATTTCCATATTTTATTAACTTAAGACTGTTTTCCCAAAGGAATAAGCCATTTTAGCTAAAATCACATGTATTTCATCACCTTCAAAATTGACTCCAGCTGTATTTCACACAAGTGTTTTAGAATCCAGTTGTGTCCCTTTAGTAACATGCATGCTATATTTTACTATTAAATCAAGCCTGACTATCTCTAAGGATTACATTATCACAACTACGTACTATAGGGAGATACTACGGATTCTTGTGAGTACTGCACCTACAGTAAGGTAGAGTGAGGCAGTCATCTCACTTTGGGAGCATTAAGCACATATGTACTGCATGGAAACATCCTCTGAACAGATCCAATAAGTTGTATTGTCAATTTAAGTCACTAACAAAAGGTCATTCTGAAGCATTAGCGTTTTGGTTTTTGAATAGTCAAAGTCAGCAGGTCACTTTCCTCCTGCTTGTCCATAGTTTTCCTATTCTAATGAGATACATCAAGTGCTTCTGCTAGCTCAGCCACAACAGCAGCCTTACTGTAGCATATAAGGTCATATTTTTAAATCCTACAAGATTAAAAATGTTGGATTTGAAAACAGTTTTCTCTGAAAGCCCAGTTGTGTAGCCCTAAGAAAACAGATCAGACAAAATACTACATATTCCTCTCCCTGGACTGGAGTTTTGCAAACTTCACTAAAAGCGAGATTTGCTGAGGTGTCTTAACACGTGGTTTGTCAAAGTCACTAGTCTCAGCTTCAAAGGACACTTACTTGAAGTTGTACAAACAACAGAAATGCCCTACTGGATCACACAGCATGAGCTAACCTAGCCTAATACTTTTACCTCCATTTGCTACCACTGGCAGGCCCAGCCATTTTCTATGGACCTTTGTTGACATTGAAGAATTGAGACAATACAACCCTACTTAAGTCTTTCAGTATATATACATGCACCTGTTGGCTGTTATCTTATCTAACTACGCCTGCAATCCGAGAATTATCTGCCTCTCCCATCTTCTAGGGCAGCAAACATCAGATTCAATACCCTCTGCATGAAATGCTTTGTTAATGGAATCATAGAAGATCCCGAGTTTGCAGGGACCCTCAAGGATCATCAAGAGGAGGGTTGCTCTTCAGCCTCTCACTCCCCAGTCTGTACTTAGAGCCAGGGTTACCCTGTCCCAGGTGAGAATCAGGCACTTGTCTTTGGTAACTTCATAGGGTTGGTGACCGCTCAGCTCTGTAATTTGTCTAGATTCTCTGCAGGGCCTCCCTGGCTTCGAGGGAGTCAACAGCTATCATTGGCAAACTTGGGACAGCTTTGGGTCCTGCATCCAAGTTGTTTACGAAGATGTTGAAGAGAACTGGGCCCGTTATGGAGCTCTGGGGAGCCCCACTAGTGCCTGGACGCCAGCCTGATGTTACCCCATTTACTAGAACTCTGCACCATAAACTTAAAACTGATCTACTACAGTGAGTGCTCCCTTGTTCTTTCACTGCATAACATAACGAATGATAGTCCAGCATTCAGTTTATTCACTGTATCCTGATTTTTCTGTGATCATGTGTATTTGACAATTCTCGTTTTACAGAAAGGAAAAGTCTTCCACCTTCCTTTTGCACATGCTTTCCACAGTTCTATGAGAAACCGAAGCCAAGCTGGGTCCTGAAGTCAAGCTAGAGGCAGATAGCTCTTACAAATACCATTTTGCACAAGTCCCATATAGCTCAGTCTCACTTATTAATAGACTTTATTCACCTGATAAGCTCAGAGATAAAGCAAGAAAAGCAAAAAGACTGAAAGCGCAAGCATGAGAGCTGTACAAAATACATTGTGGACTGAGGCTTTCCACTTGAATAGAAGTAAAGTTAATTTTTCTCCTTTGCCAGCACTGTCACCTTGACCAGAGCTGGTGTGTTCACAGCATGCACACAGAATGATATATCAAGGTTCACAGCACTACTGTATGACTGAATAATCAGTAAAGTCATTGACACCTTTGATGCTTGCTTAGGCAATTTTCAAAAACTTGAGCAGGAGATGCTACTTTCTCAGAAGTCCAGCAACAGAAAATTTAGTACAACAACTGTTAAGAAATTGCCTAAGAACTACAGCTAGGTATGCAGGTACATACACAGATAAGAAAAAGCATTAGAAAGGAAAGAGTCTAAAAACTAACTTTTATTTAAAGCATTTAGGAGTAAACTATATAGGGCCCTCTGCAAAAGAGATTACATTTATGGAACAGTTATTTCCTTTTACAGTTTAACATAGCAGATTTCCTCCTCAGAGCATAATGTTTACGCTTCCCAGCTTTTTGCTTCTGTTCTGGAATAGTAATCGAGCTTTTTTTGAAGACCCCCTGTCGAGTGATGGTAGAAATTGTACCTTTCTTTGTAGGTGGCTCTTCTTCTGCAGTAAGCTTATTTTCCAAGCAACGTTTTCTTCCCACTTCCAATACAGTTTCCTCACAATCCTTGAATTGGCTGCTTTCAATCACTTCGTTAGAGTTCTTTTCTGCTAATTTTCTCTTAATGGTAGTCAAAGTGTTCTGTGTTAAAATAAGATCAATTGCTTTGAAGTTGTACAAATTGAGCACTTAAAAGGCTTAGTAGAGCTTTTTATATACAAATATTTTTACAAAACTTTATGGGTAAGGCGCATAGGGGTTGTCAGAAGAAAAAAGTTAGTGACAGATCAGTTAGTTAAACCAAGACCTGCTGCACCTTCAGATACTAAGAAATACAATACTTCGCATTGTACAGGAATCAGAGCAAGAGACTAGAGAACTACAAAATGCAAGACTTGCATTAAGAGGAGTTAGTTTACCATCTGAAAACAACTTCCAGTGTCAAAAGAATTGATGAAATTCCCAATTTGTTAACAGAGCACACAGTTCTACAAATTCATCACTTTCTGATCATGGTTGGTAGAGTTGGGAGCTTTAACAGCCTTCAGCAAAGCCACTAATCATTTTTGTGATGACACATTTGATGCAATTTGAAAGCCTGGTCAGTTCTACCATACATACTTTAGATACCTATTTGACTAAGAAAAAAGTTGTTTACTTGCAGGATGACACAAGTGGCAAGCCATGTGGTTGTCAAGGACCAATTATTCATCTAGAAGTACTTCATTAAAAAACCACAAACTATAGAGTGGAGGTTTGTGGTCATGTTTAAAATTTCATGCCACACAGTCTCATGGAACCACTGGGACAGTTAAAGCCTTGCTCTTGGAAGGAGCAGTAATAGTAAGTCATCACACTCCACTCACTCTTGGAGCATTCATACTATTTATTGACAAGTTTAGCAGCTGTGGGGCAGAGAGAGAACACAAGAATAAGCATGGCCAAAGCTTTGAGTTTATAGTGTAAGAGAAATGGATCAGAGCACTGACCAAGTTTCACTTAAAATGTTCTCAAAACTACTTCAGGTTACTGGACATCAGGCTCAAAAAGAAAAAAATCCCAAAAAACCTTTAACTGCATGTTTAGATTTTTTTTTATCTGTATACATTTAGCCAAGCTAGCCTTCCAGCATTCAGCAGATATCACTAGACTAGATAATTCCAAGTTTCACTAATCACATCAAAAGCAGAGATACCTATGTCATACCTTCTTAATTCAAACTCTGCTCAATACATTCATATTAACACTCTTCCCTTGAAATTGTGCAAGCATGTAGGTGGTGGGTGGAATACACAGATTTTTTTTTTCCCCCCAATTTACATAATTATTATCTTTTTTACATTCTTAGATTCTAACTTGAATTAAAATTGACCTTTTGTTGCAACAAAAACTCATTTTCTTCCTTTTTCATACAGGCAAAAAAATAGACAGTGATGCACTTCCTCTATTCCCACTGTTTTAAGTCCTCACAGTTCGAGGTCTTTTTATTTTTTTTTAATGGCTCTTGAGAGTCTCATCTAGACTCCTCCAATAATAACTTCAGATCACTACTTCTGAAAGTCCCATTATTTCCACACACCCCTGCTAACATTTTGCTGTGGCTTTAGTTTCAATGCCAAGTGCCCTGCTATCATTTCAAGTAAATAGCAATTATTTAAAGAAAATTCCAATTTTCCAAAGTAAAGTCCATTATAAGCACATATTAAGATTTTTTTGTATAAAAACAATTGAGATGTCTAAGACTTACATAGTCTTTTACTATTTCTTCTGAACGGGTTATCTGATCTTGTAGTCTCATAATAGTTTCATCTTTTTGCTTCACAATGTCAATTAGTTCTTGAATCCTTTCATTTTGTATATTCATTTTCTTGAAAAACAAAAGTTCAGTGTTAAATTGAACTCTACCATGCTTTTTAGAAGCAAGATCAGTTAAACTATGTTTGATATTAAAAAAAAAAAAAGCTAGAAACATATTATAATAGCATTTTAAGTTATTGGAATTTTGTATTAAAGCAAATAATTTTGCACAAGTTTTTTATGAGAAAGTTACCTCAGTAGCTTCTTTAAGTTGCTCAGCAGACTCATCCAATTTAATCCTCTGTGTTTCAAAACCTGTAACAGGAAAAAAACCTACATCACAATCAGCCATCACAGTTAACTCAGTAATCCATTTATTTGTGTCTACGTTTTCTGAACTGGACAATTGGGCCTAGCAACCAATAATACAAATAATACCAATAATACAAATAAATACCAAAAATACAGATCATATCACAAGACCTCTGCTGAGATCATTATGAGGTACTGCTAGTTTTTCCTCCACCAAAGTTCCACATGATGCCTGAAAACACTGCATCAGCAAAATGTAAAGAAGTACAGGGATTACAATACAACAAGGAAATTGATAACTTTGATGTTTTACTCCACAATTCCTAAGTCTGCAATTGACAATTTCAAGTTTCATCTTAAAAATGAAATAAGCAAGGCCTGTAAAATTGTTTTAACCTGAACATACACAAAACAAGGGATTACCACCATTATATGTAAGATTTGGTTACATAAGTCCACTCAAGGAGATTATTATTCCTATTTTACAGTACTCATAATTTCTTTTTTTGTGTCTTTCAAATCACAATTAGACCCAGCTTACCTTTGGTTTTCTTTTCCAGCTCTTCCTTGGTCTCAACTAGTTCAGCAGTTATTTTTGCCAGCTGTTTTTCAAGACAACCTATAGTTTCCTGTGGGTCCTCTAAGGACACAATGTACTGGTGTGCTGCTTCTGCCTGATTTTTGATATCAGTGATATCATTTTGCAGAGAATCAATAACACCCCCAAAATCAATGTAGGCACCTGTGTCTGCACTGTTTTCTTCATTCTGAAAGAATTTATATTCATTTAGAATTGGCAAATAATTACACAAAAGCCATTATTTCTACAGAAAATATGGAAGATTGTTAGGAATTCTAATATATAAGTACAGTTATAATTCTGAGTTCAAATGCACTGATTGCCAGTTTCTGTCTACCTTCACACACCAGTCTCGTGCTAGAGCTACTTTATTTTTTGAACATTTAATGACCCACCATTACATACCCCCCTATATCTCCACAAAAACATCCCCTCCAAGTTTACTATAAAAATTAGCATATTTCAAACCACTGAGAATATTGAATGAACAGAGCAAACAAACAGTTTTAGAAGGAATACATCTGACATTTTCACACAACAGGAAAAGTTTGTGAGGTCAAATAAGTCTATGATAACTTATCATACTAAGTTACACTCCAAAGACTGGCTTTGCATCTTGCCTCTGTTTTTTAAAAACAAAGGGTTTCAAACTCTCAAGAGAGAGACTCAAGTTAAGAGTCTAGGTATGGCTTAAGTGGATGAATAATTCTCATTGCTTCAGTTGTAGCTACTATTGCCTTAAGAGAGAAGGCTCTGTGACTACTCCAACACAGTCCATATATGGGGCCTAAGAAGTCAGCCTCAAAGATTTAAAATAGGCACTAAATGCAATGGATTTTATATCATAAAAAATTGCAGATTTTCCCCCAATTTCTTTGTCTAGAATAATTGTCACTTTGCGTTAGAGAAATGCAGAAAACCTCAAAAATTCCTGAATCCCAAGGCTCAGCAACCTCATCTACTGAACAAGATAAATATATCTTGCTGAGGACACAGTTACATTGTGTGCAATTCCTTGAAACCATCCTTCCAACTCTTGAGAAATAACATGACCATAACAGGTAGTTAGTAAAAGGGACATTTGGGGCAGACAAAAAAAAATACCGGAGGTCCAGCTTGCTCACTGCAAGGCCGATCTTGTAATTTACTTTTTTCATCTGCATTTTTAGTATAACTATTTACAAGCTCCTTGAAGATTTCCAGGCGTTTTTCAGAATTTTCTTCAAGCTGCGCTCGTTCGTGAGAAAGGCACTCTCTAGAGTAGAAAAAAAATAAGTCAGCTAAAAGCTAGCCATGAGAGAGGCTAAAAAGTTATTAGCAGTTACCTATAAACAAAGATGATTTCTTCTTCATTTTGGCACAACAAAACAATACACAAAACAATGCTGCTACCCTAAACCAGAAGTATATTTCACACGCGCAGGAAGAATAGGAGGGATACAAATACACAGATTATGGGTAGCACTGAGTAGCAAGCATTTTTTCTAAGCTGCTTGAGACAGAGGATGTTCGGAATATCGCTAAAACAAAAAGGAACCAAAGAATTTACAAATGTCATTCTTTCGACAGACAACTTACTAAAGCAGCTCCCCTTAGAAAGAGTTCTAAAGGAAAAAACACTGCTTACAAATCATACACACACATTCTGTCCCATCCAACAGAAAAATCAAAGCCTTTTCTAAAGAGCATTTTTCCTGAGCTCATAATCCAAACAGAAACCAGCACATTAACTGATGCAGTAGAAGATCAGATCGAGCAGAAGACTGTGGTCTCTTACAACCAAGAGAAATTGAAGAAAATAAGTAAATTTACTTTCACTTTCTTAACAAGTAACTTTAAAACAACTTACTTGAAATCTATTTCCCGCTCAGCAAAATAATGGGTAAATTCTTGTATCACTTCTTCACGAATTTTTATTTCCAGCAGTAACTTATTTTTCTTTTCAGTAATAAGTTTGTTCCTCAGCTCTTCCACCAGACTCACCAGCATCTAGAATTACAATTAGTATTATGCTTTTCATAAAGAAATACTTTCACACAAGTGAGATTTCTCCCATTCCTCAAACACTACAACACTTTACTCTGCAGCTGGAAAAAGTTTTTCCAGTTCTTTTATTAGCATATTCATAAACAGAAGGATTTATGAGTAGATTGCACTACCTGCTTGGTACTAACACAGCAATTTAGGTTTGCACAGAGTGGGTATTTCCAAAGAACACCAAGTTTATAACAAAAATTCTTAAAGTTATCTTTAAAGATAGGCTTAAGACCCACAGAATTTGGCTTTTTTTTTCCCAGATGCTTCTTTTTAGGTATGAATGAACCTCCACAAAATAGTCTGTATTCCTCTGTTCCCCTACTCCTTGTCTTCCCCAGAAGTGACTGAAATCGCTGTTTCTTAAAGAACAGTGTCCAGAGTTTCCTTGTGCATAAAATAACAAAGGAACAATCTTTTGTGTTGCTAAAAAACAGGCAATATCTTCTGTGTATTGACCATAGGTTACCAAAAGAAGAGAAAGCCAAATCAACAATTCTTACTGCTCAGTTTGCACTTTAACACATTTCATAGTTTTCCCACAATAAGCACCAAGGCATAAGTCATCCCACTTGTAGTTCTAAACACTGGATTTAGGTAGAATAAGGTGATGGTGTGGGGGGGGGGAAAAAAAAAAAAAAAAAAAAGGGGAAGATGGGGGAAACAAAA